>JAGFPH010001130.1:137783-200085 GCA_018207615.1 Philaenus spumarius
TTCAGCCTAAATTCTTTTACTACATTGCCAGTTAAGCTTCGTCTACACTATATAGCAAAAATTATATAGGTAACAAATGCTACATGTAGCAAAACTCAAAAATGAAAAATGTTACATACATCAATGTTTGATGTTACATGCAGCTTTATGTGCTACATTTAGCAAAAATTGTGTTATCCATTCGGAGTCGGTAAGATCAAAGGGAATTTATGCTACATGTAATATTTATTATACTTGCAAATGTTACACGCGATTTTTGTTTCTAGCGTCTGCTACATGTAGCATTATCAGTCAGATGAAAGCCTGCCGAGTAGTTGTGCCCACGTGTTTGTTTGCTTTGCTTGAATTTGTTTAATGGAAGTGCTACGTACTAAATGACATCATAGTCTGGGATAATAAAATTATTCCACAATACCTTTGATTATGGACCTAAGTATACCGGTAATCAAGTACAATACATTTAATAGATTTGTTCCGTGATGAGCCAACTTTGTGGGACACTATACTTCCGCGGATTACAAAAAACCGGAACAAGAAACGTGAAAATTTTCCTTCATGTGACCACCTGAACAACATTCTCAAAACTAATCTATTATAAGTTTGTACTTTTTTTTGCACCATTTTGTTGCTTTATCTTAAAAAAAATTTTTAAGCATATGTTTTGTTAAAAAGTGTGAGGTATAAAATGGAACAAAAATATTATGATACAAAATTATGTTATAATTAGTTTAGTCAACTTTCGTAGGTACTTCAGTTGCAAGTGTCCACCTTTTCCATGACTGTTGTTTGCTAAAAAAAGTGCTAAAAAAACTAGGTGGCACAAAAAGGTACAAAACATGTTCAAAAATATGGTGTGATTTCCCAAAATGTTTTCCAGTGTTGGAGAGGAGGGGGAAATACCTAATTGCCCCTGGTTCCAACTTAACTCAAGATTACTTACTTTGATGCAGTTCATTAACCAAATATTCACACATTTCTGGAATGATCTTCAAAATGGCAGATTTTGAACATTTGAACAAATAACTACCACTAGCCAGAAATCTTAAAGTACAAGCCAACTTTTCGCGCAGTGATATTGAATCCCCGAATGTTGTGTTCTTTTTCTCAATTCTTTGGCCAATCATACACATAAGGTACTCAAAATCTACACTCGTCATCCGTAAAAAGTTTTTGAAACTACCGTCACATCATATTTCATAACACAATGAGGGTTTTACGTCATAATCACCAGCATTCAAGTCATTTAACAAGTCACTCCCACTGTACTTTTGGCTGGCTTATAGCGATGGTCGGATCCAAAACCTGCATTTTCCTCTGTGAGCTTCCAAAAATACAAAATACTGTAACTGCTGCAGCTAGCAACTGATCCTCCCTCTTTGACATCTTCTATGAACTACTCTGCTGCATTATTTTGCTACATGTAACATTTGTCCATTTTGTTTAAAACTTATAAATATAGCTTTCACTATACATAATTTTTTAGTTATAGTATATATGTATACTATAGGTATAATTTTTACTACATGTAACCTACAAATAGTAAAAGTTATATAGCAAGTTTTGCTACATAGTGTAAATCCGGCTTTACTATTAAAATACCTCTTTCTATTGCCAACAGTGCTAACGATGGCAGTAAGTTTAAGTTATCTCTTGTTTGGTTTTGCTTCTGTGTTTCAATTTGACTTATTGCCCTTTTAAACCTTAGAGGAGTTGAATTTTGGTATTATTATTTTCCTATGTTAATTAACTGTATTAACTGTCCAGATGTATTAACTGTATTTATGCAGAATTTAAGGTTTTATCCAGTGTTTTTTTTTTAAATTATGAAATTAAAAACAGACATACTCCACCTCATCTATTCTAGATATAAAAATAATGGAACAACAACTCAATAATTTTTCAAGTGAAGAAACAAAAATTGTGAATGTTTATAATATCAGAAAAAGCACTTTTTGACATATCTGCATGGTCCCTGAAAAATTTTGGGACAACTCAAAAATTGTATATAGGAACCCCCAACTTGTGGCATTAAATTTTTAAGGTCTGGGTAAGCTGGGAAAAATTATAGGATGATTCAAACAAAAATGGCTGCCCCAAATGTATGAGATTTGACAATGAAAACCGCTGCCATTTTTTATAGGCACTAGATATTAAAGAACGGTCTTCACCAATAACTTTATTTTCAAAAGAGCTTTCAGATACTAACTTATGCAAAGATAAAACTATGTTAAAAAGAAAAAAATACCAAGATTTTAATCAAGAACAATTGGAAAACGCTCTAAATGAAGTCAAGACTAAAGGGACAGGCGGCGACAAGGCTTTTGCAAGGCAGCAACAAGTTTGGAGTGTCAAAATTTTCTTTAAATCGATATTTGAACAAGAAAAATGCTGGAAAAGTTGGTTTTCCTTTGATGAAGAAAGCGAGGAGGTTATTGAGGTTGTCCCTCTCAGTGTATAGCCTCATTGTTAAATATACAGTATTAAGCTTATAAAATTACCTTCTAATTACTAGTGATCCACTTACTGGTATTTATACTACCACGGTTTCGGAAGTCTCAAGCATCCATCCTTGCGAGGTCGTCTGAACGTTAAAAGTTATTACAACAAATAACAAACACAAACATTCGTCATCGTACTTCGCCCGGCACCGGCGTGGTTCTTGAACTATTATTAGTCTATCAGTATCCGATCTTTTCCCCTTGTCAATGACATGTCATGGGTACCTACTCCCACCTCCGTTAGTCTGATCGCTACCAATGAACTTAATTGCCGAGTCAAAGATTATATTCGAGGTAAACAATAGTTTGTTATTCAACATATTTATGGGCTCTGATTTAATTGCCCGGTATATTTCAAACTCCTCGACCCCATTCATAAACTGATTTTTAACTCACAAATTCAGGCACTTTTAAGTTGTTGTGTATGTTAGTGTATTTATGGTCATAGTCAATGAGGTGTGAAACAAAGTTTGATTTTACTAATTTCGTAATTTCAAGTGTGGTTTATTCAATCGTTTTTTAAACGAAAGGCCCGTCTGTCTAATGTATTATTTGGGGCAATCATCAATTTGTTTGTACTAATTTGTAGACACCAGTTTTTTTTTGTATCATGTCTCCATATTCTTGCCTCTAACGGTGTGCAATAGTTTTTGAATCAATTTATTATTAGTTTTGAAAGTCACAGTGATTTACTTTTGGCCAATTCATTTTGCAGTGTGTGGTTGAGTAAGTTGCCATAATCTGTAGACACAAACTTTTTCTTTTCTTTACTGGGCAATGTGGAGGGTAATGTGATTTTCTGTGCACTTTTGTTTCCTGATTAATTTGTCGATGATTGAGCTGCTGTAACCATTGCAAGCTGCAATGTGTTTAATTATTTAAATTTCCTGATTATAGTCCTTTGCGGAAAGAGGGAATGAAAGAAGCCTGTGGACGTAACTGTAGTACTCCACCATTTTCTTTTGTATGGTGTGATGAAAGGTATTACGAATTGTTTGACCGGTGGTGGTAGATTTCCTGTATATTTTGAAAGCAAGATGGTCAGAGATTTTGGATATTGTGATGTTAAAGCTTTTTTTGACAAGCATGGTGTTGTAGAGACAAGATTCAAAAACAACATGTCAGGAAAAGACTGGGCAATGTCTTTTATCAAAAGACACTAAAATATCTTGACTATAATCCTGCCTTATTTTAAAAGTTCGATAATAAGCCCAAAGTTTTGATAGGGGACAACTTAACCAGCCATGTGTCACCTTGGGTTACTAAAAAGTGTGTAAACCACAAAATTAGATTTGTTTTTCTCCCATTTAATAGTACTGTACAGGCAAAGCCGGATCTAGGGGGGGGGGGGGGGCACACACACTAGGGCAAAGTTTACAAAATGTTCATCAAAATCGCCTAAATAGCCTTGCTGACACTGTGTGTTACAACATCATGCAAGTATTATGTGATCCATTATGTTCTTATTCACAGACTTAAAAACTTTTGCTTAGCCATATCCCTTATACTGTGGCTTCCGAATCACTTCTCTATCACAGATTCTAATTAATTTGAACTTAAAGGGGTTTTCAACTGAATTGAAGAGTTAAATATATGCAGTGTGGAGTCTTTTTGGCAAATATGACTTTTTAAGTACACAGTGATAATTTTATCATTGAGTCTATTGGTATCTCACAAACTAAACACTTGGTTTCTCTGTTGGTATTTCTGAAATATCCTTTAACGAACTTTAGATGGGGAAAATGTATTTCTTTTTTCGTGCCATTTAAAATTGATGGTACAAAACTCTTATAGTGAGCATTTTACTTGCACTTGACTGATGTTTCCTATTTCAACTGTCCTACAAACCAGAAAATGTGTGTAATAGTTATTTGTGTATCAAGGGTGCAAAGTTGAATTTGTCACATGAAATAAACAGCCTCAGGCGTTACAGTTTATTGAGGTTGACTAAGTAAACGTTGCAGCCGCAATAGATACACCAGTTTTCCAGCAGCTGCATTTTAAATTAATGTTTTAATTTTCAAAAAGATCTTTTTTACCAAACAAAACGTATTAACAGTACAATCTAGTTCACAAATGTTCTGTATATTATAGATAGTATCATAGTTCACATGTGTGCTACCAAGAGCAGCACAACTCTAAGCACAACAGTCAACATTTTCAAAACATAGCTTATATTAGCTGATTTACTTTGAACCCTAGGTTGTAAAGTATTTTTTTACGCACAAGATGTGAGAAAAGTAAAATAAAGAGGTATAATTACTTGACGCTAAACACATGTAGTTTATTTTGCGAACTGCTGTAAATGTACAAAAACGTACTTTGTGAAGTAGCTGTAGGAAAAATAATGTAGATAATATTACTATTTTTAAGAAGTAATTGTTAAATTATTATCTTAATAAATACTTTCCTATTTTTTCAACTATTCAAGGATAATCAGAACATAATGTTAGTTGTAAAACAATGTATATAGTTACAATAAGTACAATTATAAATTACACACAAGTTATAAGTTTAATTTAAAATCAAAAACTTATTTAACAAATCATACTCAATTTAACTGTATTTATATGTATACAATTTAAAATATAATATGTTGTTCTAATTTTAGAGACTCAGTTCTCCTTATGATTCTTTGATCGAATCTTGGGGTCTAACATCAGCTGTTTTCAGGTTAGCTTTTATGTTTTCAGTTTTCACCAAGAGCTCATCCCCAGCTTCCTCTTCTTCAGGAATAGAATCTCTGGAAGAAAGGAGAAGAAAATTTGGTTAAAGAAACGTACTTTACAAAATAATTGTATTATAGCATTATTCGCTACAAATTTTACTTAAACTTGGAAAGATAAATAACTTTTAGTATTTTTACTTAATTAGTTATAGAAGTAACAAAACTTGTACAGAACATTACATTTAATATTTACCTCCGGTTTCGGAGTTCATCCACAATTGGTGGAGCATTCTTCTGGCTCTTCCTACATGTTTGAGGCGTGTTTAGAACAGCTGGTTCATTGTTCACCTAACCCACAATAAATTAACCTAAAAATGTGCTCCTTCCTACTTACAAACATTTCTTAAATTTCAAACAATTTCACAACATTATTTTTCATGTTATTTTCAAAATTATAAAAGTAATACCAATTCTGCTTGTTATGGGAAATTATTAAACTACTTGTCATTTTATAAATTGTATACACAACTTTTTACATAATGGCCAGCTGATAAACCTAAGAGTCTAATTTAATTTAAAGAATGTAATATTTAAAAAATAAGTAGACATAACAAGCAGGGTTCACACCAATAAATATTTTTGTTTTCGATGCACAAAAATGAAACAATTACAAAATGCAAAACAGAGTATATGAATCTGAAATTCTCTCCCATCCATAGCTTAAAGAAACAGTGCACAGCACAAAAACGTATGTTAAACAAATTACAATTGTGCCAAATGCCACTTTCAACGCACAACACACATATTAATTAGTGTAGACCTGGCTTTATATTGTTAAATACATATCAACTATGAAAAATAGATTTGGCTTGTTGGACTTACATTTAAAAAAATTATCTTATAAATAATTCGTCAAGTCGTACGTATTTACACAATAGAAACAAAATAAGCAAATTTGTATATTATTTTAATAAAACTTGTCTGTCAACAAGTATACAAAATATTGACAATCATCTAAACTAGTTTTATTCTGTCCTCTCTTGACATAAACATTAATGAAATTATGTAATTGATGCATATTGTAGCACTAAGTTCACTTTCATAAGACTAATAAAAATATGTTTTTGATTAGCATTAGAGATAGGCGGAATTATTTTTTTGTAACTGGTTAAACCATTCTCAAACGTTATAACATTTTTAATTCAGGGTTTGAATTGACTTTACACATGATCTGTCCTGATGGTGAAGGACAATACAAATATTTGCATAGGAATTCTGATAGCGATTACTTTACCGAACTACGCAAGCATCGATTTGTCACTGGTTTAAACTAAAGGCGATTTGCCTGGGGTTTTTGTTAATGCCAACAGAGAGCTAGAGTCGCTGTAGTTTATAGCTTGTATTTTAGTGGGAATTTTATCACCTGTTCGTAAGTATCCAAGATTCAATTATTTTGTTTGTCAGTTTAAATAAGCAGACATCAAATTAAGATGTAGCAATCTAGCGTTACTTAGATTTATATTCATAATCCTAAATTGATATACTCATATTTTACCAATTTGAGGCTAAAACAATACAGTTGATAAAAAATTAAAATGAACTGTTTTCTAATAGTTAAGAAAATTTAAATTAAATTACATATTGCAATAATAGAATTTATTTATTAAAAACGAGAACGAGAATTAATTAATAGAAGTGCATTTATTTTTATGCTTGCAGTATATTTACATGAATTTGAAAACTAAATCTGTATAAGTTTAGAAGTTAGACCTTTATAAACTAACACAACCTTTACTAAACAAACGTAAAAATTATTAACTATTATCAACTGAACCATAATGACTTTCGGAATTTATGTTTAAATAAATCAAAGATACAATTTTTAAACACTTTCTTATTTGTGGGTCTTAAAAACACAGTGCATTGTCTGCCTCAAACCACCCAATGTTTGTAAATCCGACTGACACCCAAAGTAGACTGAGCCAATATTTCTAGTCACTAAAGTAATAAAAGTAACTGGATCGCCCATTTCTAATTAACATCAGTATATATTAATGTATAAACATAACATTTGTAAAATAAATAATAATACAGTAGAATCCTAATAATTCGATCACCACTAATCCAAATTCCATTAAAGAGAGGAAATAACGATCAAATTTAAATTTTTGCAAATCAATGCAGTGTCAAAATGTTTTAGTGTTTAGTCAGCCTTATTTGTGAAGCAAACAAACATCGAGGTTTTAAGTGATTTCAAACGAAGGAGAAATATATTTTTTTAGTGCTATACTATTTTGACTGTAATGTATTTTCCAATTGATATTCTGTAACACCATTACTGGCTCATGGAATAGATGGTGACTCTATTTTCAACACATAGAAATGTCAGTAACCTACCATACACATGCAAAACTATGTTATGTTAACAATAATCACAAAAACAATTTAAAATGACACACTCGTATCATATCCAAAATTCCATTTAAAATTTGTGTTAGTTTCTTAAGTAAAATGTCTTATAAAATTTAACGTCCATTACATTGTGAAGAACGCCTTACATGGTGATTTTCGGAACGTTTAATTGACGGAAAATACTTTAAAAACATTGTTTTTTATTAGACTGGAAAACAGTTGAATTATTTTTGTGCTTGAAGCGTTTGTTACAGGCTTATTTGATGGGTGCCTTTATTAAAAACTTTCAGTATTCATAAACTTCTGTATGCCATTTACTTATGCAGTTATCACTCAGAGTTTTTTTACGATAAACTACTCTGAACTGGCTTTTGTACAACATTCAATAATTAGATTTGGCAAACTACAATACAAACTGTAAATTAGGTTTTTTTTTGTTGATGCCATTATTTCTTCACTGGTTTTCAGTACTGGGTTTGCAATCCAACTTTCAACAATTCTCAAACCCAAAAATATATAAAACAGCTGGAATATATGTAAAATAAAACTTTACTGTTGTTATCTATATGCTGCAGACAAACATAAATATTTGTTTATTATACGTTGGTGTTATTTTTCGGACATCCATATACAGTAAGAAATAGTTGTATAATACACCTTTAAAAAATAATTTACATTTAATCTGGATTATCAGGATGCTATTGTATTAACACGTATAAAATATAATTGTAAAGAAATGTATACAAATAATTAAAGTTATAAATAAAACTAAATATACAACAAGCATACCTTAGTAGTATGCCTAGTCAAGGGTGGAGGGGAAGCCTTATGATTCAACTGTGGGTTGGAATTCTTATGTAAATTAATTTCAAGGGTAGATTTTAAAAGATCTACTTTTGAACTACTGCTTGCTTTGTTCTGTGATACTCGACCGAGTTCCAATGTACTTCCACGTCTGCAACTGTTTGTCCTACGTAGATCAGGTCGTGATCCGTGATCGAGTGAAGTTAGAGAACCTCGATGATTGAATCTTATCATCAGGCTCAATCTTTCTGCGTTTCTAATTTGTTCTTTACGCGCTGCTTCCTTGTCACTCTCATCTTTGTTGAGCTTTTCTCCTTCGCCTTGATCTGTAAAGATAATTACGTTCGGTAAATTTATAGACTTATTTTTAAACAAACTGTTTTGTTGGAAGAAATATCAAAAGCAATTTAGTAGCAATCTGCTGTTTTGTGCTGTATTTGATATGGTTTTCTATTGACAAATAAAATGCTTCTGACATTATATAAATTATAGAGTTTGAGTACATGTTGCATACACATCTTAAAGTAGTTGCGTACACATTTTATTCTACAATAGAAAAGGATTAAATGCAGAATATTACTGAGATAATTATGTACACATTATTTTGTTAAAACAATTAGGATATGCAACTATAAACAGATTTTCAGGAATATTTCCAAAACTTATTATTTTAGCAATTATTATAATTTTCAATGAAATGTTGCTTTTAAAATTTGTACATGCAAATTAAAAGGATGAGACCATTTCAAACAAAATTTAGATATTAAACAAAAACACATAGGAACAAAACTAACCCTTTGTAGACCATTGCTTGAATACTAGGACAGACCTAAAGTACCAGGCTATATTTTGTGGTTTAAGCTAGCATTTACTAAAACGTGTACAACTTTTATAGTTTGTTTTCTATTTTTAGATATATATATATATATATATATATATGTAAAAAAATGGCAAGTGTCTAAGCTTTATCTATTTTTGTTATTTGGTAATTTTTGTGCATGAGTAGAAAAAATTACAAGCAAATACAAAACAGGTTTTTTTAGTAATGTAAATTCTATCGAGAACCTGACATATTAAAAAAAATTCACACATTAAGTTGGACTTCACAAATTTTCTCCAATAATAAATACAAAATAGGTTGTAATTAGCTCAGATGTACAAAGAAGAGTTATGAAGAAAATCACTATAAACTCCAAACTCTTCTTCATTAATTAAAACATTATCACTTTTCTTATTTCAGCTGTCACTAGAATATACATTTTCTTCACCTACCCATCTATCCATCTTAAAAACTTCAATTAATAATACAATGTCACAAACAACTAAGCAAAGCTGAATTACAGCTTATATATTGGAAGTTGGTCTCCAAAGGGTTAACAGAAAAACAGGTTTTACAGTAAGTATACCTGTAGCTTCTTCAGAATATTCTTTCGACGTTGAATCATACTTATGAAGCCAAAAAAAATACAACAACCCGTAGATAGAACCACAGATAACTGACATAAGACCCATGAGGCGGAAAGTTTGTCTTATGCCACAACTTCCAATGAGAAAACCGCCTGCAAAACTTCCACTCCCTCTACCTAGATGGAAGAAAAGAGAAGATATTAATCACTGTGTAAAAATAATGAATGTGTTATTACTACACTGTATTTAATCTAAGTATTTTTCTGATGCAAAAAAAGAGATCATGGATAAGTACAAAATAGTTTTACCACCAAATCTATGAACCATGATGAGCGTCAAACTCAAAAAGTGATTGGTTTGAGGCTTGTTTATAATACTTACCTTAGTTAACAAAATTTAGTTTTAAAGAATAATATCTCATTTCTTATTTTGACAAACATTTTTGTTATCAATTAAAAAGTTTGTTATTTTTGCAATTTGTAAAATTATATGTTGTAACTATAAATATAATTAGTTATAAAATAATCCTTTATATTATAATTTGAAATAGTAACCTAATACTGACCTAAACTGAAATGAGCCATGCCTATGACACCGATTAGAGTTGCCAAAAGTGACTTAGGCGCAATACGAGCACAATAAGTTGCAGCTGCGACCCACAACAAGTGCACTGATACTGACTCTATAGCTTCGAATGGGAAACACCACCATGCATTCCTTTAGTAAAAAGATAGGTATTCCAAATTTTAGTAAGTAAAGAATTATAGATAGTAAAATTGGTGTTGATTGCCAACAGTCGAAGTCGCTAACTTTCTTTATAAAAACTGATCATGCGTAACTTATGTTGTTTTATTTGGAGAGAATAGTGGCTCTCGACTGCTGGCAATCAATGTTAATTTTTATTTCATCAATTAGTTTAGATTTATTTATTACTGATACATTTTGGATCTATTCATTTAGATATTGCAGATCTGATTATTTTTTTAGGAATCTATTTTAAACTTCTTTCCATTGCCTGTCAGGTACTATATATTATTTCTGTTATCAAAATCCATTTTTCTTAACTAATAGCAAGGCTTATAGCGATAAATAAGGTATTAGTAAATAGGATTTTTACCAATTTCTGCGATAGTTTACGTTAAAACATTTTGTTTATTTAAAATTTAAGTAAAAGAAAATTCTATGATGTTTCAATGGTCTGGAAAGAAGGTAAACACTGATGTTAAGTTAGTGACAGGACCATTACAAAGTGATTTCAAACAAAATGATCAAATATTGCTACTTTTACTTCAAATTTGTTGAAATAAATTAATCAATTAAGAAATATACCATGTCCTATTTAATAAAGGCATACAGTAGTTAAATTAGCCATTTATCAAAACTTTCTACCTAAAAAACAATTTTATTTACAATATTATAAACAGGAGAGAAAAACATATACTCAATTTATGTTAAGAACACTTGTTTTATAAATTTGTATCTTTTTGTTGTCAAGCAATTCAGCAACTCAAAAAAAAAAAAAAAAAAAAATCTTTTTGATGGGGAAAATTTGAAAGTGGAGAAGTTTTGCAAGGTTAGTAATTTTATTTACTTACAACTTTACAGATAACTGTATTATTTATTGTTTGAAGATTTGAAAGTAAATCATTACTTACTCTATGTAGGAATATCCCATTAATCTAGCAGCATGAGCAAAGAATGCAACTACAATTATATTAACATGTCCTATTCTTCTGGTGATACTCTCTGCTCCGTACAAGAATGGAATGCTACTGATTGTACCCACAGCCACAGTTATTCCTCAAAACATAAATATTTAATGATAAAAATAGGTGTAATATTTTATAAATAATCTGATTAAGTAATAATTTCTTTCCTTCTATTTTCATAATCGACTGAGATTGTTTCTAATGGTTTGATAAAAATTGTACATACACAAGCAAACACAAAAAAGTGTGAGTCAAACACTAAAGACAGGATTCCAATTATGTTTTGGATTTACTAAAATAATTAAAAATTATACTTTACTAAAAAAATGACTTATTTTAGAGTAAATTCAAATCCTAAATTAGTTGTAATAAAAGGTAATGAAATAATACAAATATTGTCAGCTTTCATGGAATTAGTTTTATCAACACCTGATAGTTTCTTCAAATAAAGCAAATTAAAAATAATAACAATATACTAGTTATCACACACGTAAGTTAAATAATCAAACGCGTTTCAATGACAAAGTCATCATCACCAGTGATACAAGAGCAACAACTTATAACTAGTTTAACCTTCACAGGCTTTTGACGGATGTATCCGTTCCATAGATATTGTTTTCCTGAGGACGAATGACGGATATATCAGTTAATGATTTTTTATTTTCCGGACAATACTATGAGTTAGAAGCAGCTGCAAGAATGAAAGGATTTTGCCCTTAGTTGTTTGTAATGGAAGTTGGTGCTCGTGGATTACCATCTAAAAGTATGTACAACTTTCTGAAGGCAATAGGACTTGGGAGGAAGAAAATTAAGGAGTTTTTGAATCGAATGTGACATGAAGATTTAAGCGCATCATATCTTCTTTGGATCAGAAGGAATGAAGAATGGACAGTTGGTGAGGGGAACGTTGTGGCCACATAAAGACGTCTTAACCCTCCTTGCCCGGTTGTCAGTCCGGGGCCAACCAAAGTCCCAGAAAAGTGAACCACATCTGATCATTTTTGTGGGCCTGCCGTGAAGACAGTGACACCACATAAAAGCCATGCTCTTCTCATCAACCATAGTTAGTGTTTTCCTAAGGACGAATGACAGATACATCCGTTCATGATTTTATATTTTCCAGACAATAGACAGATATATCCGTTCCGTAGTTGTTTTTCTCTGGACGAATGACAGATATATCTGTTCATTATTTTGTATTTTCCAGACAATAGACGGATAACTTATATACGTTCATGATTTTGTATATTCCAGACAATAGACCGATATATCCTTAACCGTAGTTGTTTTCCTCTGGACGAATGACAGATATATCTGTTCATGATTTTGTATTTTTCTGACAATAGACGGATATATCCGCTCCATAGTTAGTGTTTTCCTCATGACAAATGAAGGATATATCCGTTCATGATTTTTTATTTTCCGAAAAATAGATGGAAATAGCTGACCCGTAGTTAGTATTTTCCTTATGACGAATGAAGGATATATCTGTTCATGATTTTTTATTTTCCGGACAATAGACGGATATATCCGATCCATAGTTAGTGTTTACTCTGGACGAATGTATCCGTTCATGATTTTTACTTTCCTTACCCTATACTAGGTAAGGTAAGTATTGCGATCGACCCAAAAATTCGATGTCGAGTTTTCATAATATCTTTACGTTTCAAGGCCCCCTGAGTCCAAAAAATGCATTTTTGGCAATTGGTCTGTCTGTGTGTCTGTGTGTGTGTGTGTCCGGAGTGCACAGGGCAAACGGCTGGACGGATCAAGCTGAAATTTACAGGATATCTTCAAACACGTAAACAATTTAACCCATGTAAATTTGAAGCAAATCGGAGTTGGTGTCTTACCGTGGGACCAGTTTTTAGCACATTTTTGGTATTTACTCCAAAACCCCTCTAACGATTTTGATTAAACTTTGCTAACATACTCTACTCATACCCCCTTAACACGCTATGTACGCTATATACCCTTAAAAATTCGTTGAAAAAAGTTATTACAAAAACGCAAGTTATTTTGTTTGTATCTCCGAAATGGCTGGTCCTATCGACTTGAAAATGGTCTCATTCGATTCAGCGTCCAAAAGAATGTCAAAAAAGATACCCCACTCAACTTTTTCCATTTTTTCAAAAATTGACCCCAAAAACGCCCTTTTTGGGGGCAAAAATGACTTTTTTTAAACTAGCCGTGTTTGGTATCGACCTTGACATTTTTGGGGGTGAGAAATCGATTGAGACCAAAATCAGGTCCGTGGGATTAACCGTTTTGAAGTTAGTACCGCTTTCTTCGAAACGGATACTCCTATTAACTCAAAAATGGGATCATCAATCTCTCGCTCGAAAAATTTGGTAATTGATACAGCATCTATTTTGGTAAGGAAAGTTGTGTGATGTGCACACCAGATGTTTTATTTTCTGGACAAATATTTCACTTTTAACTGCTATTATGAAGTTTATTATGTTTATTTTATAAAAATGGGGGTGATGTGCTCACATTGAATAATCCTGTCTGAACAAGAATGTATACAGTAAAGTCAAACTTTATCTCTCAGCCACAAAGTACAGACTAATAGCTACCTAACATGAGCCTACATAAGACTTATTTTAAATAAACTGTGGATAGTTGATTACATGTTTTAAGTTCATATGCTGTATTGCGGCTAAGAAAACTGATAAAAATAATGAATAAATGGTTAACAAATTCTGAATAAAACTAAGAAATTTTCAAACACCAACAATGTTTCCTAAAGGACCATAACAATTAGAAAGCCTTTCATATCTTTATACAAACACTGTTATACTACTTACCTAGTAAATAATTTGGTGCTCCGAGTTCCTTCAGGTATAAGAACAGAAAAGACTCTATGAATCCCCAAGCATTACCAAGTGCAAATAAGAAGAATATAAACATAATGATATGAGGAAGCTTTATTAATCTGATCATATCACGCATTATATTGTCTGCTGGAACCTTTGCTCCAATCCTCATCAGAAGTAGAGTTAATGTGGACGTGATGAGAAGGATGTCGTAAATGTAAAAGGCAGCAGAGTAATCTGTATAACCTGAACAATAACATTATTTGTTAGAAGAAAATTATAACTTCTGAAACTACAAAAGAAACAACTTTATGAGGATCGCTCAATAAATATGGTAAAACTCTGCAATGAAAGGAACTTTAAACTACTGTATATTAGAGCCGCGATTGTTAAAATAAGAGAAAAAGAAAATCGAGCTCGCCCATTTCAAACATAATATAGTGCAGTAGTGTGCCATATCTTGATGCATGGAACGCTACTGCGTTCCATGATTATGGTCAGATCATATATACAGGGTGATTTTTTGAATACTTACCCCTTGTATTATTTAAAAATTCGGAAAGAGGTAAGCAAAATCTGATCTTGCGACAGTTATTCAATGTCAGCTGGAACCTTAGAAAACTTATTAACAAAATCATTTTCGCTCTATGGAAATAATAATTGAATACTTAAAATTCAGAGTTTAATATATAAGTTTGGAGAAAGTCAACAGCATGAAATAAACAAGAAGCAAGTTTACCTGATCACAGAAAGAAGGAACTTGCCCAGATATAAATATAAAAAAAAAAGAATTTAAGCCATTGATTTTATATTGTGCTTTGACTTTAATTTCTTTCACAATTATAATTTATTACTGAGCATCATATGTTTCACCGTTAGGCATCATCAGGCTACTAAATTGAAATATAGCAAGTACCTTAAAACTAACATACAAACAAAAGTAGAAGGAGTGGGAGTGACAATGGAACTGACCAGGATGGGCAAATGGAATGTGGCCTAGGTAAACAAGGCAAGGGCAAGGTGTGGTTACATAATGGGTTTTAACAAGGGGGATGAATTGAGATAAATTTGGTCATTTAAGTTAGAAGTATGATTTTTTAAACAGATCTATTAATTTCCAGACATTCTAGATTATTTAATCTCCTACTTTTTCTTCTCCTATTTCTTTCTCCTTTATCTCCATTATTGGCGGGGATTTTTATGAATGAATTTGAAAATAAATTTGTAAACAGTCAAAATCCTTTTCAACACAACATTAAATATTGGTACCGATACGTAGATGATATTTTGTGTTTGTTTGTTGGTTCAGACCGTCAACTTAAAATGTTTCAAAATTATTTAAATTCTGTTAATGAGGCAATACAATTCACTTTGGAAATAGGCATGGAAAACACAATAAACCTTTTAGACCTGAAAATAAAAATCGAAGATAGTAAACATGTATTTAGTATATTTAGAAAACCAACATTTACTGATAACATTATCCATACAACATCACAACAACCAATCAGTCAAAAATTAGCCTCATTTCACAGCATGTTGTATCGTCTCATTAATGTTCCTATGAATAAATTTGACTTTCATCAGGAACTTAATTGCATTAAATTGATTGCCTGTAATAATGGTTATAATGGTCAATTAATTGAAAAATGTTAAAAAACAAATTAAAAAAGGATGTGAAAAAACTTATATTCCCTAATAATTGTAAAAATGAAACCACGGAAAAATGGCGTAGAATTAATTACCTACATCGGTGAAGTTAGTGTTACCGTAGGTAAATTATTAGAAAAGAAAAAGCATTGTAGACCTGTCTATTACAACAATAAATGTCTGGGAAATATTTTAAATAATTCCAAAGACAAAGTTAGTAAATTATCAAAAAGTGGAGTGTACAAATTAAGTTGCAAAATTTGTAATGCAGCTTATGTAGGGCAACAAATAGGTCGTAGTTTTAAAACTAGATTAAGCGAACATAACAGAAGTTGGCGACTGGACTATGATGATTATAGTTTTTCTAATCATTTAAAAACACATCATGACATTTTAGACTTTAATTTAAATATAGATTTTTATGTACTTCGTGTTAATTGTAAGGGTAATAAGTTAGATGCTTTGGAAATGTTGGAAATTAAGAGGTTAATTAATAAGGACGTAAGTTTAGTTTTAAATGAACAGATAGATTTAAGCAATTCACCACTTCTACTACCATTGTTATTGACCAGTTCGATTCCTCCCCCATCCCTAACCTAACGGTATTTTGGCCTACCTGTATCCAACTGCTGTGTGTTGGATTTGTTTTGTTGTTCCTTTAGTCTTTAAGTTGCCTTCGATAATGCCATAGCTGGCGAAACCTAGGCTGGCACGGCTCAATAAAATTTGTGAAATATACAAAAAGTTTTAATTTATTTATTTATAATGGAATTTCACCAAGAACCAACGGTCATTAGTATAAATAGTTTAAATATTTTACATTACCCAGTTTTCGACTCCTATAATCAATCAAGACCCCAGTGAGTGGTGAGAATATCGCCATCCCTATTGTAGAGAACAGTCTTTCCCTGCCAAATTCACCTCCATAACGGTTGATCATGTCTAAAGCAATAGGGTCCATAACTGTGACACTTGCGGACATCATTGTGTTGCCAAGGAAACGCAGCAAGAAGTAAATCCAGAACACATGAGGACTAGACTGCTTGTAGTCAGGAGGACATACTTCAGGTCCTCCTGCCCTGGAACGGCAAAGGTCAGTTTTTATCAAAGGAATAGGAGTGAGTTGTTATTATAAAAATATTAAAAGTATGTTCTTCCAACCTGTCCTACATTAAATGCTTGTTACATGCCTTTAAGAATCATGCCTTTGATCAACAAATCATACAAAAATGTAAAGTTAGTAATAATGTTATAAATACAAATAAAAAACAGTACCTATATTGTTAATGGCTTGGTTTCTCATGAAGATATTAATAACACTGTAGTCAGTAAAAAGAAGATATATAATACTCCAAAAATTGCTATTTCCTTTTGAATAGCCACCATTTTGTTTGTATCCCAAAAATGTAGATGAAAATTTTGTAATATATTTTTAGATACATCTACTACAATATTCTTACAAAACTTCAACCAAATAGTTGTTGAACCACTGGTCCAAAACAAGTCGAACTTTACAATAACTTCATGGGACACATGGTATATTCAAATAAAATAACTTTGCAATAACTTCATGGGACACATGGTATATTCAAATAAAATAACTTTGCTAATATAAATGTTATACCAATTGTCCTATCAAAAGTTATTTACTGTGCATTAATATTTAAACCTAATAGTAATTAATTATTGACTTCAATTATTCTGCAGCTCCTCTATGAATTGTCTCTAAAACAATTCATCAATGTGAAATATCAGAAAACAAATAAATAATAATAAAAATTGTATTGGGCGTTGGGTAAGTGATGAGAGAAGAGGACTAAAAAGACCTGGTTGGGACTCGGGGAGTAAAAGGAAGAGGGAAGACCATAACTGAGGTGGCTAGACAATGTAGAGAGTGATTTGAGAGGAATCTGGATCCAATGATAGAGCCGTCTGCCGAAGATAGATAGGAAGGTGATCTGTTGTCAAGCATGCCAAGGTCCTACAGAAGCCTCAGCATCACAGAGTAAGATAAACACATTAAAAACATTTCTAAACAGAACCTTAGTAAATTTTAAACAATGTTATTACTTCTATTTTTCATTATTAATATGTTTTTAAAATCTTTTAATACAAACCGACTAGTGATTGTTTGAATAAAAATGTATTAAAAATGTTATCAAAATATCAGTGAGTGCAAAATGATTCATCCAATTTTAAATTGTTTTAACTTCACAACCTTTCACTCTTGAAGAACAAACCACATAACAGAAATTTTTTTTAAAGTATCATTGCGTTATAGCTAGGTATCGCTGGCTCTCTCTTTACAATGAGTTCTGAATTCATTGTGGATAAGTAGAATTAAAATGGCACTATTTTCTTTCATGCTTAGTGTTTAGTGACAAGGTCTATTTAATCTAAGTGGAAAAGTGAACCGTCAGACTTTAAAGATTACAACAGCTGTATGCAATAGTGGATAATGAGAGAGGTTCTCCAAACAATGTGTTTCAACACCATTTCAGAGAAAAGTTTTACAGTCCATATTTTGTACAATTTTTACAAAAATCTCATAACGGGAAATTTTGCAGAACTGCCTGTCAGCTGCTATTGAACAAGGACCACCTTCTGGTTTACAAGGAGTTTGACAAGCAGAAAGGACCTGCTTGGAGCCTACGGGTAAGCATGGTCAAAAATGATGAGAGAGAGTCATTTGAAAACACAACATTTGAAAATATCAACAAAACCCATTTTACACACTTTTTAACCACTCTGCACCTGCACTAGCTGAGGTTAATGGTCAACATGTTTTATTGTCTATGCTTTTATATCACACTGCATATAATGATATAGTTTCAAATAAAACTTTATTTACCTAAAGTTGCATTTCTGTAGCATACAGTCTGCAGCAAGTTCTTTCAATGTGTCATAGGTAAGGTTAGATGACATTATAAGTCCTCCACAACGTAAGTCTTCTTTTTCTAAAGCAGTATAGTTAACACCTTCTTCTTCTAAAAGCTCTCGACTAAAATGTTGTCTGAAATCTGTCACTTCTTCTTCCTCATCTGGTTCTACTTCCATACCTTAAACAGTTTAAATAAAACTTACTATCAAAAGATAATTATAATAACTATTTTATGTCTCTAAAATACTTAAAATTTCTTATTGTTCTCTTATATTTCATTCATTGCTTTTTACACCTTACAATTATTTATACTTTATCATAAATACCTCTTGGTAGTCAATCATGACTGTGTTACATAAATCAAATACAATGAATGGAAGAAATTTACAGACATGACATGAGCGACCCGGATACAATTTAAATTAGAAATTGAGTAAGCTTCAAATTGCCTCTGTTATTTGTAATATGAAAAACAGATCTAGAAGATTTATATCACAGAACAAAATAAAATTCTGATCCATTTCAAATTAGTCTCCCCTAAGGAGTTTGTGCCAGTCCACTTAGTAGGCAAAGAATTAATAATAATCCTAAGAGTAGCAATGATTTTTTTTCCAGTGGAGATAAACTCTATTGCTTAAAAGTCTACTTATATAAGTCAAATACATAATTTAGAAACACTTTGAACATACATAGTTTATACATTTTTAACTATTATTCACGTACTACTTGCATAACACTACTGTTAGTGTACTTACAATCAGCATTTGTAAAATACCTCCATCCTATCATAGCATATCCTCCTTATTGCATACAATTATTGGTCACACTGCCATCTCAATATTGCAGTCTCACTCCATATACAAGTCCATCAACTTTCTGTTTCCTTGGAATTTTCTTGCAATGTTTTAAAACTTTTTAACAAGTCTAATATCTGTGAATATTCCACTTTTCATGTTCAGTCAAATGTGAACATTTTAAAGTAATTTACATTGTGATTTTTGCCTTTAATGATGGTTTTTACTTTCAAGAAGATGGACTCGCTATGGGTTCCCCACTTTCTGGATTATTGGCTGACTTATTCTTAAATTATTATGAGCATAAATTCATTTTAGATAAAAATAATCAGCACTTTAATAGAATCATCTTATACACTAGGTATGTAGATGATACCTTCATTATATACAGCTCACAAATCGCAAAATTGAATATTTTAACACATGTTTGAATAAAATTAACAAGAAAATTCAATTGACACTGGAGAAGGAGATCAACAACGAACTTAACTTCCTTGACGTTACTGTTACTAAGCTAGACGATAAATTGAAATATAAGATACAGTGGAACTTGGTTATAACGTCATCAAAGGGACCGGAAGTTTTTTAACGTTATATCCGAGTGACGTTATAAAAAAAGCAGCCTTAAATCTGAGTGAAAGGACAAAGTAAAAACGCAAATGTTCTGCTATACAGTACAACACTGTTTATTGAAATCTACTCGTACATTGGAATAGTATAATAAAAAAACATTAATAAAAAAATTATACGTTTTCACAATTAAATATTTTATAATAAAAATCTTACTTTACTCACGAAAAAAATCTGTGATCTTCTTTTGAACGGTCCTTTCAGAAAAATAAATTCTCTCCGTTGTGCAACAAACGTCTTGAAGCGCACTGAGTGTTGAAGCAGTCGTTTCCCTGAAGCTAAAGAACCGGGAGAGAGTCTCAGCAGCCTTCATTGCTTCTTGAACAGACGGACAAACGAAGTCTTCTGCGCTCTGGTCATCATCTTCATCAGGACTATCTTCGGCATCCTTCTTCTGAACATCTGCGACGATCTCTGCATCACTCAACATTTGGAATGTTTCTACTTGATCATCCACTGAATCGTATGAATCAATATCATTTCCAAAGTTGCTCTGGTCAACATTAAACTGTGCAATCCACGTTGAAAGAGGCAGTTCATCATCTTCGTCATAATTTTCAAGTGAAGCTGTAGATCCCAATTGAGCTTTGCGGAAGCACTTCGAAATGGTTATCGGCGTTACATTATTCCAGGACTTGTCTAGGAACCTTATGGCGTCCAATATTGAGATGTTCACAGGCTGTGCGGTGTTTATGCTAAGAATAATTTTTTTTAACAAGAATTTCCGGTAGTGACACTTTAGACTTCTTATGACGCCTTGGTCCATGGGCTGAAGAATACTTGTACAGTTGGCAGGGAAAAAAACAAGATTTATGTTGGTTAAATTTAATTTCGGATGTGCTGCACAATTGTCAACTAGAAGAAGAATTTTTCTGTTTTTTAAAGATAACTGTTGATCCCACTTCCTTAACTCTTCTTCAAATATGGCAGATGTCATCCACGCTTTTTTGTTAGCAGTGTAATTCACCGGTAGTTTTTTTACGTTTTTAAAACATCTAGGGCGCAAACTCTTTCCGATCACTAAAAGCTTTCTTTTTTCAGTTCCTGTCATGTTTGCACAAACGAAGGCTGTTATTCTCTGCTTGGAAAGCTTTCCACCAACACACTTTTCGTTTTTAAATTGTAATTTCTTGTCCGGATTTAACTTGAAGAAAATTCCGGTTTCATCTCCGTTGAAAATGTTTTCGTCTTTGTAACCTGCACTTAGAGTTGGCCACGTCTTCTGCACCCATTCACTCGTAATGTTCTGATCAACACTTTTTGCTTCGCCACAAATCTTTGCAAAGGAGATTGAATGTCTCGCTTTGAAACGATCAAGCCAGCCGTTTGAACATGTAAAATTAGAACCGAACATTTGTCCAAACTCAGTCGCTTTTTCTTTAAGAATTGGTCCACTAATAGGAATGTTGGCGCTACGGCATTGCTTAAACCATTTAAGCAACGCCTCATCCACATCACTATGTTGGCACTTTCTTATTTTTTTTACGTTTTCTCCGTTTTCCTTAAACGCGGTTAAAATTTTGTCTTTATTCTTTAAAATTGAACCTACTGTAGAATTTACCAGACCAAACTCACGACACACATCAGCGATTTTTCTTCCACTTTCCACCGCTCTGATCAACCGCACTTTTTCCTTGATAGGAAGCACCTTCCGTTTGACACCACAACTTGACATTGCACAAACAAAACACAATTAACGACGTATAAAACAACTGTCAAAACACGCGATGCTCACACGGAGGTAGGTAGTGATGTGACTGATGATTTACCGTAACTAATGAAACAAACAATACAGTACAGTGTGCCTGTGTCACCACAGTCATTGACCTTGTAGAATGTAGGGGTGGGAAGGGATAAGACCCAGGTATGCGGGACAGCCCCCGAACCCTCGAGACACCAATTACACAAAAGAGTTTCATCCCGTCACCAGCTCAACGTCCGGCTTGTGACCTGTTGTAACACTGACAGCCATGTAACAGAAATGCTATACGATGAAAAATAAATCAGCAGTTTCCCATAGTGTCTAAAGCACAGAGGTTTGGTCTAAATAAATAAAATGACGCAATAATAATAATAAACATTTATAATTTTTGCATATATATAAATTCGTTTATGACGCAAAATAGTTACAGTAGAATCATTTTTAATAAATAAAGAATAAAGAATAAGCAGACTATAAAAGTAGATAAAATGAAAGCAGACTTAAAATATATATTAATGTATAAACGTATGTAACGTGTGTAAACTGTATAAGAGATTGTTTTAACGAGTGGTGCGGTTAGAACAAACAATTTATAAAGACAAACAATGATTAAATAATAAACAGTTTAACAATTAGAAACAATTAAAAAACAAACACATGTATAAGAAGTCAGCGTATATAACAAGGTATGACACAATATCAGCATATGTATCGAGATACAGGACTAATAAAAACTCCATCTGTGATGAGCGTTGAAGCAATTCCAATACAGAAGGCTTGGCACTAATGGTCTACGTGCAGAACTGCACGGAACAGAACGTAGTAGAACGTGAGAGAACTAAAAATGGCGTAGTGAACTGTATGCATAGTTAGATGCAGGTGGTGAACAAATTCATCGAAAAATGTAGTTTCTTTGAAAGTCAGAGTGATGAAAATTAACTAAAACTAAAGTAGAAGTGCCTTGGTGGTGTTGTAAACATAAGAAAGTAAGATCGAGAGTGTAATTACGACGAGAAGTGAACTTGTAAATTTTCAATATGTGGTCGGCATAAGTGCAAATTGAAGGACGACAACGTGCATAATATATCCTTTAGAATCAGTGAAATCATAGGTGAAAATAACAAAACAACTGGTATCGTGAGTAAATATGGCCATTAATTTTAAGTTTAAAAGTCTGCATTTTTGAAATTTACAATTTTTGAGAAATAACTTAACTTCAACTTTTTTACTTATTGCGTCATAGTCTAGACTAGGGTTGAGAACACATTGTGTAAATTGTATATAATTAATTGATTTGTTTGTTTAATTATTTTTGTAATGTTGATGTATCTTGTTGTAGATAATCATTCTTTAATTATGTCAGAGTAAACGTATAGTTGTCTTGCCGCGATGTCTTGAATTTCTTTATTGAGCCACATATATCCAACTAGCTTGTACTTTAACAGCCAGGTACTCATCCCTGAGAAAGTTAAACTAATTTAATAAATATTTCACAGTAGTTAATAATTATGGATAGACAGATGCTAACATAGCATAGAGGAAGTTATATGTGGATTATTATAGGTTATGATCATTATTTTTTTTATTATTATTATTTTGAGTTGTAAGGCAGCAGGCCTAAATGGTGATTTTTGTTATGGAGGTAAGGCAGTAGGCCTAAGAGGTGTATTTTGGTGTAATAAGGTATTTATGAACGACGATTCTGGTGTATTAAGGTATTTATGAACGACGATTTCTGGTGTATTAAGGTATCTATGAACGACGATTTCTGGTGTATTAAGGTGAATAAATGAAAGAAATGAAGGAGAGGTGTTAATGATTGCTGAATAATCCACATATAACATTTTATTTTTGAGTATATTTTTTTTTATTTTTGAAACTTTACCGAACCCCATTTTTTTTAACAGTCTTATATTATATATTTTTAATTTTTGTAACCTTCAGTTACACTGTTTTTGCTTTTGTTGTTTCTACACATTGTTTCTATGAACTTTGGGACATAATACAAGCACACTACCACTTTTGCAACCTAAGAATCGCAAAATTTTTGACGCTATAGCCGAGCGCCGCGATATTTGTTGACGATATAAACGGGTTTTCGTACAACATAAAATGTTCAATTTTGGCCGGTCTGTATAAAATGTGACGTTAAACCCGAGTTGACGTTACAGCCGATGCTGTTATAACCAAGTTCCACTGTATATAGAAAACCAACGACCACCGATGTCACAATACACGCCAAATCATACCATCTATTTTCAAATAAAATGGCCGCTTACCTTAAAATCTATCCATCGTCTTATTTCCATACCAATGGATGAACAGGACTTCCAAAATCGAGTTGAGTATTATTGAACATATAGCCGAAGCCAACGGGTTTACCAGCTCGTTGGTTGATAAGTTACTTTTTAAACATAAAATAGCTCAGCACAAGCCTAAACAAAAATGGGACACTGAAGACAGCAGAAAATACACTTGTGTCGAATACACCAACCTAATACCTAATATGTTGAAGAATGCCTTATCGAACCATAATATATGTGTAACATACAGGACGAACAACAACATCCAGAAGTTACTGCGAACAAGGCGGCCCATTACCAAAACAGGCAGAACATTTGAAGAACGCTACAAAGAACATTTGCCACAAAGGAACTTACATGATATAAAGTCAAACTTCGCACAGCCTATAGTCGATAATAATCACAGATATACTAATTTCGACCATAATATGAAGCTCCTCCCTATTTGTAAGAAGGGTAGATTTATGAACGCAGCAGAAGAATTTGAAATATACAGGGCACATAAAAACAGCCCAAAATAATATATTGAACGACCAACTGTTTTTCAAATCAAACTACTTGTATGACACAGCCATAGAGTTCATGCGAAGTCCGGAGACAGATAAAACTTTTTGTACGCCCACCCCTTAGCTAGCTTCCAATGTCCTCTTTGCGCTCCGTTGTGTATGGCAGTGTCACGCGTGGTAGACAACGAAGCGAATTAGTTAACCCTCGCGAATGAGGACCATAAATGTTTTTGTACATGTGCGAGTGTAGTGTCTGTTATATGTGTTTGTGTTTTTGTAATGTTTAACGACCTCCAACGGAGTGATCAAACTTCCTACTGATGATAGGACCACGGCCTTGAAACGCGTCATAAACCGGAAACAAATGAAGTCACAAGACGGAAAAATTCAAACGTAATATAGGTAACTATAATTTACAGTTATTTATTTATTGAAGTGACTTGGATACCGATAACATGGAATTTAAATTAAATCAATGTAAAGCGTTATAAATCGTTATAAACACTTGTCAAATTAAAAAACGCAAATAAATAAACGTAATTTACTTAATTAAATCAATGTATTATCAGGTAAGTAGGCCTACTCCTAACATGCAAAGTATTCACATGGGTCAGCTAGCATATTATATTTGTAGAAAAGTTTTAGCCCATATATGTGAGGAACTTTCCCAACAATAAGAGATTTTAACACAATACATCCAAATTATAAACAAAAAGATCTTAACATTCAGAAAGTTTACTAAACAATTAATTATCTGTAAATTTGAACTCTTACTTCGTCCTGTTAGCAGTTATCAAACAAGGCACCGTAACAATAATGGTTCAGCTATCTTACTGGATTAGTTATCAAATTACTAAAAGCTGACAAAATCACATAAATACAGAAAATTTTAATTCGTTCTGAACCAAACATTCTGTGGACTCTATGGAGAGTAACAATTCACCAATTCATTAACATGATTCATCTTTCAAACAATACAGTTTCTCAAAACATTTAGGATATGTTTGTAAACATTGAAAGAAATGTTATTGATAGATTAAAAAATAGCCAATTATTTTCAATCCAAGGTGATGAAAGCAGAGTTTTACAGTTTAGCAATACTATTTGTCATACCGTAGTTAGCTAAAGAAAATATTGTGCTAACCATTGACAAACTGGACCGCAGGTTCAGATGTTTTTAATTTAATTGAAGGCTACTTTTGTAAGAAGAAGTTAAGCTGTGATAATTGCTGTGTATGTACAGATGAAGGGAAGTCAATTTCACACTGTTACACCATACTCCACAGGTTTAGTCCTGTATGTAATATGGAGCAAAGGCTGCATTCATAGACCGAGACTTATATCTAAGCACCTTCCAAGTAATTTGAATAAATTATAATGTGGTTATTTAAGTTGTTAACTTTATAGAGATAAACAAAACTAACTGTATGCTACTTAAAGAGTAAGAGGTTATGGTAAATTTTAACATCACAATACTAAAAATTATGTATTACTGAAGTAACATAAAGCACTTTATCCCAAGATAAAGTGCTGACACGTTTGTTTGAACTCAAACGTAAAGGACAAATGTTTTGCAAAACCATCCTTTTCAAGTTTTTACGATATTTATTTCCTCAAAAAATTTTCTTTTTCAGCTGACATTTGCTCAGAAGTAAATTAAATAAATAAAACACTTCAGAAACACTTAAAAGTAGTTTTCAAATTATCTGGTAAAATTAAATCAGTGATAAAAAACTTTGTTTTTTAAAATTGTGTATTCAACAAAGTAAATCAGAGGTTTTGAAATACTGCATACTTAATTTAATGAGAACATCCTGAAAATAACAAAAGAGGTAAAAGAGAACGTAACTCTTAAAAGAACTTATTGTCTTTGAAATCTTGAATAAATATTTTTCAAAGTGTGGAAATGAAAAAAAACATTATTTTTTATCATTTCAAAAAGAAAACTTTAACACCGCTGAAAATATTACAGTTTGGACAAGCGTCAGTGATCAATGAAGTTGTAATTAAGATATTATTGCCATTTAAAATTACTGAGCTATTGATAGGTCATTATCTTCTTATGTTTATATAAATTGTACGTACAAAAACAAATTTAATACAGCTTCAAATTTAATATTCTTCTTAGCAACATTTGACCCTGATTTCAAAAATTTTAGTGTGTCAAAAGAAGTTCAAGGATCCAACTGGTGATACAAATTATCATATAATGAAACCATTATTTATTGCTGTTTTTTTATTGATTTGTGATTTGAATTTGATATTAAAATTTTATAATAGCTGACTTTAATTTTCATGTGCAATTCATAAATTGAATGTAAATTTTTGAAGCAAATTTTAATATTGGTCTAAGGAATATGTTTGTTTAGTGAGTAGGCCTAAATAAATACATTTTTAAGTCTTCAAAATTCCACGCTTTTCTTGTATATGATACTTTAAAATATGGTAAAAAAGGGTTCTATTTAAAGATAAACTCTCTTATGGTCAGAATAAAGAAGGTTGGAACTACTGTTCTAGTCACAGGGAGAAAACCTCACAGGCAACAAGTTTCAGTGTATTTTTTACAATAAATTTTATTCATATAAGTATTATTTGTTTAACATGTACAATCTATGTACAAGCAAGTGCTTTTATTTTTAGTTAGCTATGATTATCCAAGCTGAAGATGCTGCCTGGGTTAGCAGAACATATAAACACAAAATAAAAATCTGTTTCACAAAAGACTATAATTAACTACAATGTATTTATTACATAGAGAAATTTTGAAATGGATTCTTTATTTCAATATAAAAAATACACTAAGTTTGAGATGTATGTTACGTTATAAATAATTTACCTAAGTTTTCACTCGGATCCATGAGAGAAGGATGCATGTTGACCCATAAGTTGACATAGTTAGTTGTGGAGTTATGGACCTCTTTTATGACTATAGTTGACATATTAGCCACTTCCAAAGGTATGCCAGTCACGTTAGATATTTTTTTCAATTTCCTAATCAAAGAAAATAATGTAATAAGTTAATTTAAATTTAACAATACACAAAAAAAAGATGTGCTAATAATATACTAAAGAGATTAAAAGTTTATAAAACAAACAATTATGAACCAAATGAACCATTTCATCATTCTAAAATGTTGGTGTTGTCCTCTTTGTTTTCCTATTAATTTTCAGTGTTTAGTTCACAGCATCTTTTAGTACAAACTTTCAACAATCTACAACACCTTTCCTTTTTTAAATTTCAGTTATCAGATTTTTCAATGATCTTCACTTGTAGTTTCCCTTTACATTTTGTAAAATACTTTGGCTTTTTTTTCGCTGGAGAAGAAAGATGACGTTTGGCAGTAGAAATTATTTACTACTATACTACACGTTGTTGAGTTAGAAGTCTGCTACACGCTGCAGCACCTTACTAATGATTAGTGCGCAAAATTTCACTCATTTACAGCACTGTATTTGTTAGGATACATCGGGTAAATTGCAACTCGTTTAGTCGAGGTTTGGTTAGCCGCGGATACCTAGTAAGGTTAGTAAGGTGTATCCTAATGAATACAATCTGAAAATAGAGTAGGTGTTTCCATGTACAAGATGTAGACTTTTTGGATGCTGAGCTCCAAAAATGTATGATCAATTTCCTGTTCTTGTTACTAGTAGCTAAAGTATGTTATAAGAAAATGATGAAGTTTTACTGTTTATTTGACTAAAATGATTGATTATGCTCTTTTTGTTTATCTTCCTTTCTCATGATTTCAGAAGGTTAATTAATTTGTGTTATTTATTTTTTTAGTTAGGCCTAATATTTTAGAATTTAATTTTTTTTGTAATGCAAAATTTGTGTGATTTGTTTTTAATGGTTTTTGAGACTAGTGGTTTTTAAACACTTGCCAGATACTACTAATTAAAATCAAGGTGCGAAAATGATATGAAAAGTTACTCTTGATATGTAGATGATACTTTTGTAATATTCAATGGAACTGTTAGACAAATAGAAAATCTGAAAAAATACATGAACAGTATCAACAAGCATATCCAGTTTACCCTTGAATTAGAGTCGGATAAAATGATCAATTTTCTAGATCTAACAGTAATCAGATCAGACGAGTTTCATTATAAAATTTATAGAAAACCCACCACAACCGACTCGACTATTCATGCGGAGTCGCATCATCCCATTGCACAAAAAATGGCTGCTTACAACAGCTTTATCCACAGATTAATATCATTACCAATCAAAGATCAAGATTTTCATAATGAATGAAATACAATAAAATACATAGCTGTGGCGAACGGTTACCGGAGTTCCATGGTAGAAATTATTCTTAAAAAACACCTAAAAAATAAAAAAAAACCGCGGAAAGAACAAAATAGAAAAATATACAGATCCACGGAGTACGGAGTAATTTTACCTAACATCTTAACTAACATATTGAGCAAATTGGATATAACCATGACGTTCCGTACTTCTAACAAGATTAGGAATAAAATTAAAACCAAAAAAACAATCCCAGTAGAACAGAAATCAGGAATATACAGAATCAATTGTAATGATTGTGAATGTTTCTATATAGGTCAAACTGGAAGACAATTTAAAACACGATTCAAGGAACATCTTCCTAGTAACAAAGGTACCAATAGTAAATCTAATTACGCACGCCACATTATGGAGCACAACCATTCATATTCTAATTTTGACACCAATTTCCAGCCACTACACATATGTAAGAAAAGTAAACAAATGGACGCGCTGGAAGAATATGAAATTTACAAAGCACAAAAAACAAGTTTGGGGCTTATGTTAAATGTCCATTTGAACTTCCATTCCAACTTGATGTACGACGAGGCAATAGCAATAGATAAGAAAAACAAACATTGAAAGATATTCATGTTAGCGGTCCGACGTACTCAGTGTCCGGTTGTATTCGACGGTGTGCACATACGGAATATATTTTATGTGTTATTGTGTGCGTTTAAATGTGTTTGTGTTGTTTTGCATATGTATTTATTTTAATGTGCTAACGACCTCACTAGAGCGAGAATCTGTTGATGGAATAGAGTTCCGAAACGCGTCATGTTCAAGTAAGTGAATTACTTTAAACAAATAATAAAGTCACACAGACGGAAAAAAAATCATTCTTTTTATTCAAATTTGTGACTTGGATACAAATACAATGAATTTTAAAATACCAACAAATTTTGAAAGAGTAACTCTTGGGTTTATCTAAACTTAAGTAGACTAGTTTCGGCCATTTCAGATAGATTTTTTGTTGGATTTTGATTCAAAAAGCTACCTGTAACTGACGTTTTTTATGTTAAACTAATCAATACCAACCTTGTAGAAGTTCCATTTCGTTTGGGTTTTTTCCTGTTCAAATCAAAAATGAGATCGTTATTTGTAGTTTTGGCAAACTGAGAGCTCTGATCATTGTTGTATCCATTACTAGTGGGTGATTTACAGCTTGCCTGGAATAAAAATAATTCAACTAGAAGTTAGTATTATTGATATAGAAGTGGCACAAGAAATCAAATTTGAATGGTATTTATAAAGCCAACAAGGCATTTATCTGTGATGCAGCTTTGTTTAAACGTATGGAAAATTCTACAAAATAGAAAATATTCTTAGATAAAAAACCTAAACAACTTTCAGGTTATAACTCATTTTTATTACAAAGAAGAAAAGGTTATACATTTAAATTACACATGGATAAAATATAGATAAACATTTCCGCACTGATTTCCCTACAGAGAAGCAGCAAGTGCCTCAAGTCAAATTGTATTCTGCCTAATCACAAAGACAACCCCACTCTACATTCATACCACAGAGTTGAGCGCTGACTTCTTAGTGGACCATAGACTTTGTTTGTACCAGACCAAAACTATCGGAAAAATGCTTAATATTTTAAAAGAGCAACTTGTTAATGTGAAATTTATTGTGAAACTTAGAAAATCCACAAAGAAACTCATTCTTTGTTAAAACAAGTATTCTGTGATAAATGATTATCACACACTTAGGTTTAAACGGTTAAAAAAATGTAAAAGAAATTTAAAATAACCCAAGTCCAGGACGACCTATTGCGGCAAAGTCAGATGATGGATTTGCTGAGATCATAGTAATTGATAAAGGATGTGTTAGACAGTTTTCGCATAAACTTTTTAACATGAGGAATGTTAACAACTTCCAAACAACTTTTCAAAAATGGTGTCAAGAATCTCTCACCTGAATAAGATTCTGGGATGAAGATTTCAGTTGTCACTTTGAAAAGCATTAAAAAGGATCCCAAGTCCTTGAAAAAAGTGATAACAAGTGATGAATCATGTTTTTTACTTATGATCCGGATACTAAATGCTAATAAATGCTCTAGAAGAAGACCCCAATTCACCGGGCCAGAAGAAAGTTTTTCCAATCAAATCAAAATTCAAAGCAATGATGACTGTGTTTTCAACATACGTGGGGCAGTGTACATAAATTGAGTAGGCCTACCTCAAGGTCAAATTGTGAATCAGAATTAAGGTCCTAACTATTCTCCGTGAGTGATTAAGAGAAAACGAACTGAGTTGTGGTAAAACAAGTCATAGATTCTTCAATATACCGTCCCGGCTCATACCGTATTGTCTGTCAAGACTTTATGGCCAAGCACGGGATCCCAGTGTTGGAACATCCACCTTATTCACCAGACTTTGAATAATTTGACTGTTTTCTGTTCCCAAAGTGAAATCATTACTGAACTAACTGAGATTTGAGACAGTTGAAGCTGTGTAAAAAATTACTGTAAAATCAATAAAGCAAAACATACTGCTTTGATCAATAGAAAATTTGCACGGAGCAGTGTAGGGATCATATGTTGATGGAGACAATGTTAACCCTTCCCACGCGGCAAACGAGTATAACCGCAACAGTAGACTTTGACCCAAACGGCTAAAGTCGCAAAAATATATTTTAACCTCTGGTTAATTAGGTAGTTCACTAAAGTTCCGGTAGAATGCAGAGGCATGTCCGCTGTCTATTTACGAAGAGAAATATGTTTTGTTTAATGTTATACGCCTTAAGGGGCGTTATTATGTCTGGAATTGTCCGGCGGCGAAAGCATTCTATAGCTTCTACAGCGCTTATAACGGCTAAACTCGCAGTCATACTAGTCTGATGTGAGACGCCCTCCGTGTTTGTATTTGAGCTTTGTTTTGAAGAAGAATTGTTTTTATAGATAGTTAGTAGTTTTTAGTTTGGGTTGTAAACATTTTTTGTTGACGTTTTATTTCTTTTATGTGTATATATTATCAGTATTTGAGTGAAGCCATCTCTGCACCCTGATAAGTGTTTTGAGATATATCATACTTCTCCAACATACTAATAATTGTAAAATAATTTTTTTTTTTTTTATTTGTAACATTAACTTGTATTTTTTATATATAATTTCATAATATTACTGCTAGAATTTAAAAATAATAAAAACTAAAATTTGTGTTTTTTTAGAAGAAAAGTTTTTTTACTATTATTTTGTTTTACGTAATAAAAATTGTAAATGCAACCAAAACCCAATGATGATATTTTAAAAAAATTACCCTTTCACATACAAAACAAAAACAAAAATTAACTTTGAAGAAAAAACTAAAAAATTTTAAAGTTATTTCAGCGTTGAGGTAAAATAAGGCAAATTTTATTCAGCGTGCGAAGGGTTAAAGTTGTGAATAAATAAAAATAAAGAATTGTATAGCATTAATAGTTATATTTTAACCATTCATTAGAATTCAGTCCTCTCAAATAGATAGTTGCATGAATAATAGCAATGGAGGTTCACACAAATAAAAGCTCTGGTAGAGAATAATAATTATTTTACCAACCCTTAACCCTTTGACTAGTGGGTTATCAAACAGCAAACGAGCCCCAAAAAGTGAGTTTTTTAAGAAAGCTTAAAATGTGTTATTTTGTTGTAATATGTTTATAAACAATATAAAAAACTACCTTCATTATAAAAAACGTTTTTTAAATTATATTTTTAGTTTTTTTTGCTTTTTTTAGATTTTTTGAAATATTGGGTTTTTAATTATATTTATGTATAAATAGGCCTACCTAATACCTGGACCTATGACGATTCCAATTTTTTTCATATTTATTACAGCTTACTGATGTAATAAACAAAGCAACATAATGTTACAGAATGAAACAGCTGGTCAAGGAATATTGCCATAGACGAAAAACAAAGCATTCCCTACTTAGCTTTGTAATAAAGACAATGTAAAACAGCTCATCCCATCTAGCGGGTCGCTTTTGAATTAATGCAAACATTTTAATAACGTCCGCTAGATTGCAGTGTATGCTAGATATGCTTATAAGTGGCTCACGACATATATGCGGAGTTACTAAGTGCAGTTAGGATGCTTCCCGCACCTGTGTCGGGAATACCGCAAGTGGCACTGGCGAGCGCTCCCGAATACGTTGCGTGCATACTAGTCAAAGGGTTAACTTCCTAATGCATCTTAGACACAATCAAGAGATTTTATTCACTTGTACAAAATGAGGCAATAAAAGGATCATTTTCAATTTTGTGTTATCATACTTCTCCGTGTAAACAGTTAGTTTCCAAAAACAGTAAGACCTCGATAATCCGGCACTCTATAATCCGGCAGACTCGATAGTTCGGCATAAATCATCTTGAAAATTTGCACTCATTAAAAATAGCAGTTTTTGTAATTATTGAATGATTTAATCCCAGTCTACACTGTCTGTTGGCTCCGCATCCGTTAAAAACAGTGTGTAAAAATCTACTGCTCAATAAACTTGTCCAAAACAAACATTTCAATCAAAATTTCTCCTAAAAATCGAACCGATTCAAAACAATGTGCTCTCGTCGTCCTTTAAAAACGTTAAAGGGACCGTTTAGGTTTTAATAATTGTTACTATATTTATTATAAATGACATTATTAGTATTCAAAAATAATATAATTTCATTACTTTTATTTATTTAACTACGGTAAAATTAAATATTCTTAAATGATGAAATATCGTAAAATGGTCTTTAACGCATTGAAAAAGTTTGATGATATTTCGTCAGATGGTCTTTTCAGGTATTTTAAAATTGATGAAATATCGTCAGATGGTCCCAAAAGAGTTAAGACAAACATTTAAAAATAAATCAAAACAGTAAGGAAGAAAAGTTGGTAATACTAAATCTTTAAAAACCTACATTTATTCTTGCCATTAGCAATAGATCAAAATTTGGCGGTCACATGTTTAATAATCTACTGGTTTCTCTAGTCAACATAATTATATACTAACATAATAAATCTTAACTGTCTGTATACGTCAAACTCTGTTGTAAGTTTTATGTGAGTATTTTTATACGCCCTGATGATGCCGTTTGTGTAATGGTGAAACACGTGACTTAAACAGGTACATGTAGAAATTTAAAACTGTAAAAAATGTTATAAATGTTTTGAAAAGTTGTAAACTATTATGCGATAATCTGCATGGTACATACCCCGTTACCAGGACATAGAATAGTCGGTGGTCTCGCTGCAATACTTTCATGAACTCCTTTCAACATCGTGTTAGTTTCATTCCTTTGTGGTAACAATAAACAATGGTCAAGACATTCATGTAACACCAGAGATAACTTCTCATCATCAGGACATTCTCGGCTAGGACATGGACTCCACCACACCTGAAATAATTTGCTTTAGTTTTGGCAAAAACTTTCTGTTATCATTGTTTGATATATGAGAAGTGAAACTAAATTAATAAGAGATACACATTATATTTAGAAAAAATTATCAACTTTTAATGATTTATTTAAAAGTTATAATAACAACACTACTTCTCAGTTGTAATTTTTTTTTATTATTTTTTTTATAGGTGAAAAACCTGGGTGGTTATCATTGCCTCTCAGTTGCAATAATAGTTATACATCATGTACCACTGAGGATGATGACTTTGTCGTTGAAACATGTTTGATTATTAAACGTATGTGTGTAAGAATTAGTGTTACTGTTATTATTCTTAAATCATTCCTTCTCAATTGCCCTGCTCAAAGTTAATTAATAACTTTTAATGAATCTTTACATGACTTTAGTCGGACTATGTCTCCATAGTTCTGGTATTAATTTTATAATAATAATTTAAATTATAAAGTATCATCCTGTTACTTTAGATCATGGAATGTCTTACGTCATCTTTACAGTTCACTGTTTTCTCTCTAATAAATAATTATTAAAATAATCTCACAAGAGAAAAAGAAGTCCTCCAGTTTATTAAGTTTTCAAAACATACAATATATTAAATAGTTTTAATCATTGCAACAAATATTCTACGTTGCTTTATAACAGAGTCCACTAAATGATTATTGCTCATTAGTGATATATAGAGCATACCTTTGAATACTATAGGACGACAGAATTTTTCACGCAATTGATTATTGTAGGCTTTTTTACTTTTATTTATGAACAAAAGTATTATTAATTAAATAAATTCCATTACTTATAACTTTAAGAAAGGAAGTTAATTTGTATGTTTTGTGTTATTAACAAATAAAACTAATTATTTCAAAAAGTTTTAAACATTAATGTAAACTGAAATATTTCTTACATATTATTATGTATAAAATTATTTAAATTTATAAGGTTTTACAAATATATATTATATGTCAAACGATTTACAGGGCTTCAAATTTTGGTCTTTGTAAATAAAATTGTACCTCATACTGAAAAGCTGAGTGATGATTAGTGATTAGTGTTATCAAGTACTAACTAGTATCATGTTATAGGTTTATAAAAAAGTTGTACCAACCTTTCTCTAACATAGTAAGCTGTTAAAAGAATTAAACAGTTTTAGCAAAACTGTAAAAGTCTTGGCGCAAATTTTCCTGAACTAACTTTAGCACTAATACTATTATTATTTCCAAGTCAGCTTGCCTTTGTTAAGGCTCAAGAATTTGATAGAACTTATTTCTTTCAAGGAAGACCCTTAGTTTCCGAAAATTTTTAGTTTAAAATAAAATTCTTATATGTTGTCTTAACTGAATTTAAGTGTTTAAGTGCCAAGTGCTGAAAGAGTAGCATTGACTTATACAAACTTCTTTTGCTCTAGATTTTGGAGTGAGGTTACTTGAATGTTGTGTAATCAACAAATTTAATTAGTTTGATCACATTTAGTGTGAATATATACCATTTATATAAATTATTAAAAATAATACAGGTCCAAGAAACAACCCTTGAAGTACACTTTATTTAAATTTAGCCAGTTTAGACAAATTATAATAGGGCCTGTAAGAAATGTGTTGTGCTTGCTTTTGTGTTCCATGTTTATTGTGTATTAATTATTTAATAATGTTTGTATTAAATGTTGATTTAAATAAATACTACAGCCATAGGTAGTCTATCACAGATTACACCAAACCGACTAATTCCCATTTTGAAAAGTTTTGACTCGTGATAAGGGACCTTTCCATTTCTATAAATCAAGACAGCCTAAGCTAAGAAAATTTGAAAATTCAAAAAATTTGGGCTTTATAATTTTTTTCACACATTACCATCAAATATTAAGGTTGGATGGTATTTAAGTTAAGAATTTTGTGCTAAATTAATTGTAAAAGAAATTGTGGTTGTATAAATCCTAAATACAGTATCTTATACAAAAGAACTTGAATTATTACATTATTGAATTTCATTTTTTTTTTAAACCTAGAAGTTGAACTTATACCTTTGAATGATAATAAACATAGAATATGATTTAACCTCTTTTAAAATGCCTCTCATATTCCATGATAACACTAATCACAAAAGCTTACTGACAGTGTTTCTAGATCTACCAACAATAATTAAAACGGCTGACAGTGTTGCAGATACAATCATTACAGTCAGTGTTCCCATGGATAAATCATATTCCATGATAAAACATTTATTGTTCTCTTTAATATGATAATATATTACACACAATGTGGGTTTTGTTTGTCAATTTTTGTAGGTTACCCATGGCTAAATCATATTTTATGATAAAAGTGTCAAATACAGTGCTCTACCTACTGTCAAAATAAACAAGCAGCATTGATTTGACTTGGCCGCAAATATACTAATTCACTATAGATAGTTATATCACCAGTTATAATTTAGTTGTAGCTCATGTGTCACTGAAGATGACGACTTTGTCGTTGAAACGCGTTTGGATAATAAACATATTTTTGTGAGAATCGTGTTAATTTTTATTTTTACTTTTAGAAACACTATAGATAGGTTATTGATAAATGTAGAAAGCTGATAAAAGTTATTTTTACTGCACAAAGTAGAAATACAAAGTTTAAACTTATTTTGTATCCACCCGTCAAAAATTCAGGACAATCAGAGTCCCAACGTCATTCCAGTCTGGATAAGTTACAGAAAGCCAAAAACTAGGATTGAACAGACAGATTTAGGAACATACTTGATCATAACTATTTTCACTCCTACAGTGAACAATATGTAGGACCTGTCATGAACCTGATATATGTACACTGAACAAACCAGTGGAGAATACCTCTACTTTAGTGGTATTAGGATGTCTCATCACATAAGCTGAAGGTATTTCTCCTGGTATTTCTTTCTGAGGTATCATCATGAGAGCGTGGTGGAATACCATATTCAGTATTAGTGAAATCAGAACCACTGGTTTATAATGTCCAAATTTGTCCACTAAAAAACCTACAAGAATAGCATAATGATAATAAAAATACATTAGTTAATTACACAAGTAATTCAATATTAAAAGGGAGTACTAGCTGTTGTTTCCAGCTTTGACTATGATAAAAATAAGCGGTTGCAAAAGCTTTTCCAGAAAACATTAACTTTTAAAAATGAAATATAATCAAACAAACATAGAACTAAACTTGCATCAACAATCTTGTGCTCTAAGACAGGATGTCTCTGTAAATCTTCTTCAAATCAAGATTGTTTTGTATGTGTAACACTTTGAGCTATAAATTTATTTGATTTATAAATTGAACTGACTACAATATTATCATAAAATGATATTCCAGCTGTATTGTAATAAATCTGAAATGTATAGACATATATGATCTACCTAATCTTTTTACTGCCAAAAAATCATCTGAATATTGCTTTAATACATCTTAGACCGCTTAGCCAGCAAATGCAACAAAATAATTTGATAATAATAATAAGGCGGGTTTTCCTATAGGGCTTGGGCCTCCAAAATAATTGGAAAACAATACTCATTAAATTTAAAATTATTAAACAAATTATTAAATTTTATTAACCCTTAACTACTATACCCTAATATACTAACCTAAGTGCTATGTGACTTATGTCAGACATCATTTTTTGGAGGGGAGTAAGGAGGTTAAAATAATTATTTACACATTTTTTGGGGTTTGTTCCTGCTTTTAAAATTATTTTACTACAGAATTCGGTAAAACATTAATTATAAGAAAAGTTTTTAAAATACCCACCTCTTGAAAAAAACAATTTTTTTTATGTAATCTTTTTATTAACATATTTTTATTGGTTTTAAAAATGCTTATTTTTTAAAACACATAATTATAATATTTTAAAATATGTAAAAAGATTTTTTTAAATACTTTCAACCTTAATGTTTTTAATAATTGCTTAATATCCTAATTTCAAAATCAATATAATATTTTTTTAAATAATTTCCTTAAGCTATACCAGACCAGACAAATAGAATACGGTACCATTTTACTATGAAAACTTATTTATTCGTTTTTTATGTTACCAAAACTCAACAAAGCTGACAAAAATGGTAAATATGGTTTAGAGTCTATTCTAGGCAGCTTATGCACACTTTTCTTGAACACTAAGCAAATCGGAACTCATCACTTCTGGTATGGGTATCGTGTCTGCCGTTTCAATTTTGTTCTGCAGATAGCTCAAGTTCTTCTCTTTTCAAGTTCATCATGCATAGGCAGTTTGAGGAGTCGCTGAATAAATTTAAAAATGTATTACCGTTTTACTTCCACGCTTACTGTAGAACTCATACTATTAGTTCATAAAATTACAAATTACTATAACCCATCTATCAGACGTCACCGATGAGGACAAAAAATAATGCAACTGCTATAGTACTTCTACCAGACTTTAATACAATATTGCTCGTAAACAATAAGTCAGAGAGCGTCATGAATTTCACCACACAAAGATCTTAACTCAGGTGAAAGGTACTGGACACAACTGGTTTTTAAGTGGTGGGGGAGGGTGTGAAACAGAGAGGGAGATTTTCCCGCCGTCTAAGAGACGTCACTATAGTAGTTAAGGGTTAAACAAACAGAGTTTTTTCACATTCAACAATGTTTAAATTTATATGCAATGGTTTTAATAACTACATGCTACTTGGTATTTAAATCCTAAATTTTAAAGATATGTACATAGTGTGTTACTATGCTTTTGCTGGCTCAGGGCTCATACGTTAATTGTATTAATAAGAAGGGTGTGTTATAAATTTTGTTAAAAAAGCCTCGTAGGCTTTATTATGAGCCTATTTTACCCAGAAATGTCTAAATTATAAACCAGAGAAAGATTTTTGCAAAATATTTAGCATATTTTGTGACTACCCTAAACATCTGGACAAAGTTTAGGCCTACCTCTTTATAAAATACCACTAATTTCCTTAACGATCCTGAATGATGTTTACTATAAGAAATACAGTAATTTTATACATACCTGTAACTGGTGGACTTAAGAATGTAGTCAATGGAAGGGCCAAGTATATTATAGCAATTTCTTCCACAGTTAGGCCTATGCTTTGCATATGAATAGTAAGGAAAGGCAATAATGACCCAGTTGCTGGACAAAAACATAAAAATAAATACTGTATGGTTAACAACACACTCTACGTAGAATAGCTTAAGAAGGTTTACTCAATACTGGCTGCTGTGTACTCAGCATCTCCTGCTAAAAATGAGACTATTCTGATTTTTTTCAGAAAATCATTAATTTGTCTATATACCGTATTATAAGATCAAAAAAAGATTTAAAAAAAACTAATAGTTTCATAAATAAAATTGTATGTATAAGAAATATATAGTAATAAAAATGTAGATGTAAAAAAAGTTAAAAGAATGGAGAAGGGAGAATGGTACACAAAAATGAACTGAAAGGATTATTTGGATTTCAACCTTGTGAAGGCATGATTTGTAGAGCCAGACCTAAGATTAAGGAAAATATCCAAACACAAATTCTATTAAGATACATATTTTTATGTTTGTACAGCACTTTGAATTTTGTGAATCCAATTGCTATAGTTTTGTTCATATGAATTTTGGTTAACAATTAAAATTCATAATGATGCTTCGAACAATTTTTGTCAAATGACATCTAAAATAACTTTAAGGCCTAAATCTAATGTCTATATTTATAATTACTGTTCAAATTTCAAATATTTCAATTCACTGCGTTAAATTTTAGTTTAGTTGTAAATATAGTTAATAACTATAGCTAAGGGTGTGCAATATGCATCGAATTCAGTAATAAAGTCGGACTTTGGAAGTCTGGCATTTGATATTTCATTGGTAGGGCTCTCAAGAGCGACTAAAATATCCTTGTATACACTTACGTTTTTACTAATGAAGTTTTATTTTTGATTTCTGTTATCTGAACATGACATTTTAATTTGTAGAAAGCTCCAATGTATAATGAGTAGATAACAAAATTTGCTCTTATGGTTTACTGCTTTCAACTGACTCGACTGAAAATCATGTGTTTTGTTTTGTTTATAAGCAAACATTTTTAGTAAAAATTGATAATTTACCATTTTTGTCATCTACGAATTATAATTTAGATGATCATAAACGATTTCATGCAATTTCCAAAAATTATCTTCAAAATACGATGAAAGATAAGTTATATTGAAGATGACTATTTTGTCCTGGTATTGCACCCCTTAATCACCACTATAACCTTTAAACTGTTTAACAATTGAATCAACAAACTAGTTAGCCGGAGCAAACAATTCAAACTCACTTTTGTTTGTAGTTAACAATTAATTAATAGAATAAGCTATTGACAAAAATTAACAAATAAAATATATATTTTGCCTATTGTACATTTTTTATTTTTTTTATTTTATTTTTTGTTTTGTTAAGTTACAAGATATTTGATATGAAACATTGTGAACAACACAACACATTGAAAATACAACACAAAATAAAGTCTTGGTTGTTAGTGCACTTGTAAAACTTAAGAACACTTTTATAAGAAATTATTTCATCAAACGTAGCGATAAAGTTTCTAAGGACAATTTTCTGGAAGACGCTCAACATAAATAATGCGTGTATCAAATTTGAACCGAATATCTTATTTATTTCTACAAAAATATGTTTTCCTTTTGTAATCATGTATAACTTTTTATAAGAAAACAAAATAACGAATATATGGCAAACTAAGGGTTTTCAGATTTGTGTTATATTATGTTTGATTTATTTATACGTTAAGGATAAGTCCCCAAAGTCTCTGTATATATGTTGCTCTGCATATATAGTATATATCTTATTTACTCTAATTGGCTTAAAGTAAAGACATTGTGCAACAAAACCAAAGTCCTCTGCATTCTTTCTAAATTATTATCCTTTATGTTAGATTTAATTATATTTGTTAATTATGACTTACCACACAATTCTTGAAAACAAAATCAAAAGTGACAAGACAGTAATTAATTAATTAATGTTGTAAATTCTAAAAGAAATAGTTAAGCATAAAACAATAAATATATTTTAACCGTCTTACCTCCGTACATCATGAACAAAGTGACTTTCAGCATAAATAGATTAGGGTTGATGTGTAGTTTGTCACAGTAAAGTTCAAAACGGCTCGGATTTAGATAAACCGTTTCTTTTGCCTTCTTGTCCGTTTCGGCCATGATTTATCATAGATCGATATATTATTATTGAATTTATAAAATATGAAATTGCATTGGTTTAGTTTTTAGACATCTACTTGTAAACAACATCAAGTCACTACATCTCGGAGCTTAGGCAAAGTCTTTGGTGTAAAAAGTGGGGAGATATGAAATATTGCTTGTCAGCATTAAACAAATTTACATTACGTTGTTAAGACAATCTCAAGGATAACCTTAATGCAGATTTATTTAGGCTGATAAAATTATATTTTTTGTCTGAAAATTTGGTTTAACAAGTTTATTAATTATTTTAATCTTTTTGACAAATCACATTGCATAAGACAAGTCTGGTACATAATTACACAAATCATACAGAAACATACACTCAACACAATAAAATTTGAATATCAAGCAACTGAAACAATATACCTAATAAATCATTTAAATATAACTTATATAACATCTACAAGAATATACTCTTGTGAGTATATTTTTTGTGAGATCATTTTTAGCAACTTTGAGGGTACCCCTTAAAAAGAAAACTGTCTCAGATGAATACCTTTGGAACGAAAAATTCGACGTAGCTGAAATTTCACATAATATATAAAGCTTGCTGATTCGCTATTTTCCAATAACCTAAACATATCATGCTATAAACTTGTTAGAAGAGAGCACAAAATTTGTATTTAAGAAAATAAACATCAGATAAAACCAGAAAATGTGTTATAATTTAAAAGGGCTTTATTTAAGAATGTCAATTTTTTTTAATGTTGTAATGTTTAGTTTTTAAAGAAAAGTATTCCTGACACAATTGTTTGAAAACTAATTCTACCTCCTCTTATTTCCATAAGAAATGGAATTGTGGAGTTCCTTACCTTTGAATGAAACATAATTTTAAAGGTCCAGTTAAGACAAGAAAATTGTTGCTAAAACAAGTTGCATTTAAAATGTAGAGGGTTAAACTTCCAAAATAATTTAATCAAAACTGGTTTTCACAAAGGAATTTTCTCAGATGCAATAAATGTACAATTTTGCTTGTTTCTTATTGTTTTTGATAAAATGCACCATTTTCAAGTAATTTTTTCAATTTTTTTAACCAACCTTTATTTTGAATACATACATAGTAGTACCAACTTAGTATTTGCACAATGTTTATCTTCATAAAGAGACCTTTAAAGTGATTTATCTTAAAAAAAAATGGTGTTACCATTCAAAATATTTTATTTACAACCAGAGGACCACTAGTCCAGTAAGTGAAGGGTTTGAAAAAATAACTAGTTTTGGAAATAGGGAGTACATATTAATGGGGTTCTTCTGTCGAACATACCAAAAATACTCAGTAAGGAGTGAGGGGAGGGGGGTCGCCACATATCCTTTTTAGGTTTTTATAAATATCTAAAAAACTAGCAGGTTTTAAAAAAAATATTACCATATATTAATTAAATTAAAAAGCAAAAAATGTCCTAAGCATGTTTGATGTAGCTGTAATAGTTACCGAGGTAATCGCTCTCAAATTGGTGTTACTTATACAAAATTCTCAGTCTATTAGTTCAATAATTGCAGTAAAACAGTACAATTGAGATAACATCGACCAATATCAGGGTGGCTCAGACGGTAGAGCATTACGACCGAATCGTAAAGGTCCCGGGTTCAAATTCCGGTCTTGGTCCATGCTTTTTCACTTGTAATTTAATTAAATTAACCCTTGCTGAGGAAGTGTGTAAGCGGAAAATTAAAAATAATAATAAAATTCTCAGGTAGAAGAGAACGTGAGAAGTATTAAAACTCCTGCAGTGATTGGAATGCAGGTTTAAGTTCTAATCCAAACAACAAAGTCCTAAAACAGGTAAAAAACATGATTTTGGTAATTGGTTTACATGTTCATGGGGTACTCCTGAAGGCCATACTAAAAGTACTCAGTGGGAGGGCACCAAATTCTACTGTGCTTCAACATAAGCTCATGTTCAACATGGAAAATGGAACAAGAGGGGCCAACGATTTTACTGGTTACCAAGAGCTATACATCTCCAATTTTCAGGAGGAAGTGGTCTACCTTCATGAAAGAATGAAACTTTGGAGCACCTTCAGTTTAGAGAAGGAAGCAGTACCTGGCTTTATTTTCCTAACTTATCTCTGGAAGCATAATGAACCTCTACTCATTTAGAAGAATTTGTTTGATGTTCCTCCATACACTGTTGAGGTTCCCCGCTTCAACTACTTGTTCTGGAGTTGAAAGTGAATTAATTGGTGAAGACCTGTGGGATATCTCAGCTCTTTATTTTGCTGTAGCAACTTAAATTTCCTTAAAAGATTTTACGAAGATGTAGGATTAATCATAAATAATATTAAATATCTAAATCAAACCTAAGATGTTTGAGTAACATCAAAATATCAGTTCCGGAATTCCCTATTAAACATTTATAACTATACTATACGAGGATAAGTCAATAATTAAAGTGAAATTGAAAAATCTATATATTTATTGTACTTATATAAATAATAATGGGCTACCCTCTGTCTAGCATAATAGCAGAAATATTTTTAAATTACATGGAGACCAATAATATAATGACCACCAATAACAAGCATTTCAAAAACATAGTTTATTATCACAGATATGTCGATGACATTATAGTTCTATATCGTGGCACAAGCAGACAAATAGAAAGTTTTGCCACATACTTAAATAGCCTTCATCCATCTTTACAATTCAAAACGGAAATAGAACAAAATAATAGCATAAATTACCTTGACCTCACCATTTCAAAAGTGAAGGGAAAACACCAAATTAAAATATATAGGAAACCCACAAACACAGACCATACCATACATAACAGTTCGAACCACCCCCAGTTGCACAAAATGGCTGCATATAACTGTTTAATTTACAGACTTTGTACAGTACCAATGGCACACAACGATTTCATAGAGGAGTATAATATAATTAAGTACATCGCTTCACAAAATGGATACGATCCTACCATTGTTGATAAATTGTTGAAGAAACAAGAAATAAAGGCTGCAAAGCCTAGGACGTTGACAGATAATAAATACATTTCAGTGCCATACAACCACAGACTACATAACTCACTGAAAATTGCCTTCAGAAAAGTAGGTTACATTACCACGTACAGCACGAGAAATAATTTATCGAAAATATTGAATAGAAGTCCAAATACCAACAATAAATTCCAACAAACAGAAGTATACCAGATATCATGTGCTGATTGCCCCAAAAAATACATAGGGCAGACTGGTCTATCATTTCATAAGAGGTTTAAAGAACATCTTCCTCCCGCAATACGATCAGCACCCGATTCAAAATTTGCTGAACACATTATGGAAACAGCACACAAATATGATGTGCTTGACAGATCTTTAACCATTTTGCACAAGTGTAGCAAAGCGAAGCTTATGAATGCTCTGGAGCAGTATGAGATTTAAAAAGCTTTCAAGACAGAGCAAGAAACGCTACTTAATGATAAACTCAATTTTAATTCCAACCCATTATTCGACTTGGTAATAGACATAGCAAAAGCAAATACAGATAAGAACTATGCACAAACGTAACACCGACAGTCTAGCCGTGGACAGTGAACTTACCACAAGGACATTAAAATGTGCGAGCGTATATTTTGTAATTGTGGACTCGTGTGTATAAGTGTTTTTAAGTGTGGACGTGTAAAATTGGACTATTGGACGGTAAGTTCAACAAGTTTACTTAAAACTTTATAGAATAAATATGTTCTACCTAAAGTTTTAAAGTACACTAACTTGCAAGCAATTATCTCAGTACAGTAAAACCTCATTAATCCGGATCCCATTATGACGGACTTCGCTAAATCCGGACAGCCAGTTGACTGCAGGTTATAAAGATTACATTCAGCTAAATTTGGAATAAGCCATTCTAAACTAGTAGTCCACAGAATGGACCTTTCATATTCACAGTGTAATGTTTCATATTTGACTACATGTTTTATGAATTAACGTATTGTCTGTACATACAACTAAACTCAGAATACATGTCGTTTTCTATAAAGGGTGTTTCATTATGTACCTTTGTTCATATTAAGGTTATTTCATTTAATCCAGACTTTCAATTATCCGGACGACTTAGAGCCCCAGTTAGTCCGGATTAATGAGGTTTTACTGTAATTATTATAGCAACTTCAAACATGACTGTATAGAAAATTTTTTGTAGGGAATTTTTGCTCTATAATTTAATAGAGTTATATTTTTTGAAAACCTGCTAGTTTGTTTTAGATATTTATAAAAAAAAATAAACGGTACCAGGAACTGGCACATACTTTTTCACAAACACATTTAAATTACTAAACAGATTCACTGTGACTTGTAGGGTGGAGTAGGAGAGTTTTTTATTAAAGTTGGAGATTAACTAATAAATATTATTATTATTATCTAGAGAGAAAACTATTCAATCGATTTCGAACAAATTTGCACCAAACACGTCAATTAGGTCTTTATAGATGCACGTAAAAAGGTTTTGAAAAACAACTCCCTTTATGGCCAAAAAACCCCCCAAAATCAGTTATTATTATTATCATTAGCTAAAAGAGAATTTTTAGAAAGATGGGGATTTTTGTATATGGTAGGGCACATAAAGGCTACAAATAAGCCAAATTTTATCAAAATCGTTAGAGCCATTTTTTTATAAAAAAATAATAACTGATTTTTTGGGGGTTTTTTGGCCAAAAAGGGGGTTGTTTTTCAAAATTGTTCAAAACCCTTTTTCGTGCATCTATACAGGCGTACTGGACATGTCTGGTGCAAATTTGGTTGAAATCGATCGAATAGTTTTCTCTCTAGCTTTGTATACACACAGACATACATACAGACAGACATTTTGTAAAAACCACTTTTTTGGATTCAGGGGGTCCCAAAACGGATATTTCCACAAAAATCTCAACATCGATTTTTTTTGCGATCACTATATCTTCTCTATACTATAGTATAGTGAGAAAGTAAAACAAACAAAAATGGAACTGAACACCAATATGGCGGCATGAGCTCCCCCTCCACCATTGAATACTTTTAATATGTTCGACAGGAGCATGTAGAACACACCTTCCAAAACTATATGTTTTATACCCCTGTTTTAAGGCTTTGTTTCTTAGACTACACCCCTAAGGAGTTAAATTAATTTCTCAAAAGGTTCAGTAATTCACCAATAGTTTATCTTGTGTTTTACTTATTTAAGGGTCTAAATACATTTAACTCTTAATGTGCGTTGTACAGTTTTATTAGAGGAGTTGCTGTTTGCATTAATCTATATCCATACTTATCTAATACTAAATCACTGAACTCTTCTCAAACAATGCTCTGACACTTTGCAAACAATTATAGCTCAACGTCTTTCTTCTGCTAATAACAACAATATATCACTTTCTCAATGTTATGTTTTCTGTAATAAATTTTCCAGGTTATGAAATTTGAAATTCTTTGCTTGTTTTATTACACAATGACTAACTTTGTTATCTATTTTATATAATTTGTTTGTTTATTAAGTTTGAACTCAAATCCTACTTTTGAGACTTGAATGGTACTTTTACTAAAGTGTTAAACTGTCCCGGGTAAGTGGCCTATGTTTAATCAAGTTTTTTTAAGACTGATCAATGATTGAATGAACTCGAAAAGGGCGAGTTTTACTAGCACTGTCCTTTGACTAGTTCCCACTATGACTTTGTAATGTATTCACATCATAGTTATTGTTACGGCAGGGTTCCTACAGAGCTTTTACAATTCATATCCCGGCTTTTTTAAATTTCCCTAACCAACTCGCAGCATATTTTAAAACTATTTTACAACAATATTTGCATTACATTTCGTCCTCCTTCTCCCCTACAGCCATTCTTTTTCCTCACCATCTGGGAAAGCAGGTGTATTTTAGTACAGTAGGGCGCCGATTATCCGAAACGTCGGTTAACCATAAGATTAAAAATTCACGCCACGCCAACATTACACAAGCGCGCGCGTCTGTCCGGTGTGTTTTACTGATCCACATCCACCTAACCATATTTGTGTCACTGACATCAGTGTTGTTTGTTGTGCTGTGTGACTTCTAGCAATGTCAGCGAAGCGTAAACATGTTGTGCTTAGACTTTCTGACAAACTTAAAATTGTACAACGATTAAAAAAAGGTGCAAGTGGATCAAGCTTAGCTCGGGAGTTTAGTGTTGGGAATTCAACGATAACTGACATTAAAAAGAACAGTGAATCTATCACAAAGTTTACTTGTGTGCTGGACAGTAAAGACGTAAGCTGATGATGAAGAAGCCAATGCTTCGAGGCTGCTATTAAATGGATGGAACAGCAAAACGAATGCAATGCTGTGCAGCGGCTGTCTTTGACACGCTTACGAGACTTGGCGGCAAAAAAACAAGTCTCAAAACATACATGTTCGGCTTTTTATTTTAGGTTAATTTTGTTCTGTTTTTATCACATATAAGTATGTGTTATGACAAAATAACCTAATTTCTTGCAACATTAGGGACTAAACTCATTAAAATAAACAAATCTTCTTTGACTTTTTTTCAAGTTTCCTGACTAATTTTCATTTCCCTGACAATAAGAACCCTGTACTACGTTCACTATAATAACTACTGTATATAACATCTAATACTGGGATGGGCTAAAGTTTGGAATTTATTTAATAATTACAAACAATTAAGCAAATGTAATGAAACTTTGCAGTAGTGTATTTGCCACTATTACCAATAACTTGACGTGTTTTACTTGTTTTTGGCATGATGAAATTTTAAATGTAAGCCAAGGTTGTTACACCTCATTTTAAAGGTCTTTGTGTGTAACAGTGCAAACCTGACTGCTAAAGGACAATCCAGTCAGAAATTCTACTCCTCAAATCTTGTAATATTATGCAACTAATCTGTCTTACTGATATGGGGGTTTATTTCACAATCCCTGTTTGCAGCTAGCTCTAACGGACAAATTGTGAGAAATTTAGTTTGCAAAACCAATAACCAATTTATGCAATACATTTTTTTCCATATTCTTCTTAAATTACACTAATTTATGAAATCCCTATAGTCATAACTGTAATAATACAATGTGTGACATTACTTAAATGTGACTTTCTCTCAAATAGATGGATTGGTAGAAAGGGTTCTATCTAGTGGCCACCAAGATCGCCGGTTCTGAACTTATTATATATATATTTTTTTGTATATTTAAAGAAGGTTTATACTTATAGGCCTAGATATCTGAATGACCTAAAAGCTAGAACGACAAATTTTGAAAATTCCTAATGATATAAAAACAAATGTTACAAATACATTCTATACGTATACCCGACACTCGGTGGACACATTGGACAATAGAGCTGTAGTGTGGATTTTACTGGAAATATGTTTTCAATCTATTAGTACAGGTGTTATTGTTTGTTAGGCAAGTTTCTTTGTTTAACCATAAAAATATTATTTCACACCAATAATTAAAATAGTAATTATTGTTATTATTTATAATATGTACTTTTTAATAAATAGTCTACGATAATTCTACCTTCGTTATTTTTCGCTTTCTGAAAGCTGCAAGCAGAGATAATGAAATAAACCCCCATATCATTAGGAAAAATTATTAGTTGCATAATATTAAACTCTATGAGGAGCTGTAATTTCTGACTGAATTATTCTTTTGCTGTCGGGTTTGCACTTTTGAATTCTACAAAAACCTTTAAAATGAATAATTATAACTGGTCCTAGGCTTACATTTAAAAATTTCAAGACTTTCTAAGTGTACCGTCCCACGGTAACACCATGTAACACTAACGTCCATGTCACAGAGAAAATAATAAAATAAGAAATAAGTCAGCTGTTTCCTATAGTGACTAAAGACACAGAGGTTTGGTCTAAATAAATAAATGACGCAATACATAAATAATATTAACCATTTATAATTTTTATATATACATTTCTTGAAGACGCAAAATAATTACAGTAGAATCATTTTTTTTTATATAAACAAATAATAAAACATAAAAGCAGACTGTAAAAGTAGGTAATATAAAAGCAGACTTAAAAAACATATTAATATATGAGCGTGTGTAAAAGGTGAAAATTGTACAGAAACTTTGTTTCAACGAGTGGTGCGTTATAAGCGAACTATAAAGCGGTATTTGAAATTATAAACAGTTCGATAAATAAAAAAAAAGAATATAATAACAGGGCATAGCACAATTTAATATGTATCGAGAACTTAATATGATAGTATATACAGTGATCATGGAAGCAATTAGAAGAGAGAGAGGGGATCAATCTGTGTATGTGAAAGAACACAGATATCAAAAGATACGGAACGCAACAGAACGTTGTAATAGCGGTGGAACGAGACAGAACGTACTGGTAGCATTGGAACGAGACAGAACGTAAAAAAGCAAGCAGGGACTTCTATCAAGATGGCGATATAGTTCATGTATGTTGCGTGAAGCCGGCGAGTATTAGTACAAGAAAAATGTAGTTTTCGTTGTAAAATAGTGACAATTTTGGTCTCAATGTGAAGTAGATGTACTTTAGAGGTGGAGTGATTGAAGAAATTAGAACTGATCATGTAAATTGGCTGTTTCTCGACTGATAACTTTTCGATGTGCCTTGGCGGGACTAGCGTGGGGTAGGCTTCAGAAGTGAATTGTATTTACGACAAAAATCCTAGGTAAAGAACAGTGCAACGAATCTAATAAGTGAAACTGTAAGTAAAAATGGCCATAGGACATATTTTTAGTCTGCAAACATAAAATTTCTCATTTTAATAAAAACTAACTTCTTTTAATTTCTATTGCGTCATCGTTTAAGATATGGATCACAATACTTTGTATAACTGTAAATAATTTTTTGACTTGTTTATATATATTTGTATCATTATGTTTATGTTTTTTAATTGCTGTAAATATTCATTTTTAATCATGTTTGAGTAAATAATAGTTGTCTTGCTGCAATGCCTTGAATTTCTTTATATAGCCACGAATGTCCATTTAGCCACTACTTTAATAGCCAGGTATCCACCCCTAAGAAAATAGAATTAATTAACAAATATTTTTCAGTGATTAGTAATTACAAGTAAATATATGCAAACAGAGCATAAGTAGGGTTATATGTGGATTATCGTGAATATTATGATTGTTATTTTTTTTTATTATTAAGATTATGGGAGTCAAGTGAAGGTGCTTTTTAAGGTTTTAAGAGTAAGGTGAGTTGAAGTAAGGTGAAAAATATAATATTGTTCTACGTTGAAGTTGGGAGAAAGATGTTATGGAGAGTTAAGGTGGGCGATGATTTATTATTGAAGTAAGGCAATAGGCCTAGGAGGTACATAAGTGATTTTAAGTATTACATGAGCGACGATTTTTGTTTTTAAGGTGAATAAGTAAAGGAGGTGATGAAGAGATATTGATAATTACTAGATAATCCACATATAGCATTTTTATTTTTGATTTAAAACATATTTTTTTTTAAATTATTGAATTTTTCACCGAACCCCATTTTTTTTTAACACAGTATAATTTATCATTTATTTTTATTATTTTTTGTAACGCATATCGTTACAACCAAAAAGAAGTCAAATTTATTGGTTATAGTGACAAATGCAAAGTTTCATTACGTTTTGTTTAATAGTTTTCAAATTATTAAATATATTTGAGACTTTTGCCCAACCTTGCGTATGAGCCGTTTTTAATTACTTCATTTTGGTAAAACTTGCAAGACAGTTGGACGGTACGGAACCCTTTCAGAACCAAACTAATTCTATACCAGTTTACTTTGGTTTAGTTTTGATAATTCATTTAATTGCTTGTCATCAATCGTATTGTTTTTGGACAATTTTATAAAAGTAATAGAATATTCAGTAGATAAGGTAAAGATTAATATAAATGCAAAAGCAATTTAATATTCAAAAATTTTATTGAAGGATTACATTTTATTTAGTGTTACAATACATACATACATCCTTCTTTAAAAATATATAAACTTTTAGGAAGAAAATATAAGTAAATTAAGAAAATTAATTCAAATAATATGTTCTCTTACTCTAACCTAAAATCACAAATATGTTTGGTAATTTTTTTCAATATTTATACATAAATAAGATACAATACTATGTATCTAATAACATTAGACTCTATCACATGTACAAGAGGTCTGACTTTATGTCACCTCAACTAATTATATACATTTCCTATGTTCTAGAACAAGAATGTATGAATATTATGCAATCAATCTTTGTTTCAATATTATTAATGAAAAAATATAAATACTTAAGATCTAAGATTTTTTAAACTTCCACAATCAGAAAACAACCTTTAAATTTATTAAAACTTAGAATTTACCATAAAATCACATTTTTTCAAATGACCTGCTTTCACAATACATTCTTTAAATGTTTATTTTTTATTTTATATCTTTGCATTTAAGAAATTCACTTTTGTAATGTACAATAACATTTTGCTTATAATATTTTTGGTTGTATCGATCTTTCATATTTAGTGACATCAAGTTGAAGTTCCTTGATTTTATCTTCGTACAATTATAACGCCTTCGGTATTATTTTTTATAAAATGTTATTCGATTAAAATGATGCGATACGCACATACTTTGGCAACAAAAACTAAGGGCTATTTGAAATAGAAATAAAATTTCACACTTTATTTCTCGCAACTTTATATTAACTTCATTATTAGTATCAATGTAAAGCTATGTGCAAATTTGTATACATGATGGTTTTACCAATTCTTGCACACCATCAGAAGCCATCTTGAAGATTTGGTAAACTTAATTTCAAAAAAATGTATAAAATACAAATGGATATTGCAATGTGTTACAATAAGATGTGTTTTTATATGAAATTATATTTAAATAATTAAATCTAACAATTGCATTACCATCGCACAATTTCAACAAATTATAAGAGAATTTGCTAGTATTGCATTTTAAATTAGGCTGATGACCAGCAGCTAGCTATATAAAAAACACTGAACTTGAACAAAAATTTAAAAAAAGGGAAAAGATTAGAGACAAGGTTTTTTTTAGAGTAACCAGCCGAAAGGTGAGTGAGTCCAGGTGAGAGAGCTGACTGAAAATATAAGGTGAGAAAAAACTTGTGAATATTGGGAAGAAATTGATTAATGTTTAACCTTTCCCGCGCTACGGAAACTTCGGACCGCTCGCACTGTAACACTTCATACCCCCAAAAAATTAAGTTCTCAATAAGTCAGAAAATTCTTAAAATAAGTAAAAAAGACACTACAAAATTAGAAACAATCAAGCTCGTGAAACCCACACTGCTTTATTACGTATTGTGTAGTTAGGTTATTATAAAATATTGTAAGAATTGAAATAAAAAAAGAACAAATAACCATGGTTGTGTTACATTGTTTTTACAGCTAAGGGTGTGGTATGGTACCCTTTGAAACGCGCATTAGGGTGTAGGTTGGGCCGTGCAGTGCAGGTTTCGCAAAGGTAGATCACTTCCTTTCTCATTTCTTATTGAACTCAAACAACACATCTACCAGTGTCCTTTTCTCTCCTTGCATAAAGTGTTGTCTGCCAAAAAATAATAAAACAACGAACGCAGTACAGTTTTGCACGGAGTCTGCATTGAACTGACTTGCGAGTTTGTTTGTCTACAGCGTTAGCGTCTCTCGAAACAGAGCATGAGTGTTGTAGCGCACCAACTTAGGTGCTCCTCCCACAACAGTCGGAATTCGGAGTCAACCGCCATTATGTTTTTTAATCAAGGCATATGTTACCCAATAACTGCTGCACTCAAGCAGCAAAACTAAAAACTATTTAGTCCTGACAATACACTCATTCATTAGGACAACACCCCAGCTCATACAGCATTATCTGTCCAGACAATTTTGGCTGAGCATGGGATTGCTGTATTGGAACATCCAATCTTCTACCTTGTGAATTATTCTGTTCCCCAAGGTGAAATCGTTACTGAAAGGAACGAGATTAGAGACAGATGAAGCTGTGAAAGAAACATTGCTTCGACCACTGAAAAATTTACATGATGCAGTGTAGAGTTCGTGGAGGACAGTATATTGAAGGAGATAATGTTAAAGTTGTGAAGAAATAAAAAGTAAAAAATACACCATTAAAGTGGTTCTTTTTTAGCCATACCTTGTGTATAGAATGAAAGCATAACCTTTACTCCTGACATAATAGCTTAGCTTATTATCTTGTACTGATATTATTAATTACACCATAAAACAATATTTTGTATAAAATAAAAACACTTATCACAGTTATATTGTTTTTTTAACAAGAAAATAATTCTCTCTGCACTGGTAAATAGCAGTATCATTATCCGATTCATTGTTAAATAAGTTTAACATGTACTCTCATTTATTGTGTGAGTTCATTAATAACTTTTTTCTGTTTCGTTAACTAGATTTCATTGTTAGAACACTTAGTTACAAGAGATCGTTAAAAATCAGATAAAGATTATATAAAACTCTTGTTATAAGGTAGAATATACAAGGTATTTCAGGACTCTAACAATACTTTTAAGTATTGTTTCTGAGCCAAAGATAATCCACAATATTATTATTAAAATGTCCGAAAGACCCTAATTTACACACCGCTGACATTTTGTTTTTTTATGTCAAAAAATAGAGTGATAAAGGCCTACAAAATTGAAATTTTGTAAATTTTATACCATAATGGCCAAACTGCAAAACAATAAAAATGTTCAAACTACCCAATTCAAAGTGGAGGCAATTTAAAATGTGTGATGTTAAATATCTCAAAAACCATTAACTTTGAAAAACAAAAAATACAGAGACGAAAAGTTGTTTTATAATGTTAACAAAATGGTTTTTTCTATAGGACGTAGGATAACCGAGTTATGAACAAATAAACTTAACTTTTTCCTTGCACCTTTGTCTAAAACACACAATATCTGCCTAGGCCAAAATATGCTTTCTAATGTTTTAACCTCTCACTCTGTCTCTATAAAGTAATCTTATAAAAAAAACATAGTTTCGGAAACTTTTGATATAGCTATTAATGAAGACAAACAACGGATCTAAATGAAATAAATTCTGAAATTATTTTGTTAAATCTCTAACTAGGATACATTAGTTTTTAACTTTAAAAAAGGAGTTAATTATTACTACTTGCTCGGTTATAAATCAGCTGTTGATGATGTATATAAGGGTTTCCAGGAAATGCTGGCACTGAAGTAGGACTATGATCAGATTCATTGGACGAGTAATAATGCTGATCTAAAGGGAACGCCATCAGTTGCTGGTTGAAACTATTCCTCGAGAGCAAGTTCTGGTGCACCATATGCCTTGCGTTTGAATAATCCCTCCGTCCAACGTCCATCATTGAAAAGTTCCTAGCAGCAGCAAAACTTAACAGTGATGTTGATGGAATTGGAGGATTAAAAAGAGGGAAATTAGTTTTTCTTTCATCAGACAGTGCTGATAATGGTGCGGTCGATAGGTTAATAATATTCTCATCTTCTTTGATGGATATCTTACTTTCGTCTTCAGACGCTAAAATATTTGGAGAGGTGTTATTTCGAGTATTATCATTTTTTAACAACAGAGCAGCCTCGTAAAGTTGAAGTTCTTCCGGGTGCATACGTCGTTTATGTGATCGACAATTGGAGCCGTTCGCAAATGTCCGGGCACAAAATGGGCAAGTATAAGGCCTCTTTCCAGTATGTAGGTTATTGTGATTCTAGAACACAAAATGTAGTATTGTTTTAAGAAGGCAGTTTAAGAAAGATATACTTCAAGGAGTTAGGGTGATGGAATAAGATAAAAAGAGGTTTGAAAGGGAAGAGAAAATGTATATCTTTTGAAAGGTAAATGATACTGAGTTAATATTTTCATAGTACTTAGTGTTATTATAAAGATCCAATTTGTAGAACTAACCAATTTCCTTTCATTCGTTTTAAAATGGTTGCCATTTTGTTGTCTGAACAGAAATAACTTTAAAAAAGGATACTTTAGCAAATGGAAGAGGGCATGACTCTAGAGGGAAAACTGGTAGATGAAAGTTCGACAGAAAACTGAGAAAAAAAGGCGGGTAATCTAGAGGATGATTTGAGGAGGCTGTGAGTACGAAAATAGAGAAAAGTGTCCGGATTAAAGAAAATATAGCTATTGAACTAGGCCTACGTTTAGTTTTCTATTTGCTTTGCGTTTATTTTAGATGACATATTATGAAATGCGCATAAATAGTTATAAACATTAACTGAATTCACAAAACATAATACTGTAAATACAAACTATAAAATGCAATCCAGGAACAGCAATCACCTTCATACTTAATTATCGATGGTAGCTAATCATTAGCGATTGACAAAACAATGAGCAGTAATTTATTGATTCACTATTTTTTAGGAACTTTCTTGCTGTAAATATATATATTTTTTATACCACTGATTATCTGTAAATGTATTAAATGTATAATTAACCAGTTTGTAGTTTTCACCAAAACCAAATCTTTCTATTATAGATTTTATTCAAATTGTATAGGCTATGTTACAACACTGACATTTTACTATATCTAGCGAAGAAGAAGAAGCTATGTTTCATTTGTATTTAATAGGCATAGGCATTTGAATTTTCATAGGAATATAAAACATACTAAACTTTTTAAGAAAAATATCATCTTGTAAATTTTAATACAAGAAGTTGTAAATCCACATATGCAACGGAAAAAGAGGATTATTGTCAACTAAGCAACAAATTGCTATTGCCCAGTTTAAACGTAGCTTACCCTTCATCCTATGTATTATTTTGTTTGCATATTAATTGATTCATCCTCATATTGGTATTGAAGTTCTGGTAGAAAAAATTAAATAGGCCTACATCAAATTATTTTATAAAATTAGACTTTTATACTTAAGTTGCAATTAATTCGTCACTTAATTGTTTGTGGCTATAACCGAAAACGTTTATAATAAAGTCAATGAAAAATAAAACAATTTAAAATAGTTTTTGACAGTTTGTCAATAAAATAGACTATTTAAAGTTGTCTTTGACTACCATGTTTATTCATTTGAACTTGCATAGTTAAGGGGAGTAGACGTAGATGTTGACTTGACTTAAGAACATACATTTTCGTCGTAAATTAAAATACCGTCAAAAAGGTTATTAATAGTTTGTCCTAAATAAACTATTAGGTTTAGTAGTTATTAAATAAATGAAAGTATCCTTGTGAACAGACGTAGTTTTTTAAAATAAATATCTTTGTAAATAAGTCACTGTTGCAACATCGGACAAGCAAAATGTGTGTTGACTTGACTTCGTTCATCAAGGTTGTAAATGATAGATATCGTTGTGAAAGTATTAACAGTTTCTTGTACATTAAAAAACATACTTTGTTAAAGTGTTAGTCTTACTACAAATAAATTTTTAAAACATTTCTTTGTGACAGTGTGTGGTTCTTGGTAAACTTTTCTATCGTTCTAACATAAACAACAGTTGTGTTGGAGTTTTTTCTTGAAAGGACAATGGAAGCGTGAGGTGAAACAGGAATGTGCAGGAACTGGTAATCACCTTAAAAACTGGTATTATTATTTGTTGAAATCTTGTAGACCTATTTACTGTAGTTTATTTTATTAGTAAAGTTGTCTGTTCAAATTGATGTTAATATTGTAATTGTTTTATATATATTAATTCCCATGAAATATTTTGAAATTATGTGTCATTAAAGGTTTATGTTTAAACAATCCATTGGGGACCATAGTCTATGTTTATCTATATCTACAAGACTGTAGATACTTATGTATATACTCATGTTGTGCATATTTAACTTTGAGAAATCGAGTAGAATCTTTTAAATTGGTATATTACAATTAATCAATTAAGTCTTTTTCAAAGTCAATGAGTAAATTAATTAAAAGTGACTGAAACACAAAATTGTGCAATACAAGATAACGTGGTACAACACTTGTGTGATGTCTCAGGTCAGAATCCACGTAAAATATTCTAGTATCTCTGGATGATATCAGAGTCTCGTTATTTATAAGTTGCCCGGACCGCATGTTTTTAACAATTCTCATTTTTTGACTCCGCATAAGTAGCAACTGTGAAATAGGTACAAGGTTGTAACAGGACTATATCTTTTCAATTAATTAATTCTTTTGACTTAGTATTAATTTATTGGACTCAAAACAATGCACTTTTTGTAGTCATAAAATGAAAACAAAAATCTCTAATAACATTACCTTAAGATCTTTGGCTCTTCGGAAGGCTTTCCCACATGTTGAACATTGATAGGCCTTAGTGTCTCTATGAACTACAAGATGCATTCGTAACGTCCGACGGGTAGACAACTGTACTGGGCACTTAGGACATTGGTAAGGCGTTTCTCTATGGGTGTCCATATGTATCTTTAACCTATATTTTGTTTTAAAACTGAAACAAAAATACATGATTCTAATACGCATTATGTATTACACTTTAATAATAATTTTATCTATTAGGAATAAAAACTTTAAACTTCTTTCAAGACATTTTTTGGGTTTTATATACCTGTGGTTATCAAGTGGTTTTTGGTTTTTCCTGGAGAGCAAAGTAATAAAAAGGGTAGGGAGAAATTTTGAAGATTAAAGCTAGAAATTTGTTTATTATTATGTAAGAACAACCCTTATCCTTTCTTTCAGTTTAGTTTGAGCTCTGAAGAAAGAATAAAAGACTAACACAAAGAGGAGACAGGCATAGGCCAAATTTCCTTTACCACATAAAACATTAACTCTGAATAAGGTTGAGAACCACTGATCCCTATTATAAAGAGGAAAATTTTGGTTTTTATGGAATAATTTAAATAAAAACCTGACTTATCAGATTTTGATGAAGTGAAAAAATGTTGACACTACAATGTGTAGTACTGTAAAAATCGATAGACATTTTTTACATTTTATTTCAAGCTATACAGTGAAACCCTGATTTTACATTCTCAGAATTATGTTTGCTATCCCAATTATGATTTTTTTATGATGCCTATTTTTACATGTAATTAATTCCTGTAATTAGTAAAAATTGAATTAATTTTCACTTTTCTCCATTATTTACAACTGCCAGATTGTATTTTTTGAAACATTGTATTTTAAATTACATTTCCTACTATTAGCACAAATTGTATTCGGTAATCGATTTCTTTTGCGTATGTTTTACTTTGTATTTTAACCCTATAGATGTTAAACTGTTCAATTGAGCAGTCACAGCGCTTGGCCTAGGTCTCACACAACTCTACTTTGTATTGAATATTTCACCCACTAAAAATCATTCAATCGCAATAAATCAAAAACCGTTGGAAAGAAAATGATTTAAACTTTAATTTTTGTATTTACAAAATTTTTATAAAATGCATATTTAAATATGCAATTATCTTTTTAAAATTGTAGTTCTTTGTAAACTTGAGGCTGCGTGTGAAACACAAAGAAATTATACTCTAATTTGTCACTTCTCTAAAGCTCAATGGCGGTCGACAGAAATATTTTGACCAATAATATAAAGATACCATTGGATTCGTCAAGATTTTAAATTTCTAAAACTGCCTTGCAATCAGACGTCACTCTTATAGTTTCAAAAATATGAAGATTTCTGTAAACCCTTGCAATTTGGCAGATTTCAACCAATAAAACAGCACATTTTGCAATCGATATATCTATTACACTTCGAATTATTTGAATAGACTTCTTTATATCTATTTATAGACCAAAGTTCAATCTTTTGTTTGGTGTAAAACAAACCATATATTTACTCTAACGGTTTAGTTCGTGCAGTGCTGAGAAATACTGACAAATGGGAAATTCAAAACTCAACTTTCTCACGCTCTCGAAGTGGCACTTCTAATGGTTTTTTACATAGAAAGTCGTATAGGATGCGTCTGTGAGATATTTAATTCATTTGATCTAATTTTGTGATTCAAGTACAACTAAGTCAAATACTTTTATGAAATAATAATTTACAAGTATACAGTTCAATTCTTTTATTTAATCTCTAAACTTTCTTATAATATTTCATATTTGGGCAAGGGAAATATAATCATATTTCCTAAATGACTATTCAAACTAGGCCTAGTTTTGTTGGGAGTCTTGTAGTAGGAACATAAAAACTGGTGTTTTCAAAATAAGAAATTTGAAATTGATAAATGTTTTTATGCAGTTATATTCAGAACTAAATTACAAAACTTTTTACATTTATGAAAAAAATTACTAAAAATGTTTACTACTTTTTATGTAGGTCTAAAATTGAACTTTTTCCTAGTTCGTTACTGAACATTTTTGTTTCATGAGCTAATAACTTTGTAAATTTTACATCAATCATGTTTTTTGCATATATAAATTCTTTGAACCTTTCTCTACAAAAAAGCTTGGATTGGTTTATAATTACTACATCTGGCAAATTTTTGAAAATATGTTTGGACATGCACCGAAATGGCCTGACTTTAGAGCGAACAGTTCTTGGGTTAGGTAAAAAGTTTAACATTGACATTTCATTAAATTAGCACAAATTGTATTAGGGGCATGGGAAGAGCAACGCCAGAGATGGTGTAGATTGCCCGGGCACATACAAAGTGAACGACTGATCAAGGGACCAAACACTGTGCTTACCAAATCCCTAATCAAGTTAAACCACCAACCACACCTCAAAAGAGCTATAGGACTCATTACTGGACATGGTCAGTTTAGGAAACACCTAGCATCAGTGAGAGTCCTGGAAGGCGATAAATGCTGTTGGTATAACAATACAAATATTCTATCTGTAATATAAGTTCAGGATGATAAAGTGAAGTAACCTAGATAACAACCATTAAAAACTTAAGTACCAATAATTAATTATTGTAATAATTAAAATAATAATTTATAAAAACAATTTCAAATAAAAAAAAAGAAAAGAAAACAGAAATTACACCAAGTGATAAAAGTCAAGTAAATCCAATGAGTGAATAAGAAGAAACAAAAAAACATACGATACAACAAGAGAAAAGATTGGAATTGTTAAAATTTTCAAAAAAAAGGGCAATGCAATGGTTGAAGTTGTAACTACTATAAATTGACGGTGATACGAAAGAATTAGAAGAAATATACAATTATAAAAGAAGAAAGCCTGATAAGTGGTAAATAATAATCAATAAAACTATTAATAGACATTATCAATTGTTAATTTCAAAATTACAATAAAATGTATTTAAAATTTCAAAATTAACTTATCATAATGTGCGTTATAAAAAAAATGGATATCAGAGACAGCACGACACCTACCTCGAGATAACTACGTAAACCTATAAATCAACTCCTATAAAAGCGAGTGTACGTATGAGCATACGTGGAGTAACATTTAAAGAAGAAATAAATATTCGTTTAACTTAATAATATAACAGCTGATTTCACCTAACATCTGTAATATGCAAACAAAACCTAGCATAGATTATACTTTGGGGTTATGTTTACAACTTCAATCAATCAATAATATAGCCTATAATATTAAGAACTTCTAAATCATTTGCTCTATCAATATGAAATAAAAGGCAATTAAAAGATAATATTTTTATCTTTCTTTAAATATGTATAATAATATACATAAACACAAAATCTTAACAAATATTAAATATTAATACAGTTTTATAGTCCTTATAATTGTACACATTTACCAAGTTAAAAAGCCCTGTCTGCATAGTTAGGCAGGCCTAGATAAAGTGTGTTGATTAAATAGTATTTTGTATAAATAATGTATTTCTGATATGTATCTAATTAATCCGCCTGTGATTTTTCACGGGGATTTACTAGTATTCACCCGTGTTTCATAAAAATTTTACTTGGTCATCACTTTCTTTTGCGGGCATTAGCCGTAGTATTTTAAATTAGTTTTAATGCTGGTATTCATCTATATAAATAAAAATGTAAATGTTTGATTGTTCAAAATCTTAATACTCCGAAAGTTCTTCACCGATTGCTTCGAAATTTTTACACAAAGTTGCATTTGAATACACAAGTGTTTTTATATACTTTGTGAAATCAGCGCCATATGTTGGAAATTAAAAAACAACACACATTATACAAAATATTTTACGGCAATGGGAGCGCTATACTAAATATTAGTTAAATATGTTTATTGTTGGTACAGTAGTAATCAGCTGTTTGCTCTAATATTTACATTGACAGCTGATTTCAACTTTGAAACAATTATTTGTATTTCTGACTTTCTAAGTTAGGTTTTTTGTTTAAGTGTAGACCTGAGCCATGCTGGTTCTTTTAACCATTATTAAAACTGCTGTTATAAAATATACGGAATAATTAAATTTGGTGGACATTTAACATTATTTACCAGCTCAGCTTTGAGGTTATTATTACTCCTACACCTTTATTATAAAGAAAACATAATATTTGTGTGTAGAAGGTTCCAATGGGGTCTCCCCTATAATAAATTAATTAATACAGAAGAATTACAATTATGCAACTTCTATGGTAAGCAGCCGTTTTAAGTTTAGAGTTACTATAAGAAAAAATTAAAAATAAGAAGAACTTAACAGGCTTACTTTTTGTTACATTTGGAGCAGTTCCATGGAGCATCATCACTGTGGATAGTCAAGTGCTCTTGTAAGATACCTTTTGATGTAAAGCTGTGCCCACATTGATCACAAACAAATGGACGTTCACCAAGGTGAATAGCTTTCAGATGCGCTGACACTGCTGACT
>JAGFPH010001130.1:200095-232771 GCA_018207615.1 Philaenus spumarius
GAAGCTCTATCAATACATTTTAAAAAGAGTTTGAATGTTTGTGTAATGAATTTTTAGCCGAATTTTTGAAGAAAATAAGAGCTATTACACTCGACCTTACTTGAAAACCGGAGGAGGGTAAAACTTCGTTTCAGACCATTTGGAGACGATACCCAAAATTCATTAATTTATATATTGCAACGGATAAACCTTATGCAATGCGTGAAAAATTGAGTTTTGTTGTAAAACTGCAAAAATCAAGATTTCATAGCAGAAGTTGAGGTACACCCTATACTTAACTAGATTAGAATACGACAAGTCCCGGCCAACTGTACTGTGTCAACAGAGATGGACTTTTGTCCAGGAACTTGTTTCAAGTTGCCTGAAAGACTTAGAAAAATTAGTTATTTTTATACAGGAATAAGGTGTTAAATAAAAGTATAAAATTGATGAATTTTATGGGTAAATGTGAAACACGGGAGGTGGAAACATTGTTCATGGAAGTCACAATTTTGTAAAATAAAAAATGTTAAAGTTATAAAGAGTTAAAGTTATAGGAAATTCTCAAATTTCATCAAAATTAAATGAAAAAGATATTTTTGAAAAGCGTAAGAAAAATTGTATAAAAAATGTTAAATAACAAATTAAGGAATTTTTGGTATTTTAAAAGTTAGAGATAATTGTTAAAGTTTGAAGGTGAAAAAGCACCATAAAAAGTGAAAAAGGGAAAATGAAAAAGTAAACAAGTTGTAAAGAAGTAAAAGTTTTATAAGATAAAAAGTTTATAAATTGTTAATTAATTAAAATAATAGGTGAGAAAGTTCATACCTATATTTTGCTAAGAATAGAATGAAAAAGGTGGTAAAAATAATAACCTAGTGTTAAGAAGGTAGTAAGAGTATAAAATTGTAAATCTCAATCGAAAGTATCAATTTTAAAGTTAAAATTCAAATTCAAAAGTAAATGTTAAATTTGGCAAATTTTGCAAGTCCCAAAAACAGAAGAAAAATCTTCGGACAGAATGGAAAGTTTGGCTAATATATCATAAAATAATAACCAACATAGAAGAGAAAAGAAAAAGGATTTTCCTTCAAAACCAGAAAAGTTTTCGCGAGGAAAAACCGCGGAATACGCGAGGCAGCGCCATAAGCGAACCAAACGTAGTACGACCATCACTCAAGTTTGAGAAGAAAGGAAAATGTATCAGGAATACGATTACGAAAACCGCAAGTTCGTAAAAGCAGTTAAAGGAAAACTACGAGGAAAATACGTAAGACAATAGGAGAAAATGTTAGGAGGGGAGATCTAGATTAGCTGATGGCAAGGCCTAACGAAGAAGTTAGTGGGGGTAGTACCAACCTAAAACTTAAAGAAATCAATGCAAGTTGCATGGCAAGATATCGAACAAGGAATAGAAAAATAAGAAAGGCAGTTGGTACTCGGAAGGCGGCAAAGGAGGCTATATAAGTGGAGTACAGCGGGAGCCGCGTACCTATCTAACGAGCTAACGACCTATCTAACGATCTATCACCTATCGCTCTATCTGGAAGCTGGAATCGCTCTCTCACTCTTTGAGATTTTCTTTAGATCGACGTTGTTAGACGGATCTGCGATGTTATAGTAATGTACTTAGAAGCAGTGTTTTGTAAAGACAGCAGTAAGATATGTGTCAATCAAACAGTGAACATTTTAATTAATTATAATATTATGCGATATAATATTTCAAGTAACATTTTTCATTAAAATTTAATCAAACGTAAATACGAGTTAAATGAACAAAGACAGTGTAAAGTCAGTTAGTATTACAGACAGTGAAAAAACGATTGGACAGTTTGAGTGAATTACGCTATAGTTAATTATATAACGGGTGCGTCAAAAAATCTATAAATGACGTAGTCTACAGGAATCACAGGACTGATGTAATGACAATAACTGGAACCACACATGGACTTTGAAGGACTACTGGAATAAGAAGCGGAAACCAAATCAGGGAAGGCGTTAAACCAAATCAGGGAAGGCGTTAATCCAAATCAGGGAAAACGTTAGAAGACATCAGGGAAAGTCAAACCAGGCAAAAGCTGAGACCACGAGAGACGTTCAACCGCACCAACGATAACCGGACTTCAGGGAAGCTGTATTTCCATCAACATTCTTGGGAAAGGTGTTCAGAGTCCAGGGTCGCAGTAATAAAAGGTCTGTCAGAAAAGTTACGATATCCCTTATTAAAATATTGCCTGAGTTAAATTTAAATAATTATTGATACTGGGTTGAGATAAAAAATTAGGTTTTTCAAAATATAAAATTATTAATCTTGTAAATTAAATATATAAAATCATTTTCATAATTAAATAATTAAATAATAAATATTAAAAAGGAAGGAATAATTAAGTATAAATGAATAATAAATGGTTCTACCTAAAAGAGTTAAAATTTATGTAAATAGTAAATTTAGTTTAAAATTTATGTTTTTGTAGTGGAAAGAACCACAGAGTATTTTGAGTTTTTATTGAATAAATTTTCTTTTGATTTCAATTAATATAATTAATTTACCTTGCTCAAGAGATTCCTATTATCTAAGTATCCTATATGATAAGTTGTTTTCAGTGTATGATCAATATTGAAGGGCGGAAACGCAAAGTTGGCATTTCCAACGAAATTTCACAAAGCACAAATAATTTAATTATTCTAGGTAAAGTTCCACTGTTCTCACTCCTCGGAGATTGTCAAATAAGTATAATATTAATTACTGAGCTGAGCAAATTTAAAGTTAATAGTAACTTGAATAACTGGAAGGAATTTAATAAAATATTTTTATTTAAGGTGACTATAGGCATAGTTATCTTAACCAGAGTTATATCACCTAGGCTATTAAAATTAATTTGCCTTAAACTTCCAGTAGGTGATATAATCTCTTTATTCTGTAACAAAGTAGGGAAATCCTACAGACAGACAAGCGTCGGGGCTACATTGCAGAGGTGGCTCCCGAACGTCATAAAAAAGGTCTGTCGTTGCAGGGTTGACGTCGCAACGTGGGGACAAAAGGAAAACAAACTTCCTCCCCCAGCGTCGTGCAACTCGTGTGTCGTTGCAATATATATATATGTTTTATTCCCGGATTGATAAATGGTAGTAAATATGATCAAAATTGCTGATTTTTTGGTGAAAGGGTCCCAGTAGGATTCTTCAGATAAACTTTTTTTTTTGTTTTTTGATCCGATTCAAAATGGCGGAGTTATACCGATTAATCGTTTTTGGGTAGAGATTTAAGGAGTATATGGGGTTTTTCCCACCTTGATAAGTGGCAATAAATATGCTTCAAAATAGCTGAACTTTTAGTGGAAGGGTCGGTCCTTGTAGGATTTTCCAGACACTGATTTTTTTAATTTTCGATTTGACACAAAATGGCGGCCTATTTCATTCAAACCAAAATGGCAAAGGTAGAGCAAGGAAATTGCATTATTTCTCCCACTCATAAGCCCGATTACAATGTATGGGTTATATCATTTGAAAGGTAATTAAATTTATTACAATCCTGTGCAAAGGTATTTCAAGTACAGTCCCCAGAACAAGGAACAAAATTGATAGGAAGCTCCCGATAAATGATTTTTTTCAATATCCATGTAAGGTTTTTGAGCAATTTCTCACACTCATAAGCCCGAGTGTAATTTGTGAGCTATATCATTCGAAAGGCAATTCAATTTACTATAATAATGTAAAAAGGTATTTTAGAGACAGATCTCGGAACAAAATTCATAGAAAGCTCCCGATAAATGATTTTTTTCATTATGCATGTAAGGTAATTGCTCCATTTATACCTTTCATAAGCCCGAGTGCAATTTGTGAGCTATATCATTCGAAAGATAATTAAATTTACTATAATCATATGCGAAGGTGTTTTTTGGAACAGTTCCCGGAACATGGAACAAAATTAATAGGAAACTCCCTGTATTTAATACTAATTATTTCCTGATAAGAAAATTCGGCTACAGTACTGCTTACGTTTTTTTTTATTCTGCAACCAAATTTTTTTAAATCTTTCGTGTGTAGGCCTATAGCGGTATATATACTGAAAAAGATTATGTACACTGAAATACAAAATATGTTTGAATATATTTTATAAATAGAATATTTCTTACAAATATATTAAAATTTTATTTTCAGAAACAATATTTTAAACCAAGAAAATATTTATTTAAATGCCTATTTATTAAATATAAATAAATTGTCTTTTCAATATATGTAGTGAGCAAAAATAGCTACACAAATACATACTATATTAAATTACAGTAGGACCTCGATAATCCGGCAATCTCGGGGATCCGGTGATGCCGGATTATCGAGGACTTCCTTTAAAATGGTTTGGACAGGGAATAAACTATAAATAAACGCACATGTACTGTATATGAACATGTAAATTACACGTTGAAACTACGTAACATTAACTGCGTAGGGAGATTGCCGCTAACTAATAAATTTTAAAAGCCTAAAACAAAATTATTTTGTACATAAAATATTTATAATATAACCTCTCTGAGCGCTGGATTGTAACAAATATAAAAAAAAATTCCGTATACTATCATCGTGCGAGTGACACACTGAAGTTATAATTGCGATCATAGCCCCAGGCTTCAAGATGATGAAATATTTTTCCTATAATAACCTGATTAGTTTTTTATAAGACATATCTAGCCTTTAAAATAATTTTGAGCATATATGAAGCGGAGTAATTATGTGTTTTATGTTGTTTCAATGTCTTTTTTGCCGAAACATGAATATAAACAGGAACAGCGTTCGGTAAGGGGGAGTATGGGCGTAGTAGGGAACAGCGGAGCAGACAAGTTGCGGCGTAGTGATGCGCAATTGTTTGATGCTCGAGATGTTTGAACAATCGAGACTATAAATTAAAGAAGTAACTTTTAATTTATTCAATCTATTTATATTTTTATTATATTATTATAATTTTATTTAAATTCACATTTCTCTATATTTCCTTAAGTACTATCACCACTATTAAATGAAATATTATTGCCTCTTGGCCCTACTCAATTCAAACCAATTGGTTAATTTGGAATATATATAAATTTAATTGTTATAGATTCTTAATTTCTAAATTTAAATATTACTAAATAAGAATTAAAGATGATGTTAATATTAACAAAGTAAATTAATCCTTTATTAATTCTTTAATATACAATTATTAGTATAGCATGTTTATATAATACTCATCAAAGTTATTAATTTAACCTCGGGGTAAGCACTCGGTTGGTATGATCATATTATTTTTATAGTTACGTATGTCTGATTCTAATAACTGAAGTTAACGTATTTAAAAAAAAACAAATTGACAGCATCGGTTTTGTTGCAAAATTGAAATTGGTTTTTTCTAGGCCTTATACATTGTTTTTGACTTTTAAATGTTTGAATTATTGATGAGCAGAGTATACCAGTCTCTGTTTTATTTACACTGACTCTAACAAACTGTTTTAAAGCATAAATATCGATCGAAACTTTGTTAGCACACTTTGGCTTCTTTACTTCTAGAAGACATTAATCCAACTACCATTTCACTTTTGAAAAAGAAGCGAACCTTTGTTGGCGCATTAATACTTATGATGTAAGCCTCGTCCGCTTGTTGTATATTGGTCGGTTTACTACACTGAAGCATTCAGTACTGATTTTCGTTAACTTTTGGAATAGTTTATTAATTCGGATCCACACTAACTATTTCTTATGTTCGTACCGTTGTTAAAATTACATTTTTTGTTAATTAGGTATTATTTAAATGGTTTATAATTGATTTTAATCACGTTAATATGTATCAGCTTGTTTGATATGGGACTATGACGTCATTGACGATGGCCGACTTGGACCGTGGAACCTTTAAATTAACTTAAACAGTTTGTTCTTATATAATATTCTCTAGTGCTTACAGTCAAAAGCTTTATAAGTGTTTTTACATACAAATAATTATAAATGGAGGAATTTCATGGTCATATAATTGTTTTATTTAATACATCGAGATTTATAACTAAATATAGAATGGGAACGTGGAAGTGGGCTGTTCCTCTGTCCGTTGTGTTATATCTGTCAACCGTGTGCATTTAAATGGTATTATTAGATAATTTTGTCTGTGGTTTGTTTCTAAATAAAGTTTGGAATCTGATGGAGTGATATTAAATGTGATGTTATTATTGTTCTGTGAGGTGACATTTCTTTATTTTTCTGTGATTTGTGTGGAAACATCTAAATTTCTGGATGTTTACCCTTTTAATTAGGCCTATTGTACCGGCCTCAAGATAGCAACTTTTTGATTCCCTTTATTTTACAAAGTTTTTTGACAGTGAATTAATACATAATAATAAGTTATGGTGGTTTGTTAATAATAAGTTATGCATCATTTTTTTGTCCTATTAATAGACCTATTAGTATTGTTTGCTGTTATTTAGACCTTTTTATGTAAATCGTCTGATTTCGTACTATTCAGCTGCCTCAAGTTAGCACTTTTTTGGATATGGGTCAAAATTCTATTAGTATAGGCTGTATCAGCTGTTCCTAATCTGTTTTTTTCTGTTATTGATGGGATTTGTGCTGTTATAAGACAGTTGACTAAAACATCATGCATTGGTGTACCACTAAGTTTATTACTAAGAGAAGTAGACATAAGTCTTAAGCAGGGCCGGATCTATATATTTTGCGCCTATGGGCCCCCAAAATTGCCGCCCCGCCCCACAATTAAAAAAATGCTAACATTTTTCCAAAGTCAAGCCATTTTGGTGCGTGTGCAAGCATATTTTCAAAAATTCGTCAAATATAGTAATTATAAACCAACCCAAAAGTGTTCAGTAGCTTTTTCTGTAGAGAAAGGTTCGAAGAATTTATATATGACAGTAAAAAAAATGATTGATGTAAAATTTACAAAATTATTAGCTCAAGAAACAAAAATGTTTAGTAACGAAAGGAAAAAGTTCAACTTTAGGCCTACATAAAAAGTAGTAAACATTTTTTGTAATATTTTTCGTAAATGTAAATAGTAATTTAGGTAATTACCTATAGTAATTAGGTATTGCATAGTAATTTAGGAATATATTCCTTGCCCAAGTATGAAATATTATTATAAGAAAGTGTAGAGAATAAATCAAAGAATTGAACTGTATAGTTGTAAATTATTATTTCATAAAAGTATTTGACTTAGTTTTACTTGAATAACAAAATTAGATCAAACGAATTGAACTTCTCACGGACACATCAAATAAGACGTTCTGTGTGAAAACCCGTTGGAAGGGCTACTTCGGGAGCGAGAGAAAGTCGAGTTTTGAATTTCCCATTTGTCAGTATTTTTCAGAACTGTACGAACAAAACCGTTAGAGTAAATATAGTTTGCTTTACAAAAAACGAAAGATTGAACTTTGGTATAGACGTAGATGTAAAAAAGTATATTGAAATAATTCGAATTATAAGAGATATCCCGAACGCAAAATGTGCTTTTTTATTGGTTGAAATCTGTCCAATTTCAAAGCTTTACAGACAATTCCATATCTTTGGAACAAGTGACTTTTGATTGGATGGCAGTTTTAGAAAGTTAAAATCTTGACGAATCCAAAGGTATCTCTATATTATTGTCAAAATATCCCGGTCGAGCACCATTGAGTTTTAAGCCCGGTTTACTTGCTATGATAAATCGTTACAATAAATCGAAAGTGTGAGTACTGCTTACATGCAACGATTTCTTGTAAAATCTTTATTGACAAATATTTAACTTTTCATAGTTCTTTCTTATAAACCGTACGCAATGAATTATTTTTTTTTAACAACAGTGTTTCTGTCTGCCAACGGATCAAACTCCTTGTATTTTTGAACAAGCGCTATGTGCGCAAGGTCTTTTGTATTCCTGTCGGAGTATTGTTTGCTCTTAATGAGCCACAAGCAGGTAAAACTCCGATATAGTTCAAAAAATTCAGTCAAGAACTCTCGAGGAGTTTGAGCTGCCTTGCTATCAATTGAATAAAAACAACACAAGATAATATAACACGTAAAACAGAATCAACTAACTAGTGCCATAACCTTTCATGTAAACGGCCCTTGCAAACTGAATCAAATCGTAGCGATAAATGAGCGCTACTGTTTACACGTTAAATTTATTGTTACAATTCACAGAAATTGATGCCGGCCAGCACCAACCATCCAATCCAATAAATCGCTACAATGTCCTTTTTATACGCAACGATAAATTGTAACAATTCGATTACATTTGGCAAAACGTTTACAGAAAACTAAAATTTTAAAACGATGATTACATATGTAAATATAAGTTTTAAAAAAATATGTAAATACAAAATTTAAAGTTTAAATCATTTCCTTTCCAACGGTTTTTGTTTTATTGCGATTGGATGATTTTTAGTGGGTGAAATATTCAATACAAAGTAGCGTTGTCATAAAAACACTCCATACCAAAACCAACATTGTCTCTAGTTTACATTGAATTTGTAATATGTTTTACTCATTACAAGAAAGTGTTAATAGTTAATACTATTTTCTTTATCCTAGTTTGCTCAGGTTGATTAATTAGTAGTAAAACATTTTTTATATTACTAATGAGTTAACAAGATTTTATAAAGCGTTATTAAAACAAAATATAATATATGTAGTTTGAATTACAAACAAATAAATGTTTTATCTTTAGAGAAATATTATGCTCAGTTTGTATTAATATTTTTGCATGATTACACCAACGGGAGGTGAGGAGGCTAAATCTAATTTTACTTTTACAAATTTAATTACGTTATTATGTAATTTTTACAAGGTGAAATTCAGAAGTAGTTTTGCAAAATAATAAAAGACACATCGATTTCAAATCATGTATTTCAAGTTTATTATACATTATACAGTTTAAACAATTATGTCCATCCATGTTGAGTTTGACAACACTTTTCTTTAAAACACACTACACTGCACTACTATAGGCTACTACGTTTAAAACTTTAAAAACAAAAGTGCAGTAAATCATTTTTACACTTAACAAATCGCACTGAAGAGTTGTGTTGCAGCACAAGAACAGTGAAAAAGTGGTGCTGGTGAAACGTAAACAACAATAAGACTGAACTGAACGAATAACAAAATGGACAACTGTGATTTCTTGCCTTTCTCGGTGTTAGCCGAAGGCACAAAGTTTATTGATTCGCCGCCGAACGGTGCCGAGGATGCACGAAGCAGCGGCCGCATCTCTCTCTCACACACACACACACACACACACACACACTCGTCACTGTACAGGCGTACATTTAGTTTTTGTCAAACGAATAACTTGGCATTAGCTCATTCATGACTACATCTATGTCAGACGCTCATACGCATATGTTGTAAAATTGGAATGGAGTTTTAGTTTTGTTCTAAAACATAGTACTGTAATATTATTTCCCAAATTCCATTTTTTTTGCCGTTTTGCCGCTCCTAAAAATTTGCCGCTATGGACACGGGCCCACTTTGCCCCATGCTAAATCCGGCCCTGGTCATAAGTGATTTTAAGTTTTACAGAATAAAGACTTTGTAAATATAGAAACTCGATTCTTTAAATTTTTACCCTAAAAGTCACTGATTTTTATTTCTGGGAACTAGTAGATACTCTGAAAGCGGTTTTAAATCGAACAACTATTTACAAGAAATTCAATGTATTTTTTTCCAAAGACTTCAATTTGTTCAAATAATCTTCATTAAGTGGAATACGTTCAACAAAATACTGTCAGCAACGAAAGTGTTAAACAGTCCTTTTAACGTTTTTAAAGGACAACGAGAGCACATTGTTTTGAATCGGTTCGATTTTTAGGAGAAATTTTGATTGAAATGTTTGTTTTGGACAAGTTTATTGAGCAGTAGATTTTTACACACTGTTTTTAACGTATGCAAAACCAACAGACAGTGTAGACCGGGCTTAAATCACTCAATAATTACAAAAACTGCTATTTTTAATGAGTGCAAATTTTCAAGATGATGAATGCTGAACTATCGGGTCTGCCGGACTATAGAGTACCAGATTATCAAGGTCTTACTGTATATTCAACATCTATTGCTTCTGACTGTTTCTGCATCGTTCGGCTAAAATCAACCCCCCCCCCCCCCCAGATTCAGAGTTATTCATAATGCCTGAAAAAAAGGAAAAACTATCTTCTTGTTGCTGGTAAAGAAGTTTTTACTTAAAAAATACAGAAAACTATACTTATTGACGAGAGCACTAGGACGTCTCTTGGTTGGACTTTGAAGCCCAACAGCGTGAAAGTAACCTCAAGAAATCAGTATCATGTAAGAGCACCAGGAGGCTGGCATTGATATATTTGTACCTTATTAAAACTTTGATGCAATGAAACTTTATTCTGATTGGTTTATTTGCGGTTCGCACTATTATCCAGTCCATATCCTCTTCTCCATACCGTCCTCCATTCAATAAATAACGTTTGTATCCTATAATTTTCTTTTTTATTTCACCTTATCTGTGTGTTGAGTTGAAACTAGATAGTATAGTTGTTATTTTTCTGTTTTTGATATTTCCTTAACACTTAGCATGGTGAGCCCATCGATGTATAAACACACTGGATCGCTGGCTGCGTGTATTGAATACGGTCCGGCTGGCCTAGCCGCTTCCCCCACCACTGGAGGGACAGCAACAACACGTGAAGCATTCAAAGTTAATGCAACGCTCACAAATGTTTTAATTTATTTTGCTCAGCTTCAACAACGGCACCAAACATTATTTATAAAATAATCATTTTAATTTCTAAACAATATTTAATTGTTATACAGTATGTAACACTTATTTTTATAGTAAACTAGTGGACCCAGCAATGCTTCGCTATTGCTTGATTTAATTTAAAAGTTAGTACAGTTATTCCATTGACTTAAGTGATCGAATTGTAAGCTCTCAGTGTAAGCTTTTTTCCAAAGCCAGTTTGTGTCTTAACTGTAAGTCGAATTTAAAAACTAATATTTTGCGGGTAGCAAATTAGATTTTCAACAAAATAGTATTCTTGATTTTTTCCGTATCTCAAACCATAAGCTCACAAAATGACCGTAAACTTCAAATTTGTAAAAAAATCGTCCAAGTTTTTGTATTTCAACCATTTAGTCAACACGTTTATTCTAAACTCATTCAAAAGGGTTCCATAGCTTTTTTGTAGATAAAGGTTTAAAGAATTCATATATGCCAGTTTTGCAAGTAAACAAAATGATTGAAGTAAAATTAACAAAGTTGTTAGCTCAAGGAACAAGCATCCTATTACTTTAAATGAGCAATTCTTGTATCTATCTTTGTTTGTATCTGTCGTGGATCTCGAAAACGGCTGTAACGAATTCAAAGAAATTTTGTATTTAGGTGTAGTATTGATTTTTAAGTACACCCATATAGTTGTATTTCGTGTAAAAACGCAATTTTTTTAGAAAATCTAATTTAAAAGTTGAAAAATTTTAACATAGGGTCTTATGGGTTGCCATGTTGGTTACAAAATTACAACGAAATAGTAAATAAAGCAATCAAAACAGCTGTTTATAAACAAGCCATGAGATTGAGTATTATCCTAAATCAGCTGTTCATTGGATAGTTTTTAATTACTATTAAAAAACAATCTAATTTATACTGTTTTAGCACGTTAGAATTAGAATAAATTGTTCTGATTTAACAATTTATTTTATAAAAAAAGGTAAACTTGGCAAAAATGGATAAATTCTAATAGTCAATTTTGTAATATAGGCCTGGCTCATTTCTGAAACATAGTATTGAGGTTATGTTTACTACTGTATATTTAGTCCTGGTTTCAAAACATTAGTTGACAGAAGATAGTAGAACTAGGACTAAAATCGTAATGAAAGTTTCTCATGTTTCTAAAGCATGTATTTGAGGTTATAATTAATCTTGTAATTACCGTTAATATATTTAAGCCTGGTTTCATAATTTTACAAACCAATGTACAAACGAGCCAAAGATTAACGAGATTCATTAGCGAATTTTCCAACTGCGAGCGAAGCGAAGCGTCCAGGGGCAGAGCCCCTAGTGTTTAGTAACGAAAGGAAAAAGTTCAACTTTAGGCCTATATAAAAAGTAGTAAACATTTTTGTAATTTTTTTCATAAATGTAAAAAAGTTTTGTAATTTAGTTCTAAAATAGAACTGTATAAAAGTATTGATCAATCTCAAATTTCTTATTTTGAAAACACCAGTTTTTATGTTCCTACTACAAGACTGCTAACAAAACTAGGCCTGTTTTGAATAGTAATTTAGGAATACTATTTCCTCTGCCCAAAAATGACATATTATTATAAAAAAGTGTAGAGGATAAATCAAAGAATTGAACTGTATATAACAACAACAACGTGTATCACTGTCCATCTATCACGCTGCCCACCGCGGGTCTATCCCTCCAGTGGAGGGGGAAGCTCCACGCCGGCCGGCTCGTTTCTCGAACCTTTCAGACTACTCAGCGCGCAATCCAGTGTGTTTATACATCGATGGGTGAGCCATTAGCAAGTACGTTTTTCCCCAATGCCAGGAACTTTTCAGGTATACAAAAAATCACTGTTTTTCATAAATAAGAATATTTTAATGATTTTTACCTCTTATAAATCTTCAAATTTAACTGAATCCAGCTATGCATATATATAAACTGAGATAAAATATGTTTTTCAACAATGCATAAATAACACACTTTTTTACTTATGAAAAATGTTTATTTCACAAAATGTATTATTATTGAACTTTAATTTCACTAAAAATACTTATTTAAAATTACAACTACAATTTAAAACACTTGCAAGAAACACAAAATAACTGAAATATATAAACAATACTGAAAATTTGTAAAAAAAACAAACTTTGACAAATTCAAAGGTTGTAAAATTAGGCTCTATGAAATGCCATTTGAATTGTATTATTTGTTCAGACGAATTACTGAACCCCTAGTGGCTAAAAGTAAAACTAGAAAACATAGATTTACATTTAAAATCAATGAAAGCCATAAAGATACTTTATTATACACCATATCAATGAAGAAATGAAACCCGTACTATTACGGCTAACACAGTAAGTGTTAAAACTAATGTCAATAAAAATATTTTAAAAATAAAATCACAATTTATCCGAATTTTCTGCTTTCTGAATTGCTGAGTATACCAATTAATTTGGATAATAGCAGTCCACTGTATAATTTTCTGTTGTTATAACTTGCTCTTTTTTTAGTGCAAGAAGAACAAATACGATTTTTAAAAGTTAAAATAAGCTGAAATTAAAGGAGTAAGAGCCAATGGCAAACCCGTACTTACCTGTAGATGGTGTTGTCCGTATGTCTGGAGCGGTGTTCTATGATAGCTGTACGAGTCATCAAGAGTTTACCACAGACACAGGTTACCTGAGCAACAGTTTGATGCAAGTCTTTGCAATGCGTTCTAAGGGAATTCCAGTTCTTACAAACATACTCGCAAATATGGCACTGAAAACTGAAAACAAAAATTCTCTTTAATATCAACTCTCTAGACAAACTAACTAAAAAATGTTTGAATCCTCAACTTTTTGTTTCTAAATTCAACTAGTGAAGCTCCACACAATCCACCCATTGCCGCTGACAGCTTGTATGCAGAAAAAATTACGCATCATCAAATTTTGATGAAAATTTAAATAATATTTCTCCTGAGTGATAAGGCTAAGTTCTATCTGGCTTATTTGAAATAAAACTGAGGAGTAACTTAAGCAATTCAGAAAAACTTAGCTTGAATTTTTTTACTTTTCATTGAATAAACCATGAACTCAATATTCAGATCTCGAGACACCATCTATCTATAACAGATTTCTTGAGGTAACCACAGTAACATCGCTATAGGACAGTTCATTAAGTTAGCACAATGGACAAGATATACTTTGGGTTTGCAATATTGTGGGATTGTATTTGACAACATAAAATAGAACACCGAAATTAATTTTTTACAAGAGGAGATCTCTGCATGCTTCACACACCAACCATGTTACATGCTTTGTGCAAACAATTTTACATAGCCATTATTTAATTATTACCACAGGTTGTGTATTATTTTATCAATTGTGTGTTCGGACATTTGTGTATAAAGAAAATAATACATAACATTTATCATATCTCGTATCAAGTGAAAACACATTTGAACATATTTTATCACATCATGAAATTTAATTGAGAAGAGGCAAAAATAAAAGATTGGGAAAAACTTTTTAAAATAAAAACTAATTGAGCCTTTATATATAGAATTCACATACAACCCATCAGCCAAACTAGTAAAGAAAATTTTAAAGGAAAATAAAACCTCACCTTAAAAAAAAGTGTACACATTTGATCACTTAAACAACCGCAAAGTACTATTAATAGAGCCTGCACCTTAAAAGAGAGGGAGAGTAGTTGTTTACTCTAACTTGATTCACCTGCTTTAGGAGAGCAGTCACATTAATTTTCTAAAAAAGAAGTCTTGGTTATTTGACACTTTTTGTGTTTGGCGACACATGTTTCCTCTCAATCCAATTTGAATTTAATTATTCTTACAATTATGTTTTATTTGTCATTTCAGTTGTTCTATTATTCTAGTCTTGGCTTCTTCCTTATTCTCAATTTCATGTTTAGATTAGGTGGCAAGAATAAGTCCTCTAGGTTTAAGTTAAATTTATACATTCTGTTAGCTTTAGTTTTTAATTGATAACGAGTGTTGATTTATCTTCACAAAACATTATTTCATTACACAATAATGGCAAATGTCCAACTTGTAAACAAGTGTTAAAATATGAACAATCAATCAATACAAAGTCACTTTAAAAAAAGAATGTGTATTATGTTTTACAAAATTGTATTGGATTCTGTCTTTATAAATTATTATAAAAGCTTTCTTAATTCTGACCTCAAATATAAACCCATAAAAAAAATATGTAAATACACTTATGAAGGAAAATTTATTTTATATTTCTTCCCGAATCTATACTTGCCGTTTTACATGCTAATTAAACACCAATCTTACCGAGAAGCTGTTTAAGGCAAACTAAGGTAAAATATCATCAAATGTAAAATTGTTGAGTAGGCTACAGGTATTTAAAATCTGTGGGCTACAGGTATTTAAAAATAAAATATACCCACAACATTGATTTAATTCAGTTTTGCTAAAGAGAAGGGAATTTATGGTGGATTGAGTGAGCATTTGAAAGTGTATTGATGTTATGGGTGAATTTTTAGTATTTTCTCATTTTATTTTTATTTTACAGTGGTATGATTTAATTCTGTGAAAAAGAGAATACTTTGTTTCTTTAAATTTGTTAAATGCGCCAATTTCCATTTATTGTTGTTCAAATAATTAAAATCGCTGCCATTTTGAAGCAAGAGAAGTTTTCACATGTTGGTTCTATATAAGGCTACCAAAGTACCATACAAAAAGTTGTTGTTTGACACCTTGAATCTACAAGGTATGGCTAAAAATTCATGAAAAAAATCCTACAGACAAGCAGAGCAATGTAGATAGATATAGCAATGTGCAATTTCTTATGAAACTCGGAAAATCTGTTACAGAAATTAATTCCTTATTAAAACAAGTAAACAATGAATGTTTATCACGCACTCGGGTTTTTGAGTGGTTTAAATGGTTTCAAGAGGGATGAGAGGAGATTGAAGATAAACCACATCAGGACAACCTTCCACATCAACGGACAAAAACATTGAAAGAATCGGTGATTAAATCCGAAAAGACTGTCAGTCGAGTATTCCAGCAGTTGCTGAGATTATAGGAATTGCAACAACATCTGAACAAAAAGATTCTCGAATGAACATTAGTGCTGACACTGAAAACCATTAAAAAGGATCTTAAACCTTGAAAAAGTGTGACGAATCTTAATTTTACTTATGATCCGGAAACTAAGCACCAATCGATGCATGGAAGAGCCCCAAGTTTACCGAGACAGATGAAAGCTTGAATGACGCAATCGAAATTCAAAGAGATGATTGTGATTTTTGACATTCATGGAAATTGTGTACGTAAATTGAGTATCTGAATGACAAATTGGAAATCCGCAAAACAACCTTGAAATCATAACTGCTTTCCTTGATCGATTGAGAAGAAAGCAACCTTTGTTAAGGAAAAACAAGTTATGGATTCTTCATCAGGACAACTCCTTAGCTCATACCGCATATTCTGTCAAGACGTTATCCCAGTGTTGGAATATCAACCCTATTCACCTGATCTTGCATTGTGTGACTTTTTATGTTTCTCAAGATAAAATCATTATTGAAAGGAACGAGAGACAGTTGAAGCTGTGAAAGATAAAGCGATGGAGACCATAAATATTCTTTCTGAAAATTACTTCAAACATTAATTTGACCAATGGAAAATTCGCACGGAGCGCTGGAGAGATCATGGAGTGGAGTATATTGAAGGGGACAATGTTAAAGGTTGAATAAATAATTTTATAGCATTAATCTGGTGATTATACCTCATATATCCTGCCTACTAATAGGAGGGTAGGACGGAAACAAAAGATATTATTATTTATAATATTATTATTATAAATTATTAGATTATTTATAATAATCTAGATTATATTATTTACAATATTTCAAAGTTACCACTATTTCTCACATGCTACAGCAACAATTGAAAACATACAAAATAGAAAACACGGTTTTGAGAAGTAAAAACTATGTTCACAATACTACATAGGAAAAACTGGAAGGACATTTAAAACAAGATTTAAGGAACATCTACCCAAAAGGAACCCCAACACAACCACATCCGCATTTGCCGAACACCTGATTGATAACAACCATACATACAAAAACATAGAAGACCATACGGAAATACTGCATAAAACACAGAAAGGAAAAATTATGGATGTACTAGAGGAGTTTGAGATCTATAAACACACTAAAAACAACCCAAATAATATATTAAATGATAAACTAAAATTTAATTCTAACTGTATATATATGATCTAATAAATCGTATATCTCAAGCTCAGACAACATAACAGAGAAGGGTAGACCTATCTACACAAATCTAGATAAGACCTTAGGTTTCATCCAGTCAAGTAGTAGAACCAGCTGGTGTAACACAAGGCTGCTTAAAGACAGTTTTAATTCATATAACGTGTTCAAATGTACAAGAATAACTTCTTCTTTTTTAGTGTTGATAAATTTTGTTAATGGTTAGTGTCTTGTGTTTGTAAAGTGTAGCTTGATAATGCCATCTGTGTAACGGCGAAACATGTCGTACAAAAAATAAGGATTGTTTGACAAACAAGGTATTTATAACCATTTATATATAAATATAACAATCCAATAGGCTACAATGAATTCTATTAAAAGAGATGTTTCATATCTTTTCTTTATTATTATTTATTTATTTTTTCATTTCTATTTCATTAAACACGAAATGTTCTACACTTACAGACAACGATAAGGTGAATTATTAATTTAAACTAGGGATGGGTCGATACCAGATTTTTCGATTCTCGGTACTGATACTTTGAAAAATCGATTCTCAATACCGATACACAAAAAAAATTACTCAACAGCTTTATATTATATAAAAAAAAACTGACTTAATAGCTTTATATTATACAAAATAAAAAAAACTGACTCAACAGCTTTATATTATTACAGAATTATCTGTTACAATTAACCATTACCATTGGTGAAATATTATTTAAAATAAAATGACGAATATCTGCAAAAGAATACGACGTCCGAATATTATTGGCACTAATTTTAAAAAGCGCCGGTGTTAAAAGTAATTTAAATACCTCAGTAAATGCCCGCAAAAAATCGATGCTCGAATATAATTAGTGCCAATTTTATGAACTACCATTCTTGAAATGTTATTTAATACCATTGTCCGCAAAAGAATACAACGTCCGACACGTATAAAACGTCAGCATGTACGCGAACAACCCTACTACTCCAGTATGAATAAAAAGTAAAACAACAGAATTCCGTAGGGACTTTCATAAAAATCATAAATCATGAGTAACGTAAGTCCCAAAAAGTTTTAACCGACTTCAAACAAATAGAATTATTACTGAAACTTTTGTTACCGATCTATAAAATGTGTTATTTTTCGTCACAGTAGACAACCTAATTCTATAAATAGACACGATAACAAACGAATCCATAAGTGGTTGATCTTGAGCCTACTAGACTTCTTGCGACAAATAATAGTCTAGCCTACGCATGAATAAAAATAAAACAAGAAGCTTTTGAAACAAAGGAAACAATTGCCTAAAACATTTTACTGGGGAAAATGTCTACATACATAAAAGTAATAATGTTTTACATTTTTCCCTACTGATATTTATTGTTAAATGCTGAATTGAGTTAAAATACAGAAACTGCGATTGCAAATACCGGAGATTATATTCACTGAGTCTCCGTCAGGGAGTCTGTCCTAAATACGAGAACGAGCAGGTCTGACAACTGAGTATCTCTTGGTATCGTAATCGGTATCGAATTTCGGCTATCGATTCTCAATACCGATACTAAAGCTAAAGTATCGGTGGTATCGGGAATCAGTATCGAGAATCGACCCATCTCTAATTTGAACTATTCCTCAGAAGAAGGGCTTATAAGCATACAGGCCCTTCTTGTGGAGAATGCCTCTATGTTAATAAGAAAAGTGTTTCCTTACTGATAAAGAGATGGCAAGAGAGCTTTTAGTTCAGATTTCTTCATTTTTCTTTTCTGTTTTCCTTCATCGGTGGCAGGATCAACAAACAAAGGATCATTTTCAGAACAGCTTTTCTCGGATAGTCTTTCATCGTTGATTAAAGTATCTTCCTCACTCTTCACCTCTTTGGCTGGCAACATAACTGTGCAAAACTTCAGTGGAGTCTTTGCCTTTCTTTTGGTCACTTTTTTTACTACTTCTGTTACTTTGGCACCTGAAAAAATTAAATTTATTAGCTTATTGTTAACCTTTTAGAAACAATATTTTTGTATGAAGAAATTTATCCTTCTGTAAGTGGTTATAGCATATTTAGGCAAACTTTTTCGTCAATTTGAAAACTGTACATATTTCTTTTTTATTCATAATGATAGTAGGAAAAGGTAAAATGGTTATAAAACATATAAAGCATTAACACATAATTTGGTATATTGTACCGCAGCTTTTGCGGATTTACGTTAAAGTGGATTTTTGTTAACATTGCATTAAAAAAAAGAATTTGTGTGAATTTAAAACAACATTGGATTTAAAACAAAACAAAAAAATAACATGTGTCTTTAATTTCTTCAGTTACAATGAATTCTTCACTAAAACATTTGCAACTATGATCTAAATACATAAGCCTTCTGTTTGTTTCATCAGTAAGGCAAGAAAAACTAGCTGATTTTTTTTTATTTTACCTTAGTACATTGGTAGTACCATAAAATGTAATTTTAATATTTAAAATACGATAAATACAATTAGTATTTATTAGTATTAGTTGTTTTTCGATAAATACGAACAAACAACAAAAGTAGTAAATAAAAAATAATATGCTTCAAAAACATTTCCTGACCCTTAAAAAAAAATTGTTTTTGTAGAAATAATTAGGTACCTCAAAGGAAAGCCTTTTTTTGTGGTCAGCCTCGAGGGATGCCAGAACAATGGCTGAATCATACAAGTAAAACAAATAAGTAACTTAAATAAAATCATCTCAAATTAATATTCTGAACCTATTTTAGTTTGTATACATATATTTTAATATAACAAATTTAGGCATCCTCATTACTAAAAATATAGTTCAAAATATATTATGTTATGAATTTATTCAGAGGGATAAAATACAACACTTCCACCAACAAACTTTTAAACAGTTTTGAGGCCAAAAATGTAATCTTTTAAAGGATTCAATATATGTATTTGGTAGCTCATACACATTGGGATATCTTATATATTTTTAAAATTATTTCTTTCTTCATAGTTGACTTATATAAGGACATAACTAACAAAACTAAATATTTAAATTTCAAGCTGTATTTTAAAACTCGGGGAAACTCTTGGACGCTTCCCTTCCAATCCCACCTCACCCTCCGAATCTGGTTCGCTTCGCTTACAGGACAAGGTGTATCAGCAAAATAAGAGATAAAAAAGTCACATTTGCTAACTGCAAACTAAAAAACAGTACTATCATTTTTTTAGAAGTTGTAAATGAAAAATTTGATTTTTTAAAGTATTTAGTTACATTCACTAACAGGCTAACTTCTGCATTAAATTTCATGCTCGAGTCTTTTGATTTAGGATGGGTATTTTGATACAACAGTGAGAGAGTGGTTGAGCTATATATATGAAAGAACTTGGAGACAACCTTGAACACTTTGCTTGTGCACACAATGTATTGGCAAAAATATGAGATAAAACAGAGCCCTACTAGCAAACAACAAAACAAAATTTCTATATTAAGTTTTATTAAATTTACCAAAACATAGGGAGTTCTTTTATAGTTTGAAAATGGAAAATTTTTACATTTGGAAGTTATTTTAGTTACCTCTAGGTCAACATGGCGTAGAAATTCATTCTCGAGGGACTTTTGGTATCGGCTCGGTATTTTTATTATGTCAGAGAGTGAACCAGTGAATTACCACATATAGCTATAAATAAGGATAACAATTGATTGTGATTGTAATACAAGTTTATTGAACAATTTGTGATAAAAAGTCTTGACTAGATCAAAACTATGAAAAACTTGACAGGGCCCTTTACAGCCCTGTGACAAGTTGTTATTATGTAACTATTGTTGTTATCGTTGTTATTGTATCGTGTAATGTCTGTAGTGTGCGTAAATAAAAGTTTAATTTTATACCTGTGTGTGTGATAGTATGAGCATTATACGAATGCTCTTAGTTATCCAGGTGATGATAACCACCTAGGTTTTTCGCCTTTAAAAAAAAAAAAAAAAAAAAATGAAAAACTTGATATAAAAAATTAATTTTAATAAGTTTTTGTTCTACTGAATATCGTTTATAAAATAAAACTAATGATAATATTTTTGCATTTTCATGTTATTTTATTTTTAGAATAGAATAATACCATTGGTCTTGAAACGTGAGCAGGGCCGATTATTTAATTTACATTCTCCAACGATCGTGCACTAAACCCCAATTAAGCCAGCTTACTCTTGGGGCCGTGGAAAACTGCCAACTCACCCGGTTTAACATTTGAAACCAACCAACTTAAAACGATCACTTACTCGGGTAACCAGCTTTGGTAAACACATATTTTACATATCAAATTATTATACAGAAAAGCACTAAACACTATCGGTTTTGTAGGGCATTACCAGCCTTGGTTACGCTATTTGCCCCAAACCTAAAGTAATTCACATCACAGGACTATACACTGCCTAAACGTCCCCTGCAAAAGTGGTAGCCTAGCACAAATTTCTTAGCCGGCCATAATTAATTAATTTAATAATGTTGAGAATATTTAGGCCTTAAGAGTTCAAAAAACTCTTACGACTCTTCTGAGCGACATCCCGTACACAGTTCACGGATGTCGTTCAGAAGCTGTTTATGCCTACTCGATCATTTGTGACGTTCTACATAGATAAATTGTGACATGCTCAGAATCTGTCACTCAATCCTAACCCAATTCTTGAGCGTGTTACAGTCGAGTGAGTTTATGATTTAATATTCTATAGTTTGCATTTTTTTTATTCACTCCACAATTTAACTATACAGTTAATCAATTTGGAAACCGTTTCTTATTTCCAATGGGCAAAGCCAAGATATAATAGCCAATAATAATAATAAATAAATAATAAATAATATTTGTATCTTACTATTTTCATCGTGATCCTGCTCATGTCCATTCTCGAGCAAACCTGCGTTGCCCGCTTGGCTTTCCTGAGACTTTTGTTCTTGCATGGATGGAATCGCTCGGATCCTTATTCTGGGGACAGTCAGGACAGATTTCTTGGGATGCCTTTTAACTCTTCCTTTTCCAGCAGTTTTTCTCAGAGCTTTTGAAGTAACTGAAGTATCAGATACTATAGGTACCATTTCATAATTCTTTTCAACCTGGAAAAAATTAATTGGTTATTATATTAATTGAAAGTATTATTTAATGTGTATTTACTAACTATTATGAAAGCTTTACTTATTATTAATATAATGAGGGAACTAAATGTGCTTTAGTTTTAGAAAGAAAAGTCTAGAGCAATGAGGAAAATCTATTTTATAATCTTTGAAACAAACTACACCACATACATGTTATATAATTCAATAAGACCGTAAAAATAAATCAGCTGTATGGTTTATTTCCCTCCACTATAATCACCTGTCATTCACAACAATGAACATATTATTTACTAACTTTTGTTTGGTTAGGCCTGTAATATTAGTTCAACAGCTGTTGGTAGTATCACAAAAAGCTAAAATAAAACAAAAAAAGATTTTTTTTCTATTAACCCTAGAATTGGTCACTATATTTTTCTAGAACGATAGGGCAATTTCAGCCATTTTACAACATATTATTATATAAACTATAAAGTTTTTTTTTAAAGTGGAAAGGTATCATGTTATATATAGGTCTTGTAATGCCATGTAGAATCTAAATCAAGTAAAAAATAGAAACAAAATTTAAAGTTTTTTTCTTTATTCAAAAATTATTTCTTCTGATATGTTTATAAAATGTTTGACTGGTTTACAGAAAAAACTTAAGTTCCTATAAAAAATCTAAGATAGCAGTTTTTTTCTAAAATTTATGATGAATAAAAAAGGTATAAGCCTAATTTATAATGATTGTTATTATTATAATAATGTTAAGTAACAATAACTAAAAATTGGTGTAACCTAGGAAACGGTATGAAACAGGATTATGCGCTGAACAAACAAAAATGTTTTTCAAGTTAAATTAAGTTAATGCATTAGATACATAAACAGAGATAATCATATGTACCCACAGATATTGTAATAATTGTAGTTATATCTGGAGTTGCAGTTGTATTCTGAGTTTTAGTTGTAGGCCTAGTAACAGCCTCTGTAATATCATTTATTTCTACATCACTTCAGTTTTGTAAAGATTAGGTACATCTAAAGCAGGTAAAATATCGTCAATACTTTGAAGAGAGCACGAGGTTATTACACAACACAAATTAGTTGGGAGAGTAGACCCTCAAATAAGAAATTATGTCACAGTCATTGCCATCTAAATTATAATTGTTTACCTTAGTTTTAGCAGGAATTAGTAAAAAAAATGAAAGAATCTAGTAGTTTGAAATTTTAGCTTTGCAATGAATCTAAATTTGCTTGGATAGACCAGTATTTAACTATTATTCTACACAATGACGAGATCGATATTTTGAACATCGATAATCGACGCATACCACCACTGTAATAAAGTTTGAAAGTCGATTATCGACGTTTACTAGCTTTAGGGTTAAAAATTGCTTACAAGGGATCAGTTGTGGCAAAGCAGTCAATTTTGTTTAGAAAAGTATGGTCCTTACAGGAACTAAATATCAAATTGGATATAGTCTGTCAAAACCTGTGGATGTTAAGGCCTGGAAAAATTACAGGTTGCTACCGATATAGGAAGAAACATTGGATCAAATTCAAATCTGATCTTGAAGCAAATACCAACTTTAGTTCAGCAATGTTGAAAACGGTTACACTATTTAATTTGTGTAACTCCCATTAAAATTGTTTTTGAAAAGCCTTATTATTGGTAAAGTCTAATTACAGTTGGTAGGCTTTTCAGACTTGGCAAAACCCCATAACAATTTTTAAGTTTATAAAAATGGATTCCAAATCATCTACCAATCTAGGTTTGCCAACTTTTTCCTAGATTTTAGACAATAATCTGTACAAATCTGAAGATTTATAAACAAAGTTGAGTGTATTTTTTAGGCAAAAGTGAAAAATAAATATGGTTTGGATTTATCCTGTGATCATGCTCACAGACACACCAATGATGATGATCTATTTAACGGGCTCTACTTCACCGTCCAAATTAACGACTTAATGGATTTGATATTCTTATTACCAGCTCCAATTCTGTTATTTGAGATTTCAACGCACACCACTAGGAGGTAGATCCTAGTAAGGGGAAGGTCGAGTTGGGCTCTGAGCTGGACGAAGACCTTCTTCTGAAAAGTTCTGACACCCTAGGTTTTGCAGGTGAGCTGACGGACGCTACCAAGCAGTTAGTCTCACTCAATGTGGAACAGAGGCGGTTTAGGATGTCCAAAGGAGGCAGGAGGCGAGCTCTCAAGGCCAAATACGGCCAGGAGTACGATCCCAAAACATTTGACAAATGAAAGAACAAAGGTGCTGCCTTGATGGGCGCAACAATTGGTAGAGTAAATGGGGTAGGGAAGCAAGACGTAAGTGCTCCCGACGGTGACTCGTCCAACGTGGCTTGGGTAACCTTGCCGACACGAGTACTACGAGTGGAGGGTACCTTTCTTCCCTTTTTGCAGTAAAGACTTCTTCTGGAGGAATTTAGCTCCCTGATTGAGGACGTACTTCTTTCAGGGGAGGGGGGTCAACTTCCTGGTCGGAGGCCACTACAGCCCATTGACAGGAAAGCCTGCTCTGGGTGGTCGTAGGAGCATACCCCGGCAGAACTAAGCCTCACAAGTTCTGTCCTTTAAGCTGCCAGGAGGCTAAACAATCCCATGCTTTATGGGTAATAGGCTCATCCTTATGGCAGGGTGTGAGGTAGGGATACGCGTAAGCGTACCTGACGGTGACTCGGCCAACGTGGCAGAGGTATCCCTGCCGACACGAGTACTACGGGGGAAGGAGTCCCACTGGGTATTAACCCGTGCCTTCCACACAATGTGGTAAGGGACAGTGTAACCGCTGATAGTTGGAGAACCGGAAGGTCAACATACGCCAGCTTCTTTAGCATTATGCCACTCAATTCACAATGCCAATGTTCCCACACTCATGGAAGGGGGCCAGAAGCGCAGCAGAGCTGAAGCTCCAACTCCCCCTTCCACCGAAACACTGAGGAAGAGACACAAACAATCTCGTGAGCACGGTGCATCGACATCGGCGCAATCCAGATCTTTGTTTAGGGAAGCTCTCTGTCATCAAAATGGCAGTTGTCTCCAAATGTTTCCCCGAAGAGCAGGGAAAATACCATTATGGACATGTTCGAGTGAGGACAGCTCATACTCAGTTTTCTCAGGCTCGTATATGGAGAAAGGAGCACTCATCATCTTGTGCACCAATTCTCACACCAAACTCTGCTGACAAAAGTCATATCCAGCATTAGTCCCTCTGGGCGAGGATGTCGAGCTAATTGTTGGTGACCGAAAGGATATCCTGCGGGCTACCAAGGTGTTTCTCAGAGCACCTGTTAAACTGGCAGGGACTCCAGAAAGGATCCAGGATATGCTTGACAAACAAAATCCGAGCTTCAGGGTCAAAGATTGGAAAACATTGGAAACAAAGGAGGACACCAAAAGCCGCACCTTTGTCTTCCCGGTTGACGACTCTTCTCTTGCAGCCCTCAAAGCAGCAGGATGTAAAGCGCATGAAAGACTGTGGCAAGTCGCTCTTGTCTTGTTGTCAGGAAGAGACAATGCTGAGACTCCTGCAAATAAACCTTCACCACAGTAAGACGGTTTCGGCCTCCTTCTGCCAAACATTCCTGCAAAAACACATAGACCTGGCGCTGATACAGGAGCCTTGGCTCCACTGAGGTTGGATCGCAGGACTGGGAGATGCCGAAGGTAAGCTTATTTTTTGCAATTCAATTATCAACAACCAAACCTGCAATCTTGTAAGGGTCAGGAGTACAATGCTTGCCTTTAATCGATTTTTGTTCCAGATACATCACTACAGTGATAATCCACTGACAGAATGGGATGGACAGACAGGGCCTAATTTTGAACTCCGATTTTTGAACACACCAATACAAGGGGTGAGTCATTACTAGATTTTCTTTTGTCTAATAACTTACAAATTGTTAATGTAAGTAAGTTCCAATTGTTGGTTGTTGTTATTACCAACCTTTTCCAATCAAATCAGGAGCGAGGTAACAGACATTACCTTTTGTACAGAAAACACAGCACAACTGATTAGGCACTGGCACATGTCAACAGAATCCTCCCTGTCAGATCACATGTACATAATGTTTGAACTAGGAACATACAACACAAAATCCCTATTTAGAAATCCGAGGGCGACCGACTGGGGTCCTATTCGGATCAGCTGTCGGCGGTACTTTTTCTATTTTTACATTTTTATTTCTAAATAAACTCGAATTCCCATTAGTCCAGGGTAAAAATTTGGGGGGTACCTGGACACAATTCCAAAGTTAATGAAATTTTGGGGTGTTATTTGGGGATGTATAAAGATGTAGTATACGAGTTTTCCACCTAAATTTCCTTGTGGAAATTTTAGGGGGGCCAAAAAACGGCGATTTTTTCGGTAGGACAGGTAGTTTTCCAGTTACAGGCAATTATTTTCATAGGATATTTATTATAGGAGTTAATGGCTTATAGAATGCATTTCATTAGGTACATCTCCATAAATAATGGTGGGGAAGGGGGTCAAGGAGGGGTGGGGTGGTAAAAGGTAAGGGGTATACATAATATACACTGATATGTTGAGAATCGAAAGATAGGGGCCAAAGACATGCATATTTTAGTGAATGTGTACATTTTAAGAAATGTTGCCTAACTTTAGAGGGCTGTACCTCGGTAACTATTAGGCCAAAAAATATTTTTGACCAGTGAATCTTGAAGGAAATTTAATGCTCTTAAACTTTTTATAGGACATATTTTTTCATAAGACGCGTAATTTTTGAGTTATAGGCAAAAAATCGAAAAAAGTCCAAAAAAATCATGTTTTTTGGCCCCCCTAAAATTTCCACAAGGAAATTTAGGTGGAAAACTCGTATACTACATCCTTATACATCCCCAAATAATACCCCAAAATTTTATGAACTTTAGAATTGTGTCCAGGTAAAAGTACCTGACTGCTGGACTACATATTTTGTAAGAAATTTTGAGATGTAAAGTTTGTTATATTTTATAATTACACTTCTGAATAGTATTGTACGTTTAGAGTGTAGCCTCACAATACTTAATTTTTGTTAAATCGTAAATAGATCTATTTATAGTATTTGTTTTGTTATATTTTTAATATTGTTATAACTTAACCTTAGTAATTTGTTAATTTAGCACTAATAGTGTTATTTAGTGTAAAGAGTAATTTATGTATTTTTTTTAATATTTCATAGATGGTTTATGTTTTTACTACTAGCCAATTTAACTGATTCATTATTAATTTAATTAGGAATAAATCAAATTTGTTGTATTGTTCTAAATTATTATTATTGAAATTTATTCTAAATACATATTATGATTACTGCTTTAATAAATTTGATTCCTTAAAGGTATATAAAGTCATGTTTTTAAAAACAGTTCAGAACTTATGAACCAAATCAATTAATTACTCTCTACAACGTTTAAATTTGAATATTTTCTTAACCGACCTCGTATATAAAGAACACAGACAATAAATATCTATAAAAATAAAAATATAGAAAACAAGTAGAAAATAGTGTTAAAATTTTACATTACTATTAGATGATTAACTCCCATACCTCTTTATCATCCTCTACCTTTGTAATCTGATTACTTTTCATTTCTTTATCTTTAGTTTCCTGTAACTTTTCTCTTACAATATCAATACTGCTGTTCGAGTTGTCAAAACAAAGAGCATTATACATGGCCAGTAATCCAAGACATTTATCATAGTGGTAAAACGATAATAAGCTATACAAACAATCTGTTAAGATGGCGGTGGGCAGGTTGCATGAATTGTCTCCCTAGAAAAAAACATAGTTAAATTTTATGTTTTAAAACCAATTATATACAAAAATTAAGTTCTATAACTGAATTAACATATACATTATATTTCTTATAAGAGAGTAGAGCTTCAATTAGACCAAAGAACTTGTCCAGCAACTCGTGGCATCTATTCCAAGAAACCGTTGTTGCATATGGTAAATCCTAAGCAGTATTATCCTAAGAGTTACCCTACCTAATTTTCCATGGAAAAATAATAACAAGTGAAACAGTTTTGTATATAGGAAGTTAAAAAGTGTTATGTTATGTAGAAGAATTGTAATTGGTTTGTTGTTTTTTTTTTTTTTTTTTTTTGTATATTTTGCTGTAAATACAATGTTATACAGTTATGTATGTTACACATGGAAAATAAAAATATGTTATCTTAAAATATCTTATCTTATATTGTAGCAAGTGGCATTTAACTGCTGCATAGTGCTTATATTTAGGGATTTACATCAAAGCAACGATTACCAGTAAACTAACCTCTAACAATTTTTGCAAGAGTGTATTACATTTTTAAACATCTTTTATTGCAAGTTGCAATTATATTTGAAAATAAAAGAAGGAAAGAACAATATATTTTGTATTTTCTCATCAAACGATTGTAACAAAACATTCTTTGGGGGGAATTATCACCAAATATCTGGATGTACAGCATATACACTAAGACCTTGTTTATCCGGTTTCGATGGGACCAGTACCATTATATATCATGGGGTGTTATATAAAAACACTTGTTTTTATGAATCATTTATTGTAATATACAATAATCACTACTGATAAATATAGAAAAATTAGTTCTATTATTGCAAGAAATAAGACAAAGAAAACTGAAATCTTTTTACTGTTTTTTTTTTTTAAATCGGTAATTCTGCTTTCTGCTTTACTGTCTAACATTTTAATTCTGAACACAATTAAGTCACTGCACAATTATTACTAATAATGAATTGTGATTTAAAAAGTCACTCAGCAGCAATATTGTTTACTCTTACTTAACACAACACTGATCTTACGACAATATTTTTAAGTCAATTCGTTAGCAGTTAGGAGAAATTTGTTGAGGTTGGGTTTCTTCAGAGGAGTTTGTATGGCATGATTGAGGATCCTGAGAGCCTAAGACAGATATGCTGGTATGTTCCACCTTATGGGATAAGAATTAGATGACCACTTTACCAGGAGCCAATGCTCATGCGTCGTCGCCGCTGAACTCGTCAATTGCTCTATATAATGTGGTCACTCACAGGATGGATGATTTCTGGGGTTTGTCGAGGTTTCGTAGGGAGACTTTGTCTATATTAAACCAGCGTTGATTGTGGGTTTGCAAGTTTTGATAGGACTCAACAGTTATCTATAATATGTTAGTTTTTATGTTTTCTTTATTATTGTTTATTTGTAAATAATGTGTTTGAACACGTATTTGGTTGTTTTGTTTAATTATTTTTTTCATAGTTTAGGCACAACTTCTTTTATTTTTGTATAGACATGGCGCCCCAGTAGTTGGGTTTTTAACCTGTTGGGGTTGCTTTTACAACACGGTTCAATTATGTATTTCTTTAGTTTGTAAAAATAGTTTCTTGTAATAAATTTTTCTATTCTATTCTATATAGCAGAAGTAAACAAACAAGTGATGCAGATTGATGGGCGCGTCTGACTCACAGTGACTACGTGAGTACTACAGTCAGGTTTGCCCACAGCTGCGCCGAGCCGTACACTCAGTGACACAAAACTGACACCCTGCACGGGATCTGCCACGACTCGCATTGTATTGTCGCAAAAATTTAAATTTGTTTTCTGAGGACCATTATGGATAACCGAGGTTTTAGTATTATGCAAATACTTTAAATAGTAGGCCTACACATATTACCTGAACATTCTGTACAAACAGTATTTATTTCCCAAAAATAATGGTTGGTATAGGCCTAGTATCAAATTCACATGATATAGATGTTCAATGCCATAAATTTAACCTATGAATTACAATTTTTATTTAATGGTAATCAATTTAGTTACTGGGATTGCCTACTTTGACCAATAGATTTTTGATTTTTTTACAAGTTTTTTTATGAGATACAAAGTGTGATAGGCTAGTTTGTTTTTTTATGAGTTCTAAATTTGAATACAATAGCCTACAGGGTGTTGAAACAGTCCCGGACCCTCTGAATAATTTCAAACGAATAAAGATAAACATTTAAATTAAAAAGGTAGAAGTTTAAAGGTAAATTTCAGAGATCAATATTGGTATTGTTACGAATTGATGGTTAACAAACCATCTATTAGAGTTTAGAGTTTGATATATTAAAGTAAGGTATATTTAAGTTATATTAATTATTACAGTTAGTGATTTGATTTGAAGGTATTGACCAGCAAGATAGACTAGGAAGTATAATATGAATACAGAAATAGTAGCAAGGTCGCGTGATAGGTCGTTTAACGGGGAACAAAATAAATGCTACGCAAGCAGAGGTTGTTTTGTTGGAGATGGCAACAGGAAGCTAGACGGGTTATAAAGTATAATCCGAATCTTGGCTAGAGAAGGTTGGTCGATGGGCCAGAGGAGAGTGGTCGGGTGACCAGTGAGCCAACGAGCTGCGAGTTCGGCCAGTCTGTTAAAGTGTGAGGCCAGGAGCTAGGCCAGTTTGTTAGGGACGTTGGGCCGAGATTTGGCCAAGTATTGTGAAGCTAAGGGTCGGATGCTGGACAGCACGAGACAGGTCAACACTATGAGAAGTTTACGCGAGATTGAAGGACGAAACCGGTTCTGCAGTAAAATGAGATTTGAGTAAGTAAACAGAATACTTAGTCTATCGATATCACATTGAGTTTGGAATCAAAAGTTTAACGGAAGTAAATTCAGTAGCTTTGTTTACCGAGTTCTTGTTTCAGTCTGTCCTACGAATGTAATATCTAGTAAAGGAAATGTAGCATAAGTGTAGCTAATGTGAGAAATTGTATGTTTTCTATAATTGCAAAGGCGTACAAATAAAGTAATGTTAAAATAAGTATTACCACTAAATCATGATGTATTATTATTGATCTGTTCCTTACCAATTTAACTAACATATTGTAGTATTTGAACCCGGGTAAAGAGGGTGAAAATCTCTTTTAAAATCCTACATTTTTGCATGAGTGGTTAACAATTACCATGAGGAATCACTTAAATATCTTAAATGGAAGTTTATGAGTAATATCTAATTTTAAAGGTCTATATCTATTTACCCCGAGAAGAATACCACAATCCGAACCTCAAAAGGATATCCCTATCAAGAATGACAGTTAATCAAAGATTAAACATTTTTTATTGAAACTGTAATGGGCCACATAAATTTAGATAATACTAAATTTCAAATATAGTGAAGTAGAGTCCCGCTATTCCAAAAATCCACCTATTCCGAACAGAGTTCAGAAAAAATGCCGATTTTTTAAACATAAAAACAGGAGAAATTAAAATATGTTCGTGAAAAAACGTATATTTATTGTTATACAAATAAGTTAAATTGAGTTTACATAGAGCCTTAGCTTGATGAAAACGCCTGAAACCAAATTGGAATGAAAGCTGGTTTTGTTTCCTTCATATCATAATCTGTTGGTTTTGTGTTTAATCTTTTTTTATTTATGTCTATATTTAACCTACATATATAATACGAAGGATTTGAGACATAATTCAAAGGAAGATTTTGTATCTGAAATTAGTTGAATATAATTTTCTGATGAAAACAGGGTTCTTATAAAAAATAAGAAATCACTTGGGTAGGATGAAATCCCTGTGCATGTCTACAAACTTATAACTTTGTGAAACAAGTTACAGGCCTCAGATTACTGTAAGTTCCTTTGGAAACTAACCTCCTAAAAGTTACTGAAACTTCTATTAACATTAAGAAGATGATTTGTTATAAATGTTAATTTATCTACATCCTGTTAATTTACTATAGGACCCTCGGCTGATATTTTTGCAGAAGACGATCTTGTTTTACATTCTACTGTTAAATGGCTGATTTCACACTTAGGCTACCGACACGACACCGACCCGATAAAGCAATAGTACCGATATCTTCCTGACGTCTTTCACATTTACCGATTCAACGTAGATACCGACACGAACAATTTAAAATATTTTACAAGGCCTAATTATTATTGATTGATTACCATAGCAACCAGTAAACAAACTGAGACGATATCGTACCGATAAAGGAGACCAGCAGCTCGCCGACATGTCGGCTCCTGAAACGACACAACACCGATATGTCGGTGAGTCTAAAAGCAACTCTTAAGTTTAACTTAGTTTTCATGACCGACAACATCGTGCCGATATTGTGTCGGTAAGTGTGAAATCAGCCAATGTTGAATACAGGTAAACATACAGTGACGTAACTTTACTATTCGACTCTAGCCTAATACTTTTGCAGACGACAACGTTGTTTTACATTTTACTGTTAAAAATCGGCTCCCTACATTTAAAACGGCGAAGTTGGGTACCAATTTCAATGTTAAATAACCAAAACATACCTTCACTATTAAGCATATTTTTGCGTTGTTTTTGTCAAAAAATAAAAGTTGAATTTTTTTTCTTAAAGTAAAATAGATTGTGGGTGTTGATTGCTAAGGTTTTTTGCAATATCTCTTTTTGCAACTGAGTAAAAAGTTAATAAAGTTTACTATTTTTTACTATTTATATCATACGTTTATGAAAATAATAAAACGGTTTTTGAAAATGTATTCAGCAATCAACATCCGCATATGACAGTACTTCCAAATGAAACCAAATCTTTAAATTTATTCCACGAATTAACGGAAAAAAATGACTTGTTCTGTAGCATTGCTCTTATGGGAATCAGATTCAATATGGCGGACAGGGTTGCGCCCCCTTAAATGTTGAATACAGGT
>JAGFPH010001130.1:232871-248091 GCA_018207615.1 Philaenus spumarius
TTTATATGAAAATCGTTATTGAAAATATGTTATATAAACTTTTAAATTATATTATTTTTAATATTTTACTTATGAAATTATATTTTAATCATTTCTCAAATATATGTAAACTCATTATTAAAGTTATTGTTTTATATTTCATATATAAGTTTATAAGTTATATAATTAAAATTTATTATAAAATTTTATTATTTGTTTATTTATTTATCTATCCTTATTCAACTTTAAACAAGTAATTATTGTTTTTTAAGTAAAGTTATCTTTATATTTAATTATTTTGGCTCTCATAAACTTAAATAAATTTACAATTATAATTTCTTTAAATTAAACATCTCATTTCAGTTAATTATATTGGCTCTCAAAAGACATAATGTTGTTAAAATTTACTATATGACTCTTCTCAGAGTTGCCGATGTTACAAAACTCACTATGGTAAAAAATTCATAAAATTAAGTTACTGCTAATTGTGTTTGGGCGTTAATTTCTTCCATGAACATTCGCTATTATATTTTAAATAATATTTTGCACGGTTTTTGTTCAATTGGAGTAGGTTAATTGTATTTGGGTAACAATTTCTTATGCGGACATTCCATTGTTCTCGGGAGTAGTAGGGTTGTTCGCGTACATGCCGACGTTTTATACATGTCGGACGTTGTATTCTTTTGCGGACAATGGTATTAAATAACATTTCAACAATAGTAGTTCATAAAATTGGCACTAATTATATTCGAGCATCGATTTTTTGCGGGCATTTACTGTGGTATTTAAATTACTTTTAACACCGGCGCTTTTTAAAATTAGCGCCAATAATATTCGGACGTCGTATTCTTTTGCAGATATTCATCATTTTATTTTAAATAATATTTCACCAATGGTAATGGTTAATTGTAACAGATAATTCTGTAATAATATAAAGCTGTTGAGTCAGTTTTTTTATTTTGTATAATATAAAGCTGTTAAGTCAGTTTTTTTTTTTTTATATATATAATATAAAGCTGTTGAGTAATTTTTTTTTTTGTGTATCGGTATTGAGAATCGATTTTTCAAAGTATCAGTACCGAGAAACGAAAAATCTGGTATCGACCCATCCCTAGTTTAAATTAATAATTCACCTTATCGTTGTCTGTAAGTGTAGAACATTTCGTGTTTAATGAAATAGAAATGAAAAAATAAATAAATAATAATAAAGAAAAGATATGAAACATCTCTTTTAATAGAATTCATTGTAGCCTATTGGATTGTTATATTTATATTTATATATAAATGGTTATAAATACCTTGTTTGTCAAACAATCCTTATTTTTTGTACGACATGTTTCGCCGTTACACAGATGGCATTATCAAGCTACACTTTACAAACACAAGACACTAACCATTAACAACATTTATCAACACTAAAAAAGAAGAAGTTATTCTTGTACATTTGTACACGTTATATGAATTAAAACTGTCTTTAAGCAGCCACGTGTTACACCAGCTGGTTCTACTACTTGACTGGATGAAACCTAAGGTCTTATCTAGATTTGTGTAGATAGGTCTACCCTTCTCTGTTATGTTGTCTGAGCTTGAGATATACGATTTATTAGATCATATATATACAGTAAGAATTAAATTTTAGTTTATCATTTAATATATTATTTGGGTTGTTTTTAGTGTGTTTATAGATCTCAAACTCCTCTAGTACATCCATAATTTTTCCTTTCTGTGTTTTATGCAGTATTTCCATATGGTCTTCTATGTTTTTGTATGTATGGTTGTTATCAATCAGGTGTTCGGCAAATGCGGATGTGGTTGTGTTGGGGTTCCTTTTGGGTAGATGTTCCTTAAATCTTGTTTTAAATGTCCTTCCAGTTTTTCCTATGTAGTATTGTGAACATAGTTTTTACTTCTCAAAACCGTGTTTTCTATTTTGTATGTTTTCAATTGTTGCTGTAGCATGTGAGAAATAGTGGTAACTTTGAAATATTGTAAATGATATAATCTAGATTATTATAAATAATCTAATAATTTATAATAATAATATTATAAATAATAATATCTTTTGTTTCCGTCCTACCCTCCTATTAGTAGGCAGGATATATGAGGTATAATCACCAGATTAATGCTATAAAATTATTTATTCAACCTTTAACATTGTCCCCTTCAATATACTCCACTCCATGATCTCTCCAGCGCTCCGTGCGAATTTTCCATTGGTCAAATTAATGTTTGAAGTAATTTTCAGAAAGAATAGTTATGGTCTCCATCGCTTTATCTTTCACAGCTTCAACTGTCTCTCGTTCCTTTCAATAATGATTTTATCTTGAGAAACATAAAAAGTCACACAATGCAAGATCAGGTGAATAGGGTTGATATTCCAACACTGGGATAACGTCTTGGACAGAATATGCGGTATGAGCTAAGGAGTTGTCCTGATGAAGAATCCATAACTTGTTTTTCCTTAACAAAGGTTGCTTTCTTCTCAATCGATCGAGGAAAGCAGTTCTGATTTCAAGGTTGTTTTGCGGATTTCCAATTTGTCAGTCAGATACTCAATTTACGTACACAATTTCCATGAATGTCAAAAATCAATCATCTCTTTGAATTTCGATTGGGTCATTCAAGCTTTCTTCTGTCTCGGTAAACTTGGGGCTCTTCCATGCATCGATTGGTGCTTAGTTTCTGGATCATAAGTAAAATTAAGATTCGTCACACTTTTTCAATTTTTAAGATCCTTTTTAATGGTTTTCAGTGTCAGCACTAATGTTCATTCGAGAATCTTTTTGTTCAGATTTGGTTGCAATTCCTATAATCCAGCAACTGCTGGAATACTCAACTGGCAGTCTTTTCGGATTTAATCACCGATTCTTTCAATGTTTTTGTCCGTTGATGTGGAAGGTTGTCCTGACGTGGTTTATCTTCAATCTCCTCTCATCCCTCTTGAAACTATTTAAACCACTCAAAAACCCGAGTGCGTGATAAACATTCATTGTTTACTTGTTTTAATAAAGAATTAATTTCTGTAACAGATTTTCCGAGTTTCATAAGAAATTGCACATTGCTATATCTATCTAAATTGCTCTGCTTGTCTGTAGGATTTTTTCATGAATTTTTAGCCATAGCTTGTAGATTCAAGGTATCAAACAACAACTTTTTGTACGGTACTTTGGTAGCCTTATATAGAACCAACATGTGAAAACTTCTCTTGCTTCAAAATGGCAGCGATTTTAATTATTTGAACAACAATAAATGGAAATTGGCGCATTTAACAAATTTAAAGAAACAAAGTATTCTCTTTTTCACAGAATTAAATGATACCACTGTAAAATAAAAATAAAATGAGAAAATACTAAAAATTCACCCATAACATCAATACACTTTCAAATGCTCACTCAATCCACCATAAATTCCCTTCTCTTTAGCAAAACTGAATTAAATCAATGTTTTGGGTATATTTTATTTTTAAATACCTGTAGCCCACAGATTTTAAATACCTGTAGCCTACTCAACAATTTTACATTTGATGATATTTTACCTTAGTTTGCCTTAAACAGCTTCTCGGTAAGATTTGTGTTTAATTAGCATGTAAAACAGCAAGTATAGATTCGGGAAGAAATATAAAATAAATTTTCCTTCATAAGTGTATTTACATAATGTTTTTATGGGTTTATATTTGAGGTCAGAATTAAGAAAGCTTTTATAATAATTTATAAAGACAGAATCCAATACAATTTTGTAAAACATAATACACATTCTTTTTTAAAAGTGACTTTGTATTGATTGATTGTTCATATTTTAACACTTGTTTACAAGTTGGACATTTGCCATTATTGTGTAATGAAATAATGATTTGTGAAGATAAATCAACACTCGTTATCAATTAAAAACTAAAGCTAACAGAATGTATAAATTTAACTTAAACCTAGAGGACTTATTCTTGCCACCTAATCTAAACATGAAATTGAGAATAAGGAAGAAGCCAACACTAGAATAATAGAACAACTGAAATGACAAATAAAACATAATTGTAAGAATAATTAAATTCAAATTGGATTGAGAGGAAACATGTGTCGCCAAACACAAAAAGTGTCAAATAACCAAGACTTCTTTTTTAGAAAATTAATGTGACTGCTCTCTTAAAACAGGTGAATCAAGTTAGAGTAAACTACCACTCTCCTTCTCTTCTAAGGTGCAGGCTCTATTAATAGTACTTTGCGGTTGTTTAAGTGATCAAATGTGTACACTTTTTTTTAAGGTGAGATTTTATTTTCCCTTAAAATTTTCTTTACTAGTTTGGCTGATGGGTTGTATGTGAATTCTATATATAAAGGCTCAATTATTTTTTATTTAAAAAAGTTTTTCCCAATCTTTTATTTTTGCCTCTTCTCAATTAAATTTCATGATGTGATAAAATATGTTCATATGTGTTTTCACTTGATACGAGAGTTGATAAATGTTATGTATTATTTTCTTGATACACAAATGTCCGAACACACAATTGATAAAATAATACACAACCTGTGGTAATAATTAAATAATGGCTATGTAAAATTGTTTGCACAAAGCATGTAACATGGTTGGTGTGTGAAGCATGCAGAGATCTCTCCTTGTAAAAAATTAATTTCGGTGTTCTATTTTATGTTGTCAAATACAATCCCACAATATTGCAAACCCAAAGTATATCTTGTCCATTGTGCCAACTTAATGAACTATAGCGATGTTACTGTGGTTACCTCAAGAAATCTGTTTTACATAGATGGTGTCTCGAGATCTGAATATTGAGTTCATGGTTTATTCAATGAACAGTAAAAAAATTCAAGCCAAGTTTTCTGAATTGCTTAAGTTACTCCTCAGTTTTATTTCAAATAAGCCTTATAGAACTTGGCCTTATCACTCAGGAGAAATATTATTTAAATTTTCATCAAAATTTTATGATGCGTAATTTTTTCTGCATACAAGCGGTCAGCGGCAATGGGTGGATTGGGTGGAGCTTCACTAGTTGAATTTAGAAACAAAAAATTGAGGATTCAAACATTTTTTAGTTAGTTTGTCTAGAGAGTAGATATTAAAGAGAATTTTTGTTTTCAGTTTTCAGTGCCATATTTGCGAGTACGTTTGTAAAAACTGGAATTCCCTTAGAACGCATTGCAAAGACTTGCATCAAACTGTTGCTCAGGTAACCTGTGTCTGTGGTAAACTCTTGATGACTCGTACAGCTATCATAGAACACCGCTCCAGACACACTGACAACACCATCTACAGGTAAGTACGGGTTTATTGGCTCTTACTCCTTTAATTTCAGCTTATTTTAACTTTTAAAAGTTGTATTCGTTCTTCTTGCACTAAAAAAAGAGCAAGTCATAACAACAGAAAATTATACAGTGATCTGCTACTATCCAAATTAATTGCTATCCTCAGCAATTCAGAAAGCGGAAAATATGGATAAATAGTGATTTTATTTTAAAAATATTTTTATTGACATTAGTTTTAACACTTACTGTGTTAGCCGTAATAGTACAAGTTTCATTTCTTCATTGATATGGTGTATAATGAAGTATTGTTCGGGATTTAATGAAATTTATAAACTCTAATAAAGAAAATTGTTGAAGCAATGTAATCAAGTTAGGATAATTACAATTACATACAAAATATTGTAGAACCGAGGGACCAATCCAGATTATTGACACTGGATAATACTATAGATTCGAATAGTTGAAATATAAGTGTTTATCTATGTTAAACTAAAATGTAAGTCTGGCGTACCTTGAGATCACTGGAGCGGTGTGGAAGTCCTGGCCAAGCGTGCACGCTGGTTGCAGTTGATGGTTGATGGTTTCAAGAAAATGTCCAAGCACTACAGTTACATACACTTATCACAACACATAGATAAACACATTTACTAAATATTCGGTATATTATAATGTCAGGTTTAGAGTCTTTGTTCAAGATGGCGGAAGGCCACGCGAGCTAAGCGGTTAAAGTTTATAGCGAGAACACTACGAACCGTAGTTCTGGTGAGCGGCGAAATCAGACTGAATTACTAGAATTAGTCGAATTAGTAAACTAATCGTTATAGTGTTGCCAACGTCCTTAAGATTTGAAGACGGTGGTTCTTTACTAACAACGATTGTGGCGAGAGCGGCGGTAATAAAAAACTGGTGCGTCATGGACGGCATCCAATCTAAGACAGACTGTAGGTAGGGATGTGCGGGGGTAAAACATGGCGGTTTTTAGCGGGAACTCTTCCGGACAGGCATGAGAGCAGTATATTTGTTTAAGATAATATTGTAGTAGTTGGTAAGCAGATTTTACTAAACAAGTATCTTTATGGCTTTCATTGATTTTAAATGTAAATCTATGATTTCTATTTTTATTTTTAGCCACTAGGGTTCAGTAATTCGTCTGAACAAATAATACAATTCAAATGGCATTTCAAGAGCCTAATTTTACATTTGATTTTGTCAAAGTTTGTTTTTTTTACAAATTTTCAGTATTGTTTATATATTTCATTGATTTTGTGTTTCTTGCAAGTGTTTTAAATTATAGTTGTAATTTTTAATAAGTATTTTTAGTGAAATTAAAGTTAAATAATAATACATTTTGTGAAATAAACATTTTTCATAAGTAAAAAAAGTGTGTTATTTATGCATTGTTTAAAAACATATTTTACCTCAGTTTAATATATATGCATAGCTGGATTCAGTGAAATTTGAAGATTTATAAGAGGTAAAAATCATTAAAATATTCTTATTTATGAAGAACAGTGATTTTCTGTATACCTGAAAAGTTCCTGGCATTGGGGAAAAACGTATGTGCTAATGGCTCACCATGCTAAGTGTTAAAGAAATATCAAAAACAGAAAAATAACAACTATACTATCTAGTTTCAACTCAACACACAGATAAGGTGAAATAACAAAGAAAATTATAGGATACAAAAGTTATTTATTGAATGGAGGACGGTATGGAGAAGAGGATATAGACTGGCCAATAGTGCGAACCGCAAATAAACTAATTAGAATAAAGTTTCATTGCATCAAAGTTTTGATAAGGTACAAATATATCAATGACAGCCTCCTGATGCTCTTACATGATACTGATTTCTTGAGGTTACTTTCACGCTGTTTGGCTCCAAACTCCAACCAAGAGACGTCCTAGTGCTTTCGTCAATAAGTATAGTTTTCTGTATTTTTTAAGTAAAAACTTCTTTACAATCAACAAGAAGATAGTTTTTCTTTTTTTTCAGGCATTATGAATAACTCTGAATGTGGGGGGGGGAGTTGATTTTAGCCGAACGATGCAGAAACAGTCAGAAGCAATAAATATTGAATATACAGTAAGACCTTGATAATCTGGTACTCTATAGTCCGGCAGACCCGATAGTTCGGCATTCATCATCTTGAAAATTTGCACTCATTAAAAATATCAGTTTTAGTAATTATTGAGTGATTTAAGCCCGGTCTACACTGTCTGTTGGCTCTGCATCCGTTAAAAACAGTGTGTAAAAATCTACTGCTCAATAAACTTGTCCAAAACAAACATTTCAATCAAAATGTCTCCTAAAAATCGAACCGATTCAAAACAATGTGCTCTCGTTGTCCTTTAAAAACGTTAAAAGGACCGTTTAACACTTTCGTTGCTGACAGTATTTTGTTGAACGTATTCCACTTAATGAAGATTATTTGAACAAATTGAAGTCTTTGGAAAAAAATACATTGAATTTCTTGTAAATAGTTGTTCGATTTAAAATCAGTGACTTTTAGGGTAAAAATTAAAAAAATTGAGTTTCTATATTTACAAAGTCTTTATTCTGTAAAACTTAAAATCACTTATGACCAGGGCCGGATTTAGCATGGGAAAAGTGGGCCCGTGTCCATAGCGGCAAATTTTTAGGAGCAGCAAAACAGCAAAAAAAACTGGAATTTGGGAAATAATATTACAGTACTATGTTTTAGAACAAAACTAAAACTCCATTCCATGAGCGTCTGACATAGATGTAGTCATGAATGAGCTAATGCCAAGTTATTCGTTTGACAAAAACTAAATGTACGCCTGTACACTGACGAGTGTGTGTGTGAGAGAGATAGATGCGGCCGCTTCTTCGTGCATCCTCGGCACCGTTCGGAGGCTAATCAATAAACTTTGTGCCTTCGGCTAGCACCGAGAAAGGTGAGAAATCACAGTTGTCCATTTTGTCATTTTCAGTTCAGTCTTATTGTTGTTTGCGTTTCACCAGCACCACTTTTTCACTGTTCTTGTGCTGCAACACAACTCTTCAGTGCGATTTGTTCAGTGTAAAAATCATTTACTGCACTTTTGTTTTTAAAGTTTTAAACGTAGTAGCCTATAGTAGTGCAGTGTAGTGTGTTTTAAAGAAAAGTGTTGTCAAACTCAACATGGATGGACGTAATTGTTTAAACTGTATAATGTATAATAAACTTGAAATACATGATTTGAAATCGATGTGTCTTTTATTATTTTGCAAAACTACTTCTGAATTTCACCTTGTAAAAATTACGTAATAACGTAATTAAATTTGTAAAAGTAAAATTAGATTTAGCCTCCTCACCTCCCGTTGGTGTAATCATGCAAACATATTAATACAAACTGAGCATAATATTTCTCTAAAGATAAAACATTTATTTGTTTATAATTCAAACTACATATATTATATTTTGTTTTAATAACGCTTTATAAAATCTTGTTAACTCATTAGTAATATAAAAAATGTTTTCCTACTAATTAAATCAACCTGAGCAAATTAGGATAAAGAAAATAGTATTAACTATTAACACTTTCTTGTAATGAGTAAAACATATTGCAAATTCAATGTAAACTAGAGACAATGTTGGTTTTGGTATAGAGTGTTTTTAACCCTATTGAGCAGTCAAAGCGCTAAGCTTTGGTCTAACACTACTCAATGACAACGCTACTTTGTATTGAATATTTCACCCACTAAAAATCATCCAATCGCAATAAAACAAAAACCGTTGGAAAGGAAATGATTTAAACTTTAAATTTTGTATTTACATATTTTTTTAAAACTTATATTTACATATGTAATCATCGTTTTAAAATTTTAGTTTTCTGTAAACGTTTTGCCGAATGTAATCGAATTGTTACAATTTATCGTTGCGTATAAAAAGGACATTGTAGCGATTTATTGGATTGGATGGTTGGTGCTGGCCGGCATCAATTTCTGCGAATCGTAACAATAAATTGGAACGTGTAAACAGTAGCGCCCATTTATCACTACGATTTGATTCAGTTTGCAAGGGCCATTCACCGGAAAGGTTGTTGTACTAGTTTGTTGATTCCGTTTTACGTGTTATTTTATCTTGTGTTGTTTTTATTCAATTGATAGCAAGGCAGCTCAAACTCCTCGAGAGTTCTTCACTGAATTTTTTGAACTATATCGGAGTTTTACCTGCTTGTGGCTCATTAAGAGCAAACAATACTCCGACAGAAATACAAAAGACCTTGCGCACATAACGCTCATTCAAAAATACAAGGAGTTTGATCCGTTGGCAGACAGAAACACTGTTGTTAAATAATAATAATGCATTGCGTACGGTTTATAAGAAAGAACTATGAAAAGTTAAATATTCGTCAATGAAGATTTTACAAGAAATCGTTGCATGTAAGCAGTACTCACACTTTCGATTTATTGTAACGATCTATCATAGCAAGTAAACCGGGCTTAAAACTCAATGGTGCTCGACCGGGATATTTTGAAATAATTTAGAGATACCTTTGAATTCGTCAAGATTTTAACTTTCTAAAACTGCCATCCAATCAAAAGTCACTTGTTCCAAAGATATGGAATTGTCTGTAAAGCTTTGCAATTGGACAGATTTCAACCAATAAAACAGCACATTTTGCGTTCGGGATATCTCTTATAATTCGAATTATTTCAATATACTTTTTTATATCTACTTACAGACCAAAGTTCAATCTTTCGTTTTTTGTAAAGCAAACTATATTTACTCTAACGGTTTTGTTCGTACAGTTCTGAGAAATACTGACAAATGGGAAATTCAAAACTCGACTTTCTCTCGCTCCCGAAGTAGCCCTTCCAACGGGTTTTCACACAGAACGTCTTATTTGATGTGTCCGTGAGAAGTTCAGTTCGTTTGATCTAATTTTGTTATTCAAGTAAAACCAAGTCAAATACTTTTATGAAATAATAATTTACAACTATACAGTTCAATTCTTTGATTTATTCTCTACACTTTCTTATAATAATATTTCATACTTGGGCAAGGAATATATTCCTAAATTACTATGCATTACCTAATTACTCTAGGTAATTACCTAAACTACTATTTACATTTACGAAAAAAATTACAAAAAATGTTAACTACTTTTTACGTAGGCCTAAAGTTGAACTTTTTCCTTTCGTTACTAAACATTTTTGTTTCTTGAGCTAATAACTTTGTAAATTTTACATCAATCACTTTTTTTACTATCATATATAAATTCTTCGAACCTTTCTCTACAAAAAAAGCTACTGAACACTTTTGGGTTGGTTTATAATTACTATATTTGACGAATTTTTGAAAATATGCTTGCACTGGATTGACTTTGGAAAAACGTTAGCATTAACACTTCTAGTGTTAATTGTGGGGAGGGGTGGCAATTTTGGGGGGCCCATAGGCGCAAAATATATAGATCCGGCCCTGCTTATGACTTATGTCTACTTCTCTTAGTAATACACTCCCAACTAGTGGTACACCAATGCGTGATGTTTTAGTCAATTGTCTTATAACAGCACAAATCCCATCAATAACAGAAAAAAACATATTAGGAACAGTTGATACAGCCTCTACTAATATAATTTTGATCCATATCCAAAAAAGTGCTAACTTGAGGCAGCTGAATAGTACGAAATCAGAAGATTTACATAAAAAGCTCTAAATAACAGCAAACAATACTAATAGTCTAGACGACAAAAAAAGATGCATAACTTATTATTAACAAACCACCATAACTTATTATTATGTATTAATTCACTGTCAAAAAACTTTGTAAAATAAAGGGAATCAAAAAGTTGCTATCTTGAGGCCGGTACAATAGGCCTAATTGAAAGTGTAAACATCCAGAAATTTAGACGTTTCCACAAAAATTAATTACCTCACAGCACAATAATAACATCACATATCTTTATTTAATATCACTCCATCAGATTCCAAACTTTATTTAGAAACAAACCACAGACGAAATTATCTAATAATACCATTTAAATGCACACGGTTGACAGATATAACACAACGGACAGAGGAACAGCCCACTTCCACGTTCCCATTCTATATTTAGTTATAAATCTCGATGTATTAAATAAAACAATTAAATGACTATAAAATTCCACCATTTATAATTATATGTATGTAAAAACACTTATAAAGCACGCTTTTGAGTGTAAGCACTAGAGAATATTATATAAGAACAAACTGTTTAAGTTAATTTAAAGGTTCCACGGTCCAAGTCGGCCATCGTCAATGACGTCACAGTCCCATATCAAACAAGCTGATACATATTAACGTGATTAAAATCAATTATAAACCATTTAAATAATACCTAATTAACAAAAAATTTAATTTTAACAACGGTACGAATATAAGAAATAGTTAGTGTGGATCCGAATTAATAACTATTCCAAAAGTTAACGAAAATCAGTACTGAATGCTTCAGCGTAGTAAACCGACCAATATACAACAAGCGGACGAGGCTTAAATCATAGGTATTAATGTGCCAACAAAGGACCGCTTCTTTTTCAAAAGTGAAATGTTAGTTGGATTAATGTCTTCTAGAAGTAAAGAAGCCAAAGTGTGCTAACAAAGTTTCGATCGATATTTATGCTTTAAAACAGTTTGTTAGAGTCAGTGTAAATAAAACAGAGACTGGTATACTCTGCTCATCAATAATTCAAACATTTAAAAGTCAAAAACAATGTATAAGGCCTAGAAATAACCAATTTCAATTTTGCAACAAAACCGATGCTGTCAATTTGTTTTTTTTTTTTAAATACGTTAACTTCAGTTATTAGAATCAGACATGTGTAACTATAAAAGTAATACGATCATGCCAGCCGAGTGCTTACCCCGAGGTTAAATTAATAACTGTCTTTATGTCATGAACCCAAGTATTTATTTAAGACTGAGATAAGCCTAAAGGCATATTTATAAAAACATTTCTGTTAAGTTTGATGAGTCCTATATCAACATGCTATACTAATAATTTTATATTAAAGAATTAATAAAGGATTAATTTACTGTGTTAATATTAACATCATCTTTAATTATTATTTAGTAATTTTTAAATTTAGAAATTAAGAATCTATAACAATTAAATTTAAATTTATATATATTCCAAATTAACCAATTGGTTTGAATTGAGTAGGGCCAAGAGGCAATAATATTTAATTTAATAGTGGTGATAGTACTTAAGGAAATATAGTGAAATGTGAATTTAAATAAAATTAAAAGTTACTTCTTTAATTTATAGTCTCGATTGTTCAAACATCTCGAGCATCAAACAATTGCGCATCACTACGCCGCAACTTGTCTGCTCCGCTGTTCCCTACTACACCCATACTCCCCCTTGCCGAACGCTGTTCCTGTTTATATTCATGTTTCGGCAAAAAAGACATTGAAACAACATAAAACACATAATTACTCCGCTTCCTATGTGCTCAAAATTATTTTAAAGGCTAGATATGTCTTATAAAAAACTAATCAGGTTATTATAGGAAAAATATTTCATCATCTTGAAGCCTGGGGCCATGATCGCAATTATAACATCAGCGTGTCACTCGCACAATGATAGTATACGGAATTTTTTTTTAAATATTTTTTACAATCCAGCGCTCAGAGAGCTTATATTATAAATATTTTATGTACAAAATAATTTTGTTTTAGGCTTTTAAAATTTATTAGTTAGCGGCAATCTCCCTACGCAGTTAATGTTACGTAGTTTCAACGCGTAATTTACATGTTCATATACAGTACATATGCGTTTATTTATAGTTTATTCCCCGTCTAAACCATTTTAAAGGAAGACCTCGATAATCCAGCATCACCGGATCCCCGAGCGTGCCGGATTATCGAGGTTGATAGGTTTGGGATTTCTAGTCCCCTTAACACCCGGGTTCTACTTTACTATATTAACAACAGAGGGACAGATCAATAACAATGCATCAGTAGTTCAGTGGCAATAATATATATATCTCTCTATATTTATTCATACAATGCAATGATACAAATACATACGATCTGACACCTTAGCCTACACTTATACTACATACATCTCTTATACCAGGTATTGACCTTTATAAGACAGACTGGATTACGGTATTGGCAACTAGAGCGTGTTACTTTTATCTGAATAATCCCAAAACTCTGAATATAACGTGACTCTAACTAGACTGAAATACTTTGGTTTGCTCACTCAGTTTGATGTCTTCACAGGTATCTCGATGGTCCAAATCTCGGAAGCTGAATTCCAAGTCCCGATTTCCTGGCCGCACTTTGCACGACGAACCGGCCCAACTTTTTCCGGCCACACGCGCTAATAACAGACTGGCCTAGCTACCGGCCCAACACCTTAACAGACTGGCCCAACTAGCAGCCCCTCACTGGTCACCCGACCAGTCCACTCTGGCCTATCGACCACATTCCTCTGGCCCCGATTCTAGATTCGGATTATACTATATAACCCGTCTAGCTTCCTTGTTGTCATCTTAAAAGCAAACCAAAGCAAAGCGAGTTCCGTGTTCCGCGTTTAACGAACTCTTCGCGCGACCTCGCTACAATTTCCGTGTTTATACCGTACTTCCTTGTCCGTCTTACTGGTCAAAACCTTAACATTCAAAATACTATTTCTAATAACTAAAATACTAAAACATATTCCTGCAAAACATAACAAGGTCCTACTGTAATTTAATATTGTGTGTATTTGTGTGGCTATTATTTTTGCTCACTACATATATTGAAAAGACAATTTATTTATATTTAATAAATAGGCATTTAAATAAATATTTTCTTGGTTTAAAATATTGTTTCTGAAAATAAAATTTTAATATATTTGTAAAAAATATTCTATTTATAAAATATATTCAAACATATTTTGTATTTCAGTGTACATAATCTTTTTTCAGTATATATACCGCTATAGGCCTACACACGAAAGATTTAAAAAAATTAGGCTGCAGAATAAAAAAAACGTAAGCAGTACTGTAGCCGAATTTTCTTATCAGGAAATAATTAGTATTAAATACAGGGAGTTTCCTATAAATTTTGTTCCTTGTTCCGGGAACTGTTCCAAAAAACAACTTCGCACATGATTATAGTAAATTTAATTATCTTTCGAATGATATAGCTCACAAATTGCACTCGGGCTTATGAAAGGTATTAATGGAGCAATTACCTTACATGCATAATGAGAAAAATCATTTATCGGGAGCTTTCTATGAATTTTGTTCCGAGATCTGTACCTAAAATACCTTTTTACATGGTTATAGTAAATTGAATTGCCTTTCGAATGATATAGCTCACAAATTACACTCGGGCTTATGAGTGGGCGAAATTGCGCAAAAACCTTACATGGATATTGAAAAAAATCATTTATCGGGAGCTTCCTATCAATTTTGTTCCTTGTTCTGGGGACTATACCTGAAATACCTTTGCACAGGATTGTAATAAATTTAATTACCTTTCAAATGATATAACCCATACAATGTAATCGGGCTTATGAGTGGGAGAAATAATGCAATTTCCTTGCTCTACCTTTGCCATTTTGGTATGAATCAAATAGGCCGCCATCTTGTGTCAAATCGAAAAATAAAAATATCAGTGTCTGGAAAATTCTACAAGGACCGACCCTTCCACTAAAAGTTCAGCTATTTTGGAGCATATTTATTACCACTTATCAAGGTGGGAAAAACCCATATACTCCTTAAATCCCTACCCAAAAACGATTAATCGGTATAACTCCGCCATTTTGAATCGGATCAAAAAACAAAATTAGTTTATTTGAAGAATCCTACTGGGACCCTTTCACCAAAAAATCAGAAATTTTGATCATATTTACACCACTTATCAATCTGGGAATAAAACATATATATATATAAATTAATGAATTTTGGGTATCGTCTCCAAATGATCTGAAACGAAGTTTTACTCTCCTCCGACAAACCGGAAGTAAGGTCGAGTGTAATAGCTCTTATTTTCTTCAAAAATTCGGCT
>JAGFPH010001130.1:248191-258378 GCA_018207615.1 Philaenus spumarius
TCAATATGGCGGACAGGGTTGCGCCCCCTTAAATGTTGAATACAGGTCAACTTACTGTGACTAAATAGGTTAGGTTAGAACCTTTTAGGTATTTTTTTTATTATTTTTTTTTACATTTCTGTTGCCATAGGCTAGCCTAGATTCGAATAGTAAAGACTCATACTCAGGGGTTTACTCGTAGTTTATCCAGTACTGGAATGCTGCCGGAACTGACCAAAGTGACGGAAGGGGGTCCGGAAATTTTTTTGAAATTTTCACTTCTAATACCCCCTAGGCTACTTTACGTATCTTTGGTGAGTTTAAGGTTGCAGATAATGTGCTTACTTTTATAAGTAAAGTACACATGTATATGAAACTATTTTTGTACATTGTATATATATGGCACATAGCAAATTTTAGAGAAATACTATTTTAAGCAAAAACTCGACAAAATGTCTACTATTTAGTCAATAGTCTTTATCAAAAATTTAAATCTTCGGTAAAAGACTGTAAACCTAAACACATTTTATTTATACAGTAACAAGAAATGACTGTTCTTATACAAAAACAATTCAACACAAGCAAGCTTATCTTGGGAACACAACACGCAACACAGACGCTTGTTAATGAATTATTATTCTAACGGCACTCAAACGTCACAAAACTAAACATTACAATGTCAACGTCAAAGCGACCAGCCACTTTTTAGTTTTTCATAGTTTGCGAGAGGTGGCATGTACTGGGCAACCTGCTAAATCGCCGTGCGGCCGTCGTTCAGGTACCTACGTTTAAATATTGTCCTATTATGGGGTGCCTTTCGACCTTGTATTTGTGACGGCGTTTGTCAGTGTACAGCCATTATTTGTATGTATAATCCGTGTTGTGCTCTCTTTGGGATATTTATTTTTTAATTATTTAATCGTGAAATTAAATGAGTTATTCGCTAAGTATTATCACTAAATACGGTCCAAATTATATCATGTTTGGTCTTATTTTGATTACAATAATGATCATGCCGAAAAAGTTAATTATATAAAAGTTAAAGAATTGTTTTTTTTTTAACTTTTCGGCCACCTTAACTCTGAATCATTGATCTCTTATTTGTAGTCGTTCGCACTGCTCGCCGGAACATCAAAGACGTGCCGTGAGGGCCTGCGAGGCTGGCAAAAGGGTGTCCGGTGCTCCCAAGTTGTTCCATTTCGATTCCAAGCTAAGGACAATTGTGGAAGACTTTAGTGTAGTTGGCTCGCATAGTCGCAACGCTCTTTAGATTGGCGGACTTAAAATTCTGAACTGAGTGTGATTGAGGGAGTGGATGGTCTAATGCAACGTTAAAACAATACGTAAACAATAATCAATAAAAAGTATGTTCCGGCTCCAGTAAACCCCTGCTCATACTGTGACTAAAGACTATAATAATAGGCCTAAGTTATATCTTCAGGCTATTTTAAAAATTTATTATTCTTGCATTTCTGTTGGTGTAGTCATAGGCCTATAGTAAATTCACGCTTATTAGACAATGTTAAATAGATTCCATATTAGGTTAAGTGGGTTAGTTACAATAATATACACCCTCTAACTTACAATGCCAACCTAAAGGTAAACAAAACCAGTTCATAAACTAACCTACGCCTATGGTCTCAAGGTAAAATATGTTTCTAGGTTCATAGACTATTCCTAAATATTATAAAAGTTAGGCCTAGGCTACTCAGCAATTTTACCTTTAAGACAGATATTTCAGTAAAACTAGACCTACTCTAAAATTTAGTAACATTTTCAATAATTTAAACAAATATTAGTCATAAGTCAGAAATTATGTAGTAAAATTGCACAATAATTTAATACCAGTTACACATTACTATGCAAACTTCAGACATATTTTACACATACACCAATTTAGTATATTAACTTCTTCAAATAAATTAGGCAATAAAATACCCAATTTATTTGAATATGCAATTTTACACAAACTAGTCATTAAGTTTTTTTTAACACTGAATCTTCTATTTGCACAGTACAGACTTACATTTACATAATATTAAATAGACCTGCAAGAAATACAATATTTATAGCTTCAATTAGTTAGCACTTGCATTTTAACTATTTATTTTTATTTATCAATTGCAGAAACTTACTGTTACTGATTAGTATTATTTATTTATTATATCAGTTAATCCATCTATGTGTTCTATGCTTTTACCCTTGATTAACGTCCATAATCAAAGCTTTTACTGTCAAAAACGAAGCGTTCGTTGCTAACGCATGATCAACACCATTTATCTGTCATATTAATTATTATGCAACTAATTGAATTAACAATATTTAAACAATAACATTGGCATTAATTATTCTATTGTAGTGGTGTGTAGCAGTCGATTTATTTTTTATTAAAAAACAAAGTGCCTGTGAAGTGAAAGAGTGAATACATTCCTGATACATTCTAAATAAATATGTTATACGCACATATATAAAAGTCTATTGTCTGACTCGATATTGGTCATTATATATTGTATACATTAAACTACTTTAAATAAGTTCAGTATGTACTATATTTTAGAAAATATTTGTGCATAATAAAATATTAATTGATGGGATGTAGCAGCTCAAAAATACGTAAATCTATCGATCAACGTTTTGTGCTATTCAATAATATTAAATAGAATTAAAATGTATTTTAGTTTGTCCTATCATGAATGTGCTTATTTTTTAAGTTTTAAATAGGTACTTAATAATACATATATACATATATAAATGGTCTATTCGTGCACATAAAAAGACCATTTACATCTGGGGATCTCTGTGACTTTTGGTAAATTGATTTTAGAATAAAAATTATCTAAGACTATAATTTAAGCTATTATAGCTGTTATAGTGTAGTAAAGTCTACTATAATATAGGAATGAGTGGATCCAAGACCAGTGACATTTAAGAATAATTAGAACCAGACTCTGAGTTTACCATTTAAAAAGATGACTAGATTTCGAGTACAGTGCAACCAGTGGTGAAATAGTCAACACCAGAGATAGAAGATATACCAAGAGAAATATATACAGAGATAGAGATAGTTCAGTACTCTTGGTATTATTATCTCTGGTTCAGTAGGCCTAGTACATTTTAAACTGTAAACATAACCAATAAAATTGTATTGTATGGTCAAGAATAACCCATTTATTAAGAAATATGTAGTTATACGAAATTATTATTATTACTGATATGTGCACAAAGTAAAAATGTATACAGTATAATTTCTTTATTTTTGTCATAATTCTAGTAAGCCTACTTAGCCAACATTATAGACTTGAAGTGAAGAATTTAAACTATTACAATTATAACTGAATAACATCTATAATGAATCCACTTACGTAAGTATTTTTGCAATTTATTTCTATTTCAAGGTAAATGGATGTATGTTTAAACATTATGTGCAAGCTACCATGTAGGCTATGTTTAAACACAAACCTATGCAATTTTAGTATCTTACTTTAGGGGATATTGAATGAATGAATGAATGAATTTTTTTTATTTCCCCTTAAGTACAATAATTGGCTTGTTACATAATATTTACATTTAAATAGAATTACATACCATCACATGTGGAAATCTTAGCATACATAGGTGTTGTAAGTGTTCAATATTGTTTAATTTTACTAATAATAACATAATAATAATAATAACATAACATAAATATTCTAAACTAACATAAAAATGCCAATTAGGTATAAGTATTTACGACAAAAAAAAAGGAAATTAGGTAACCCTTTTGGCAATGCCAGCTAATTGCTGCTGTGGTACCGATACCAACAGGTACAAACATTGATTGATATAAAACCTGGGCAAATTTACTATTCGACCCTAGGCCCTAGGCTAGCCTATGGCAACAGAACTGCAAGAATAAGTTAATTATAAAAAAATAGCCTAAAGGTTCTTACCTAGGCCTATAGTATTTAGTCACAGTATATTTAGGGCCTACCTGTATTCAATATTTAACAGTAGAATGTAAAACAATGTCGTCTGCAAAAATATCAGCCTAGGGTCGAATAGTAAATTTAACCCATAAAACCTGTCAAACCTACAACAAAGTCAAACTGATATTAAGTTGGTAGCTTTAATTATTTTTTTACAAAGGGTTATTAATTGGTTGGCTGATATGACTTCACAAGGGAGTAGAATAATATACTAAAATTCCCCTCAGTTTTTCCTGAAATAGGCCTAAGGTTATTAATAACCAAACATAGTTGACCAAGCGAAGCGAGGTCTCCGTTTTAGCTCGACTGTTCGGCATTTCGTCTGTCTGTCTCACGATTATGGCCAAACGCCTTGACCGATTTTGATGATTTTTGCATGAATGTTACTTATTCATAGGCCAAGCGATGTATATATACGGTTTTTTTTTCATTTTTAACCCGTTAAATAAAATAAAAATGGCGGCTGGACCGTTTCTCTCAGTGTAAGCTTTTTTTCCAAAGCTAGTTTGTGGCTTAACCGTAAGTCGAATTTAAAAACAAATATAATTTTGCCAGTAGAAAACCTGATTTTCAACAAAATTGTATTCTTGATGTTTTTCCGTATCTCTAACGGTAAGCTCACAAAATGGCCGTAAACTTCAAATTTATTAAAAATCGTCCAAGTTTTTGTATTTTAACCATGTTTTATATGTTTATTCTAAACCAATTCAAAAGTGTTCCATGTAGCTCTTTTGTAGATAAAGGTTCAAAGAATTCATATATGCCAGTAAAAAATGATTGAAGTAAAATTAACTAAGTTATTAGCTCAAGAAACAAGCATGTTCAGTAACGAAAGGAAAAAGTTAAACTTTAGGCCTACATAAAAATTTGTTGTCATTTTTTTCATAGTGTAAAAGTTTTGTAATTTAGTTCTAAATAAAACTGTATAAAATTATTTATCAATTTCAAATATCTTATTTTGAAAACCCCAGTTTTTATGTTCCTACTACAAGACTGCTAACAAAACTAGGCCTATTTTGAATAGTAATTTAGGAATATATGCCTATCCTTTGCCCAAAAATGTCATATTATTATAAGAAAGTGTAGAGAATTAATCAAAGAATTGAACTGTATACTTGTAAATCATTATTCTATAAAAGTATTTGAATTAGCATTATTTGAATTACAAAATGAGATGAAACAAATGAAACCTCGTGGCGATAAAGGACATAGAAAAAATGTCCGTTGCACAGCGTGGAAAGTGTTGGTACATGGGTTGAGATCACTATCACAACGCTTTAACATCGTTTATTTTCATTATTTCTAATATTGGAACATGATATAAACTGTAAATACATTGTTAAGTTTTAGTTATTTAAGTACCGTATGTAAATATTTAATTCTATGTTTTCCCTCAATAACGCGATATTTTTAGCTACCTTGACGCATTATTAACCAAAATAAAACACAATGCCCCCTAAAAGAAAATCTTTAGCGGTTAGCAGTTAAAGCTCAAGAAAAGAAAAAATGAGAACTAGAAACCCCGGAATCGCGGGAATTGCAAAATAATGTTTCACTGGCTAAACCTTCTGCTTACTTACTTACTGGCACACTATTTTTAACCTAAGCTCAAAACCCCATTTGTTATTTCAACGAGCGAGGTCTACTGTTTACAGAACTACTAGTTTATATGTGTATGATTTAACAAATATTTTAGTTGAAAATGTAAGTCAAAAAGTTTTAAAAAATACAGTAGGACACAAATGCTCACAATGTCGTCAAATCATTTAGGCCTACACTTACACGAACAAAATGAAAGTAGGCCTAGAGTATAAAAGTATTTAATAGTTACTATCTGACCCGTGCGAATATTTCGCAAGTTCGGAGTAGGCCTACATTTACCTGATTTAACACGTTTATTTAATCCTGTTAATTAAGTTTATTTATTTACATTTGTTTATAAATAACAGTTTCCCTATACAATCTTACAGTGTAAACAATCTAACTAACAGCTGTCATGCTAGTTAAACAGATAGTTAATAGATGGCGCCTTTCATTAGGAACATGCAAAGTATAATATAGGCCTAGGCCTAAAAGTTTTTTTAATCAATTTTTGTTATTAAAACCATGAATTTTAAGCTGTTTGTCTATTTTTCCGGTGTAGCGGTTAAGGAAAGCTTTAAAAGGATGCCTCATTCAAGTAACTTAATGATGTATTAAGGAAGTTATGGCGTACCGACAAAAAAATGGCCTTGAGAAATAATATATGCGATATACTGTACTTGATGGTTTAGCACTTGTTCGTAAAGAACGTACGGTAGCTTAGGATAAACCAAATTGAAGTTAACAATGTAAATAATAAAACATCGACTTACCAAAAATATACTTGGAGTTTATAGGAAATAATAAGAAGAAATTATTAATAGTGATGACCGAAGGTACTTGGTAGAATTCCATATTCAATTAAAAAACAAACAAATTTTTTTGTAATTTATACAATTTTTATTTATGAATCTTGCCGACCAAGGTTTCACCCGTGACGGCATTGACGAGGCAGCTTATTCAGACTGTAGTGATACATTTACTATTATTTATAGAACTTTCTTATTTGTTTGCTTATGTAAACGTCCTAAGGCAATGTTAGTCCATTGTAAAACATTTAAATTTCTTCTAAAAATAGAAAAAACAGTCTATCAGAAAAGTTTTTTTGTAGGTTTGGCAGCACATTCGTGTTTGTCAAACATGGCACTATATATAGTTTATTAAAATAGCATATATATATTTTAAACATATGATACAAGGTTATTATATAGTTTTTAAATATCATTTTGACTATTATTTAGGAATGTGAAGAATATTTTAAAACTAAGCGAGCAAGATCTGAAGTCTGGTTCTACAGTTTCATCATGGCACAACCAATACAAGGATAGTGCTTGGCTGTTTATTGGAGGTTTACCGTATGATTTGACTGAAGGCGATGTCTTGTGTATTTTCTCACAGTAAGTGAAACTATAAAATTAATATTTACATTTTTGTACATTTGAGAACTATTAATTTCTTATTCCAGTTAGAATTCCCACTGTATTATCAAAATTTGGACGAGATTTTTAGATATATTTTAAAACATGTTTAATGGTAACAAAATAATTTATAAAAAATAACTATAGAATGTTCTTAGAATGAAGGCAAAGAGGTGTTCCTTAGGAAGTTGTACAACAGAATAGCTTGAAAACAATCAGAAAAAGTATACAATTCTAATACAAACTAAAAGAAGCTACACTTAACAATTAATTGCCTAAATATCTCCATAGCGACCCATAATTTAGAATGGGGTCTATCCAGTAGCATGGCCAAGACTAATGTCTCCTGGTGCTGTTAGTCTTTTGTCACCCCCACCCTCCTGGCAACGTCCGCACAACCGCTCTCCCATTTTATTGATTACACCTCTCACACGCCTAAATTTATGAGGAATTTTTGTATTATTTTCTCAATCCAACAAAAATACAAAAAGGAAAAATTTGTTTAATAATGTATTTTCTCATCTACAATGGACAGTTTTCTTAAATTTTACATAACATTAACAACATTGATAGGGTCATATGTATTGGGCTTAAAATCAAATGTCAAAATAAAGCAATATTGACCTCACATCCAATACTATTTATTATGATGGTTGCACAAACACCAAACAGACATGATTCACTGCTCTTGAGACACTGGCAGGATGAATTATGTCTGCATATGGTTCCTGAATCCTTGTCTCCCTCCCACTAATCAACTTTATTGTCATTACTCATAAAATGATCTGCCATAAACCTAATCTGAGCTGTATCACACTAAACATACCGTTTGACTCCTGTTTATCGTATTAATTTTATGTAATGGTCAATAAACTATGAGGGTAGGCTGAAAAGTAATGCCCACATGCTCGTAGAACGAAATGACTTCCAGAAGCGCGCGGGTCAATCCAGATCAAGTGGTCCAGAACTGGTTGCTTGACCATCTCAGACAAATTTGATATTTGCTGGGTGAATTCCCTAATGTTTAGTGGGCTCAAAAATATTACAATTTTTTTTTTATTGTTTATCATTCAGAAATGGCGGAAATTTTTGTTTCAGCAGCAAGCGTTTTTTCGCATTTGCAAGCATCTGCTGTTTTTTGAATAATTCAGTAATGGGGTGCCCTAAGCCTTTCAAATAAAAAGCATTTAGTTCAGCACACTCTGGGTTACAAATTAAACCCATTATCACCTAGCTCAATGTATTCTTTAATATATATATTTTGAATAGCTCAAAGTTGTTGGTCCCGAATTAAAAAAACTCAATTTTTGAGCAGTAGTTTTCCAAAGGAGTAATTTCTCAGCCTTAATATGTTTTGAGCTAATACACTGTATAGTATAGTTACTTTTTATAGAGTATCAATGGTGAGAAGCTTATCCTTTAAACAATACACTATTTTAAAAAACCGATTTTTGGATTTTTTCCATTTTTTGGCCTGCAATATCTTTGTTAGGGGACCAGATAAAAATCTGAAAATTTCACACTTAATAGAATTTTATTATATCAAACTTCAGCATAAATTTCAACTTTGAGATTCAATTGGAAGGTATGAAAAAAAAATGCAAATATGAGTAAAAATACGATTTTTTAACATCTGCGATATCTAGGCTAACGAAATAACTGTGGTTAATATTGTGTAATTTAAATGAACTATTCACTGAATTAAAAAAAGAAAATCCTGACATTAAAATTGGAAGGTCAAGATTTGGCGAGTTGGGACCGAAATGGTGTATTGTTGCAGGGGCTTCTGGCACCCATAACGTTTGCGTTTGTATCATCAGAATGTGAAGTTGATGATAGGTGGGGCCAATCTTAGAGTTGACTATAAAGACCTTTTGGGAGTTCTGGTATGCAATATTGACAGTTACAATTGTATGATCAAGGGAAAATGTCAAGATTGTCCAGGCAAACAAGCTTTACTTGTCATGTTTGAAGAATGGGAAAAAGACGATTTGATGCCTGACAATGTAGAATATTAACAGTGGGTAGGTAACACAAGACAGAATGGAAATGGTGATAATCATAAAACCACGAGAAGAGTTTTTTGAAGTGTTGGTAGCTAAACTTGAAAATCTGAAAACAGATCATTTTATTGCCAAAGCTCAAGGTAAATTTATGAAAGACAAAAAGCAAACCTTGGCAGTTGATGAATGCTTAGTTCTTGCCGACTTCTCTGAAAACTATTCCTTTGTTGTTCAAGACGAAGTACAAGGGGGGGGGGGTTAAACAAACAAGCTACAGTTCATCCATTTGTGTTCTATTATAAGGATGAAGATAAACTAAAGAGTCTCAGTTTTTGTGTCATAAGTGACCATACAACACTACAACAGTGCATGCTTTTCAACTGCAATTAATAAACTACATTAAAGAGCACGACCCTTCCATAAACAAACTGATCTACTTCTCTGATGGTGAGGCATGTGCAGTTTGAAAGCCTTGCGTTCATCCAGTGTATCTTGAGCAGAGGAAGTATGGAGACTTGTTGCTTTTATCAACTTTTTAACTCCTGAAAAAGTGACTCATATTAAGATTCTTCGATGTTTAAAGGCTGTTTATGGTGACGGTGGCTATTGATAAGTCTACTGTAAATTGATGGGTAGTAAAATTTTGTGGTTCTGAGTCTGGAAAAGCCATAATAATTGTTGATGAAACTCGTAGTGGACATCCGATCACTGCCAGTGACGATAAACATTGCAAACTTGTCGACAATTCTATTAAAAATTACCGGCGAATCACTCAAAAGTGTTTCGCAAACCATATTGGAATATCGGCTTTATTATTTTAGGGGATACCGTAAAATCTGTGCATAATGGGTACTACGCAGTCTCACAGACAAGAACGGACAGCGTCAATTGGAATGCTGCGAGCAACTTTTGTACCACCCTACCGTGATGAAGGAGACGACTTTCTTTTGAATAATGTGATGGGGGGTAAGTCATGGGTCTATCATAACGAGCCGGAAGAGAAAAGACAGAGCGCTGAACATTGTCATCCGTTTTCTCCTCATGTGAAAAAGTTCAAAACACAACTATCCCCAAAAAACTTCTTTTGACTTCTTTGGTATGCTCACCGAGTTTATGTGACCGTTTATCTGGAATGAGGCGCAATGGTAAATTCTTCTCGGTACATAGAGACTCTAAAACACCTCCAACATCGAGTTTGCTGTGTTAGTTTGCCTGGCGCCAATAATCTTGCAACATGACAA
>JAGFPH010001130.1:262456-275066 GCA_018207615.1 Philaenus spumarius
TTAACCGTTGATCTGCAACAGACAATGCCTCTACCCCGAATCAGTACATCAGATGCATTTTATTTACGCCAAGCTTGGTTTTATAACCTAGGGATACATATTACAACTAAAGAGGGGCCTAAAGGAATATTCTGTACGTGGACTGAGGATCAAGCCAACAGAGGCAGTTCTGAGATTTTGAGCTCAATGCTCACTGCTTTTGAACTCGATGAACATTTAAAAGATAAGGAACATATTAAAATTTGGTCTGATTCATGTTCCAGCCAAAATAAAAATTATTTAATTGTTTGTCTTTACCAGTCTTTAATTGATCAGCAGAGGTAGGTTTAAAGTTATTGATCATAAATTCCCGGAGGTGGGACATACTTACCTTGACAGTGACAGACACTTTGGCCGGATAGAAAAGGAGTTAAGAAAACATCAATGTATCTATCTCCCTGAACAGTATCGAGAAATCATCACTAGATCATGTAAGAAAAGTAGAGTTATTGATATGGCTAACCACTTCCGAAAAACTGATGATCTCATGACAAAAATGAAACTTTACAACAGAAAGAAGGATCTCTTAAAAGAAACTGTCCATTTTAGAGATGGTATCAAATGGATAAGAGTAGATGAGTATGGGTTTTACTTGTTCAAAGAGTCATACGATCCCAACACTCCATTCAAAAAAGTAAACATAAAACGATATGTTAAAGATGAAGAAGAGCCAATGAACATAGACATACCTCGATTACTCGAAAAATCAGGGGAACTGTCGAAAGAGAAAAAAAAAGGACTTGAAACAGCAACTAACATTTATTCCTGAGGAACACAGGTGGTTTTATAACATGTTGATAACTGAGTGACCACTATGTAAAGGCTTTCTGGGAGCAAAAATAAAGATTTAAGGAACTAAAGTGTTTTCCTATCAATAAGAATTTTATTTTTCTTGTTAATGAGTCTTATTTCTATTTCTTGTTTAGTAATATCTTGTCATATTTCAGTCATGTTAGCATACGCTAAATAAAAATTGTTTTCATGTATAAGAGTATTGTTTTCTATTGTACAACCTTCTTCCATTTTTTTATTTTCATAAACAAAATTGCCCTGTTTGGATGAAGGGGTTATGTACATTATTTTTATTATATATATATGTATACATTAGACTCTTTTTCAAATAAAACATTTAGAATGAAAATAATAAGTCACAGGACCAATTCTACGTAGCTATTTTTTTTCTAAATCAGTTAAAATAAAAATTGCAACTAAAAAACTTTAGACTTTAATTACTCAAAATGTGCACTTTGTAACATAACCCCTTCATCATCCAAGCCCTTCAATTGTCAAATTAAAAGTTTTAATTGATTACTGATAAAAAATAAGAGGTGTAGATCAAAGTGATAGACAAATCGAAGCTTACTGGACCAATCAAAAAAGGACGGTTAAAAAATATTATTTCAAAAATTTTCTATACTTATGTGATATAGTTTGCCTAAATCGTTATTGTCTTTATAAAAAATATAATGGTAAACTAGAGCTAAATTGCACTTTTTAATGATTTGGTTGAAGAAAATTTGATTGTCAGTAATTATCTGTAGGACGACCATCTACGAAACGCACACCAACTCGACTTGTAGAAAGACATTTTCGCGATTACTACATCCCTGGAACCTGGAAGGTTTGCTTCGATAAAGGTATTAGAAAGGAGATCGGGTACTGGTGTCCAGACTGCAGAGTAGGTCTTTGTGTTAGACCATGTTTCAGAATTTACCACACTAAGTAATCATAAAAGACTGGAAGTGTCATGTAATTTCAAATTAAAAATTTTGTTATATAATATCACATAATAATATATACCATGTCATATAATATAACTTTATGATTTCAATTTTATTTTTAAGTCTATTATTTTTTTGTTTTTATTTTGTCTATATTTCACATGCAAGAATAAATAATTGGAAGTTATGTATGTTAATTATTTTTCATTACTATATAAAACAAAAAATAATTTACTAGTGTAACACTTACGTCCATGTCACAGAGAAAATAATAAAGTAAGAAATGAGTCAGCTGTTTCCTATAGTGACTAAAGGAACAGAGATTTGGTCTAAAGAGAAATAATGACGCAATACTAAATAATATTAACCATTTTAATTTTCATATAACCATATTTTTTTTTAATGACGCAAAATAATTACAGTAGAATCATTTTTTTTATATATATATAAACAAATAATAAAACGTAAAAGCAGACTGTAAAAATAGGAGATACAAAAGCAGACTTAAAAAATATATTAATATATGATCGTATGTAAAAAGTGAAAATTATACAGAAACTTTATTTCAACGAGTGGTGCGTTATAAGCGAACAATATGAAGCGGTATTTAAGGCTATAAACAGTTAAATAAATAAATAAAAAAAAAGAATATAACAACAATACATCACACAATTAATATGAATCGAGATCTTGATATGATGACGTAATCAGTGATCATGGATGCAATGTGAAAGAGCACAGATGTCACAGGAGACAGAACGTTGTGGATCGTACTGCTTCTTCCTTGGGACGAATCGGAACGTAATAAGAAACACACTCTTACATCAAGATGGCGATATAGCTGGTGCAAGTTGCACAAAGTCGGCGAATAAAAGTGCAAGAAAATGTAGTTTTTCTCAAAACAGGGTGACGAGTTTTGTCACAAAATAAAGCAAATGTGTCTTTGAGTTGTCGTAGATATCAGAAATCGAGTTGATCAAATGGATTAAGTGTTTTTCAACATATAACTATCTCCATGTGCTTTGGCGGGATTGTGTAAGGTAGGCTTCAGAGGTGAATTGTGTAATCGACGAAAAAATCCTAGGTAACGGACAGTGCGACGAACATAATAAATGAAACTGTAAGTAATAATGGCCATAAGACATTTCTTTAGTCTGCAAATGTAGAATTTTTATTTTTTTTTAAAGCTAACTTCTTTTAACTTTTATTGCGTCATCACGTAAGATATGGTTCACAAAACTTTGTCTAATTGTAGATAATTTCTTGAGTTGTTTGTATATATGTACCACTATGTTTATGTTTTTTAATTGTTGTAAATATCAATTTTTTATCATGTTTGAGTAAATAATTGTTGTCTTGCCGCAATGCCTTGAATTTCTTTATATAGCCACGTGTGTCCATTTAGTCACTACTTTAATTAGCCAGGTTCCCGCCCCTAAGAAAATAGAGTTAATTAACAAGTATCTTTCAGTGATTAGTAATTATAAGCAAATATATGCAAACAGAGCATAAGTGAGGTTATATGTGGATTATCGCAAATTATCATGATTATTATTTTTTTTATTATTGAGATTATGGGAGTCAAGTGAAGGTGATTTTTAAGGTGAATTTAAGTAAGGTGAGTTTTAAGGTTATAATAATAAGATGAGTTGAAGTAAGGTGAAATATTAATATTGTTCTACGTTGAAGTTGAAAGAAAGATGTTATGGAGAGTTAAGGTGGGCGATGATTATTATTGTGGTGAGGCAATAGGCCTAGGAGGTGCATAAGCAGTTTTTAAGTAGTACATGAGCGACGATTCTTGTTTTTAAGGTAAATAGGTAAGGGAGGTATTGAGGAGATATTAATGGTTATTAGATAATCCACATACAGCATTTTTATTTTGATTTAAAACAAATTTTTTTTTAATTTTGAACTTTTTATCGAACCCCATTTTTTTAACACAGTATAACTTATTTATATTTTTATTTTTTTGTAACCTTCCGTTACAAAATGGCTTTCCCAACGTGGGGCTGAATAACAAAAGCAGTATTATAATTTTTATTTTTGTAACCATCCGTTACACTAGTAAGACCCGTGAAAAATCACAGGCTGATTAGTTAGATATACATCAGAAATTAATCATTTAAAAAACAAATTATTTAAAAACAGCATTAAGGTCTACTTAACTATGCTGGGGATTTTTAACTCGGAAAATGTGTTCAATAATAAGGATTATAAAACTGTAGGCCTATTTGTTAAACATTTTTATTTATATATGTTATTATATATTTAAAGAAAGATAAAACTACTATCTTTTAATTGCTTTTTATTTCATATTGATAGATCAAATGATTTAGAAGTTATTAATATTATATTGAAGAAATTAATAATCAAATATGTTTGTATGTTATACGAAGATGTACAAATGTTTCCGAAGTTGAACAAATAGGTATCTCTTCTTTAAATTGGTATAAACCAATATATTGATGATAAAAGGTTGTATTTTTATATAGTTTATAACCTCAAAGCAAATATTATAAAGTATATTATTTCTATAACTCATATTAAAAAAAAATCAACTTCACAAGAAATTATAAGGATTGGAGTTGTAAACATGACTCCAAACTATAATCTACACTGGGTTTGTTTAAGTATTACAGATGGTGGGTGAAATCAGCTGTTATATTATATGTCACTCGTGTACGTATGTATGTATACAAACATGGACGTACACTCGCTTTTATAGGTGTTGATATGATGTAAGTCATGTGCTTTATTTTTTACTGAAATAAAATACTGTTTTTCTAGCGTTTTAATTTGTAACAATTCAAAATATAATGTATCTAAATGTAAATAAAGAATTTAATTGAATAATTGATAGAGAGGAGAGAGACAATACTTTTGGAATTCTATCCAACTTCAGGCGTCATCTAGCAGTAATTATTATAATATGTCATATTTAATACTTTTTACTTTTTTTCGGGAAGCTCAAAAGTCCCGGAATTCAGTTTTAAGTAAATTATGTATATATGTACACGATAAAATAAAACATCTGACGAAATTTCAACATTTTGTTTGAATACTATTGAAATGTTTGATCTCGATAAAAATAAATGTGTGGCATTTTGTGGAGACAACGAACACCTACTTTGATGGTTTAAAAGTTTAAAATCCTGTACAACTACTAAATCGACTGTGTGGAATTTTATAACTACGTCTCAAAGCACAAAGACATGATCAAGAAGGCTGGAAGCAGTGAAAAATTTCCCTTTCTCCAAGAACAATCAACCCAGTAATATTTAAAGTTTATGTTAATTAAATTTTATTAAAAATTCCATGGTTATAGTATTTAAAAATTATAATAATTGTTTTAAATAATATTAACTAAACAGATTTAGATACAAATATTTTATATTTTTAAAAATTGGGTACATTGGGGGGGAGGAGTCCTTTGTACCCGGCTGGTTTGTCCCGGTTTTCTCCCGAAATGATTTGGCCACTCTACATAAGTAGTATCTAGTATTAGTAGTTCTTTAACTATTGTCACCTAAAAATAGATTCAGTAGCTTTGTTTGACATTCTCTTTTTTTACCAAAAACTAACACCATAAATATTAAACAATTTCAATTTAAAATTCAGCACCTATTACAAACAACAGGTGGAGATTCATTGGGAAAAGCCAAGGCAGCACTAGTGAATAAGTGCGGCTGACAACCCTTTGATGTCATGCGGTCAACAACCCCCCTCCTCACCGCTGTTGGCGGCATTGGCCAAACTTCAAAAGAGTGGCTGAGTCCTTCTATTCTCCCCGGCCCTGATACAATCTACCCATAAGTGTTTTCTGCAGTCACAAAAAAACACGACCATGGAAAGTATAGAAGTATATATTACTTTGTCTTTATTTTTTAGAACCCGAATCCTTGAAGGCATCAAGTTTGGATATACGAAAAAGAAAAAAGAAAGAGAAAAAACTAAAGAAGAAAAAAAGAAAAGATACTAAGAAAAAGAAGAAGATGAAAAGGGCAAGCAGCTCCAATACAGATGAAAGTAGTACCGAAGATAGTGAAAACAGTAGTGATTAATGCATTCCGACAACCAATTATTATATCTTTAAAACATTTTGTAATATAAAGTGAATTTTACATTTAGAAGTTTTAATTCTTCATATTGCTTCATAATTGTACAAAAATAAAAGTATTTATATTCCTAAAAATAAACTACATTTTGTTATTCTACATTAACATCCTTACGGTTGAGAAGGTTTGTATAATTCTGTTTTCAGAAGTGGCACCCATCGCGTCGGAGCTTTTCCCCTTTAATAAATATATCCTTTAAAGTTCAAAGAAAAAAATGATCATTAAAGATTTCAACTCTTGATAAATTTGCAGTTTTCCAATCATTATTTTTATGTTTTTGATTATGTAAAGTGTAATATAATATTAAGTTTATAAAATCCTCTTGTTTAAACATTTCAGAAGTATTATTACATATGAAAATAGTTTAGAGACCAAATTAACGTGGTCCAACTCCATGGGCTTAAGCGATGTAAGTTTGAGTGTATCTTGAGACAAGTAATGTTAGATATCTTAAAAGATGATGCTAAATTATAACCCAGCTTGTAAACTTACACCTATCCTTCTACTGCAAAGGTTATTGCTAAGGGTTGGCAGTTTCTAGTTCATCTACCAAAACAGTTGCAGACCTATACGTTGTTAGAGTAAACACTGAAAACCTTTCATTAGTTATCACTGAAAACTTCCAATTTCACCCTAAAATCAATTTTTGTAAATATAACACCTGTATCAAAGGATTTTTCGTACCTTATATATGAAAAACAACTTTCTTAAAAGTCTTCAGCCTGTATTTTTTAAGTTAAAAACACATATTTATTTATTTTTACATGTAGCTCACAAATACTCTGCTTACCTTTCTTGTGAACAAAGTGGATGTTAGTGAGCGTAAATTATTTGTATCTTTGGTTATTCTGTCTAAAAACATTGCTCTATATTTAAAGTATTAGATGATAATATAAATAATTCGATCACGCAGATTAACTCCTGAGCGAATTTTCCAAATTTAAGTACAGTAGAACCCCTCTTAACCGGCCTCGGATCAACCGGTCCTCGGATTAACCGGCCTATCCCATGGAACAACAGAGTTTTTTCCTTTTACAGATTATATTACGGTAACTGTCTGAAGTCTCAAACATTGATTGTTTGAAGGACATTTCTTGGAAAATAAAGCGGGGTGACGCAACGTTAGGTGTGCAATGTATTAGTGTTATGGCAGGCAGAACAAGGAGGGGGAGCTTGAGTTTGATTCCCCTCTTGCTTCCGCGGCAACTGTATTTTTTCTTAGAAGTAATTGACAAAGCGGCATCCTATGTTTCTTTTTCTTCTTCTGTTGCTTTCTCGGAACCTTTACTGAATTTCGTGGGAGCAAAATATGTAATATTGGTAACATATTGAGTAATACATTGAGCAACAAAAAAATTCAACGGCATTAGACGTGATGAGCGTACGTAAATGGCTTTAAAAAATATTAAAGAACAGAAAATCTTAAAGTTAAAGCACAGAAAAAATATAAAAAAATTTAAACAATGATACAGTACCCGGTATATGTAAATTAAGTTTTAAAAGTTTATGTAAGTTTAAAATTTTTAATTTGTTGGTGTTTGTTTATGTATGTATGCACATACAATAAAATGAATTGCAATAACATCTCATTTGCTTGTTTATGTATGAAATATTATGTAGGTTATTTTTTAACAAAAACCTATTTTTTACGGGAACCTCGGATCAAACTGCCAAACAGGTGACCGGCCAGGGTCTCGGTCCCGACCAGACCGGTTAAGAGTGGTTCTACTGTAAATAGGTTTTAGAGTTTAAACCATCTGGAAAATTGGTCTACTCACGAAAGCGCTGAATAGCTTCCTGCATGTACGAAATATATTAGTAGAATTTGTTTGCAACTTCAACCCCGGCTCTAGCGCTGCTTCGTTCCGCTTGCAGAGGAAAAATTACTTGTGATTTTGTGATGAACTTTTTGAATTTCAAGGCCGTTTCGACATCTACTAGTAATTCTATGTCCTTTCTAGAACTTTTGATTTGCAGCATTTAACAGATACAATAAAGATATTGTAGAACATATTATAAATAAACGGTACCAGGAACTGGCACATACTTTCTCACAAACATATTTAAATTATTAAACAGATTCATGGTGACTTGTAGGGTGTGGTAGGAGAGGTGATTTTGTATTAAAGTTGTTTTCCCATAAAAATCCATAAAATAACGGAAAAACCAACTAATGAAAAAAACGCCTGGAGATACCGTGGATTAGTACATACATACCAAATTTCATCAAAATCGGACGACTGGTTTAGGCTCTAGGTCTGATAACATCCACACAGACACACATACAGACACACACACAGGCATCACTCCGAAAACCACTTTTCTAGGTTCAGGGGGGCCCAAAACGGATATTTCCACCAAAAACTCAAACTCGAAAATTTTGACGAATACAATACTTTCTCCATATACTATGGTATAGGGGGAGAAAGTAAAAAGCTACATTTAATAAAATTAGGAAATCCAGTACCACTCTAAAAGTCGTCCTATAGAAAAACTATTTTTAAAAATACCTTAGCCTACAGCAAACAACTACCAACTAGGACTTGATAAAGTTAGTCCTACCAAAATACATAAATTTAAGCTACGTTCAATTTCTCCTTAGAAACATATTACTTCGGCTCGTATTAAAATCCCCAGAGTACTGAAATCTTGCGAAAATTCTAAAAATTTTATCCCCACCTTTTATGACTTTTCTTGACGTTTCTGAACATGATAAAGCAATAAGAAAATGTTGTGTCTGTCTGTGGACACATTATATGCACTCATAGACATCGTAGAAAACTTCTCTAGCGATGCCAAAATCTTCGTAATTTTTTTGCGGATAGCCGGAGACTTGAATAGCTTTCTAGCATGACAGCAACATGATGTACTTGACAAAAACGTCACATTTTTTAGTATTTAAAAAAAAAAACAAGATAAAGTCTAGAAAAAGTGTTCCATCTTTTCATCTTATTTAGAATTCAAATAGGCATGACAAAAATGATGTTTGGAAGGAGAGCTGATGTTATGCACTAAGAAACACCCTGGTCCCATACTCTCCCCCTTACTGGAAGTAATGTAGACTTACAGTAGACTACTTTCAAGGTCAGTTTGATCTCCATTTACTCTCTCTCTTTTCTTTTGTCATCATTACTCCTATAGATTTAGAACGATAGTGGGGAGCACATTACTAGTAAAATTGGAGCAACAAAATGAAGAAGTAGGACTATTTTTTACCCAGAATGTGCTGACATAGCCCATAACTGAAAAGTCTATATTCAAAGACCAAAAGCTTTGTTCCCAGTACGGTTGCTGGAGCGGTACTGAGGCTTGTCATCCATCGAGCCACAGGCCTTTGATGTCGGAAGGGTTTACCGGTAATACAAAGGAAAGGACAAGTCACCTCGATCTACCCCGAGTAATAACGAGCCTTTGCGTTCTCACGGCGTGAGGCCTGACAAACTTCAGACTAGGCTCATCAAGCCCACAGGCCAAGGGATCAAGGCTTTAGTGTTTTACCTACAGTGACAAGATAGAGAAAAAAATTTTTTTTTTGTTATAAAGGAAAAACATGCGATCTAATTGTTACAGTTTAATATTTATATTGAAATTAAATAATAAAAATTGTTTCTTCTTAAAATGTGTATTCTGTTATTTCATGCAAAAAGATATAACAAATAGAATATAAACAGATAAGAATTTAGGTTAAACCTGGTTGCCGGCCAATAGGAAACAAGACCATTCTTGGCCACACTGTTTCTGTCTAGTCACTTTAACAAAGCTAAGCTTTGATTATGGACCTTCAAGTCAGGGCTCTATTTATAACAAGGGCTATACCGTTTCTTTGATCTCGACACTGTGCCGCCAGTCCCACTCTGACGTACTGCGATGTCAACAACGAAAGCTACTGGATGTAAATATTCCAGTAACAACAGTACTCCGGGAGTGGCGGCGCGTTTCCGCCTCTCGCTCATTTAACCCTAGAACCGGCAGCTTTAACGAAAATTGATTTTTTGGCGTGTGCAAGCATTTATTCAAAAATTCGCCAAAAATAGTAAATTAACCCCAATCCAAAAGTGTTCCGTAGCTTTTTTGTAGAGAAAGGTTCAAAGAAATTGTATATGCCAGTAAAAAAATTATAGATGTAAAATTTAGAAAGTTATTAGCTCAAGAAACAAAAATGTTCAGTTACGAAAAATAAAAGTTCAACTTTAAGTCTACATAAAAAGTAGTAAACATTTTTTGTAATTTTTTCCATAAATGTAAAAAAGTTTCTTAATTTAGTTCTTAATAGAACTGTATAAAAACATTTAACATTTTCAAATTTCTTATTTTGAAAACACGAGATTTTATGTTCTTACTACAAGTCTGCTATCAAAAGTATGCCAAGTTAGAAACGTAATTTACTATTATTATGCTGTACCCAAAAATAAAATATTATTATAACAAAGTGTAGAAAATAAATCAAAGAACTGAACTGTATACTTGTAAATTATCTTTTCATAAAAGTGTTTGACTTAGAATTATTTGAATAACAAAAGTTAGAAAAATATAGAAAACTCTTGCCTGTACAAGATGCGCGCGCAAACCCCTATGTCTGGCTATGTATGTTGTAAAAGTCCGTTACGCTTCAGATTTGAACGTTAGGTGAGACCGTATTAGCAGTCACTTTCCCACGGTCCTACACAATAAACTGTTCAAATATAGCATATTTGGTTTACAGGGGAAGTTAGCTTGAAGCATTATGTTTACAAAGATACCAAAATATCTCTAAAAAGCGATTGAGGTCACACACATATTTCACGTGAAATAAATAACGCTGTTTATTGGTTGGAAAACTGACCAATTGCAAGGGTCTACAAAACCACTTACAACTTCAGAAATATTCGTCCGATTTTTGATTGGATGAAAGTTTTGGATAGGGGAAATTGTGATGAATCCATCGATACATAGATTTAACTAAAACAACCTACTGGGCGGGTTTTAGAGATTGAAGTTGAGTAATTTCGTTATGTTTTGTATGAATTTTCGGGCGCCGATTGATTTGTAGAAAACTAATAAACTGCAACGATGATTACGTAGGTAAATATACGTTTTAGAAAGAAATTGTAAATACAAAAAATAAAGTTTGAAATATTACCTTTCCAATGGTGTTTGTCTTTTTGAGATTGGAAGATTTTTAGTGGGTCAAATATTCAATACAATCACGCGTTACAAATGTGTTGTCATGATCGCACGTTTCGTGCGATCTGCCGGTTCTAGGGTTAAAATTTCATAATGATGTAATCATTTTATCACAAATCGGTGAATTGAAAAGTTTAGATCAACTCAATGACTACAACTTTCCCCCCGCTGGAAGTTTGTTTGTAACCCAAAAATAAAAAATGTCCGCTTAATAACTTTTCCATGTCAGTCTGTGATAATTCTAAAATATTTCCAATTATTAAAATTCGAAATACTTGTTAAAATAAAAGTTATTTATACTGTTAGAATCCGTACTTTATGTATATTAAGAATATGTAAGTTTTATTTTACTGAATCTTTTCCGTCGAGTTACAACAGTGAGTAAACGAAAGCGAGCACAATACTGAAATATTCCCCGATGCTGAAGAGACATCGCGGTGACATCACAGGCGATCGATATTGGGTCACCGCGGATTAGCAAAATGGTATAGCCCTTGTAACAGTTATAGAGCCCTGCCTTCACGATTTAAGGTATATATTATTACAATCAATGGATTAAGGTATAATAAAAGCTATAAGAAATTTCAAAGTTGACCGCCATATTGGAAAATGGCGGTCATTTAGAAATATTTTAACTACATATTTTTTAATTTCTCATAAAACAAGTAGTCCAAGAGCTGACGACGAATTTAGGGAAGGTATTTTGGGCAAGTTAAAATAACAAAAAACTAATATTTTATTATTTGGAGAATCTAGAATCCTGAGTCTGGCAGAAGGTTTGCGGTTATTTTGCTACTGCGCAACCTATGACATATGCAAAAAAATAAATGAAAAAAATATGTTTTGGGCAACTTGAAATTTATTTAATCTTTAATTTTAGCATCTATTTAACTCAGAAATAAACATCCCAGACGTTTTTTGGGGTTTTAAAGTATAACCAGACTCCCCCGAATATATGTAATAATTATACCTAAAAAATATACTTTGGGCATTCTGAAATTTTTATAGCATGTTTATTAAATAATATTAAAAACAACGTGTAAAGCGCCAGACGAATTAAACGGTTATTAATATTTCCCAGACGCGAATACAGATTTTAAATAAATGCGACAAAAAAGTCTTATGCGTAGCCATAAGTGCGAGAGAGATAGTTTATTGATACCTGCCGGCAACTGACGGGGCCATAGCTCGAGTTTACCATTTAACGCGGACTCTGTCCATGTAACAGAGTATTTTGGAATAGTTATTTTTTTAAATTAACAAATATAGAATAAATTTATAATAAAAATACATTATTAAAATCCTTAGAAAAAGAAGACTTTTTAAATAATGTATTTTGTATCTTAACTGGAATAATAATTTAAAAATTAACATATTCAATTACTTTTTTCTATTTTCAACTTTTATTAATCTAATATTTGAGTTTGAAGTGTAGTTTCAGGTTATAAGCATAAGCTACATTTAACATAATCTCTAGTGATACGTAAGTAAACATATACCAATATTTCTGAACTAGCTGTATTTTTAAGAGTTTCCTTTTTTTCTAATTTCTATAATATTTGATTCCTG
>JAGFPH010001130.1:275166-309047 GCA_018207615.1 Philaenus spumarius
CTTTTCATTTTACATTTTTATATTTTTATAACGCCTAACGTTATAAATATTATGTAGGTTATTTTTTAACAAAAACCTATTTTTTACGGGAACCTCGGATCAAACAGGTAACCGGCCAGGGTCTCGGTCCCGACCAGACCGGTTAAGAGTGGTTCTACTGTAAATAGGTTTTAGAGTTTAAACCATCTGGAAAATTGGTCTACTCACGAAAGCGCTGAATAGCTTCCTGCATGTACGAAATATATTAGTAGAATTTGTTTGCAACTTCAGCCCCGGCTCTAGCGCTGCTTCGTTCCGCTTGCAGAGGAAAAATTACTTGTGATTTTGTGATGAACTTTTTGAATTTCAAGGCCGTTTCGACATCTACTAGTAATTCTTTGTCCTTTCTAGAACTTTTGATTTGCAGCATTTAACAGATACAATAAAGATATTGTAGAACATATTATAAAAAAGCTACATTTAATAAAATTAGGAAATCCAGTACCACTCTAAAAGTCGTCCTATAGAAAAACTATTTTTAAAAATACCTTAGCCTACAACAAACAACTACCAACTAGGACTTGATAAAGTTAGTCCTACCAAAATACATAAATGTAAGCTACGTTCAGTTTCTCCTTAGAAACATATTACTTTGGCTCGTATTAAAATCCCAAAGTACGGTACCGAAATCTTGCGAAAATTCTAAAAATTTTATCCCCACCTTTTATGACTTTTCTTGACGTTTCTGAACACAATAAAGCAATAAGAAAATGTTGTGTCTGTCTGTGGACACGTTATATGCACTCATAGACATCGTAGAAAACTTCTCTAGTAATGCCAAAATGTTCGTAATTTTACTGCGGAGAGCCGGAGACTTGAAAAGCTTTCTAGCATGACAGCAACATGATGTACTTGACAAAAACGTCACATTTTTGAGTATTTAAAAAAAAATCGAGCCGTAGTCTAGAAAAGTGTTCCACCTTTTCATCTTATTTAGAATTCAAATAGGCACAACAAAAATGTTGTTTGGAAGGAGAGCTGATGTTATGCACTAAGAAACACCCTGGTCCCATACTCTCCCCCTTATGGGAAGTAATGTAGACTTACAGTAGACTACTTTCAAGGTCAGTTTGATCTCCATTTACTCTCTCTCTTTTCTTTTGTCATCATTACTCCTATAGATTTAGAACGCTAGTGGGAAGCACATTACTAGTAAAATTGGAGCAACAAAATGAAGAAGTAGGACTATTTTTTACCCAGAATGCGCTGACATAGCCTATAACAAGGGATATCTGAAAGGTCTATATTCAAAGACCTAAAGCTTTGTTCCCAGTACGGTTGCTGGAGCGGTACTGAGGCTTGTCATCCATCGAGCCACAAGCCTTTGATGTCGGAAGGGTTTACCGGTAATACAAAGGAAAGGACAAGTCATCTCGATCTACCCCGAGTAATAACGAGCCTTTGCGTACCCACGGCGTGAGGCCTGACAAACTTCAGACTAGGCTCATCAAGCCACAGGCCAAGGGAACAAGGCTTTAGCTTTTTACCTACAGTGACTAGATAGAGACAATTTTTTTTTTTTTTTGTTATAAAGGAAAAACATGCGATCTAATTGTTACAGTTTAATATTTATATTGAAATTAAATAATAAAAATTGTTTCTTCTTAAAGTGTGTATTCTGTTATTTCGTGCAAAAAGATATAACAAATAGAATATAAACAGATAAGAATTTAGGTTAAACATGGTTGCCGGCCAATAGGAAACAAGACCATTCTTGGCCACACTGTTTCTATCTAGTCACTTTAACAAAGCTAAGCTTTGATTATGGACCTTCAAGTCAGGCCCTATAACAAGGGCTATACCGTTTCTTTGATCTCGACACTGTGCCACCAGTCCCACTCTGACGTACTGCGATGTCAACAACAAAGGCTACTGGATGTAAATATTCCAGTAACAACAGTACTCCGGGAGTGGTGGCGCGTTTCCGCTTCTCGCTCATTTAAAATTTCATAATGATGTAATCATTTTATCACAAATCGGTGAATTGAAAAGTTTAGATCAACTCAATGACTACAACTTCCCCCCCGCTGGAAGTTTGTTTGTAACCCAAAAATAAAAAATGTCTTCGCTTAATAACTTTTCCATGTCAGTCCGTGATAATTCTAAAATATTTTCAATTATTAAAATTCGAAATACTTGTTAAAATAAAAGTTATTTATACTGTTAGAATCCGTACTTTATGTAGATTAAGAATATGTAAGTTTTATTTTACTGAATCTTTTCCGTCGAGTTACAACAGTGAGTAAACGAAACCGAGCACAATACTGAAATATTCCCCGATGCTGAAGAGACATCGCGGTGACATCACAGGCGATCGATATTGTTTCACCGCGGATTAGCAAAATGGTATAGCCCTTGTAACAGTTATAGAGCCCTGCCTTCATGATTTAAGGTATATATTATTACAATCAATGGATTAAGGTATAATATAATCAAAGCTATAAGAAATTTCAAAGTTGACCGCCATATTGGAAAATGGCGGTCATTTAGAAATATTTTAACTAGATATTTTTTAATTTCTCATAAAACAAGGAAAAGTTTCCCATTAAAAGATTGCTGTCATATTAATACTTTCTAAGATCCCAATGGTGGCCCAATTAAAAAAATCACAAAATAGAAAATGTTTGAGAGGCTGTATCTCATAAACGGTTGGGTTTAGGAAAAAATACAAAGAATACAAAAATTTAAATTTGTGTCTCCAATCGAAATTCAACATAAAAAATAGAGGTTTCCATTTGAAAAAAATAAGTTGGCCGCCATATTGGAAAATGGCGGAGTTTTTGGAAATTTTAATATTGTATTTTTAATGCAAGGAAAAAAGTATGGAAGGTCCTCCATTTAAAGTTTGTTGTAACTTTTATAGTTTCCGAGATCCCATTGGTGGCCATCTTGAGTTGATCACCATGTATATATATATATATATATATATAATTTATTTAAAACTGAATTCCGGGACTTATGAGCGCCCCGAAACCACTTTCCGGTTTTCCGGGACGTTTGGTCACCCTATACTTATGGAAATAAAATATAAAATAGATTTTTACATTCAGCTAAAAGAACGTACAACAGTCTGTATTAAAATTTTAAGTTAACTTAAAACTCCTTAAAGAAATTCAACACAATTTTTTTAAACACTTGCCGACCCTGGCAAAGTTGTTTCAGAATTGGTTATTATAATCATAATTATTGTGAATTAGCAATAGTAGCTGATTGATCAAATTTCATTGCGTAAATCTTAATTTTCATGAAGTTTTAAAGTGATATAAATATAAATTTTAAAAAATGTAGCCAAATTTCACATTTTAATACCTGTAAGATTAACTTTGGAACTGGTGGCTATTTCACTTTGTTCTGGCAGATCCTCTTGAAGTAATTTGTGAGCCCTAAGTATATTAATTTACTATTTTACTATATCAAGGAAAGAACAAATTTGTATACACTTGCACCCTAGAAACATTTTCATGTATAGATTTATTAATATTTAAAACAATTATTTCTCGTAAACAATGAAATAGTACACAATTCTCAAAATCAAAGTTTAGTGCAAGCCTACAGAAATATTTTGATAATTATTACAGTATTACTGTATACAGGCTACATATAAGTAAAATGCTAAACCGAAATTTGACAGAAACCTATAAAGTTGTCATGCAAAGTTAAAAATAACATTAATTAAAAGAAGACTGAAAATCTGCTTAGCCTCCTTGGAAAAACAAAACCGCATATTAGTAAAGTAAACATATCTGCAACTGATTTGTTGTGTTTTCGCTCATTTTACCTTGTCTAGGTGCATTAGTATTTAATTAAAGCATTATTTATTGATTGTTGAAAGTGTATAATATTAAAGAGGACTAAACTAGGGGTAGAAGGGTATCATGGGAGTTATTAAGTACTAAATATCTGCGGCCGGCCTATGCAAAGCAGTGGTGGTTGTAGGGCAATGCAGTGCGAGTAACAACCCTGTGACGTCAGTACGTATCGAGACGGAGTGGCTGAGCCCTTATACTAGCGATTCTCGCCGGCCCTGGCCAACGGTACCAGTCTTAGCGCCTGTAAATCTCAGGTCCCCACTCTTGAGTACTACCATTGACTATGTAAGTATGAATGCTTATTAATTAACACAGTAGTGAAATAGGAGCAATAAAATGAAGAAGTACGGTTGTTTTTACCCCGAATGCGCTGGCATAGCCTTTCACCTACAGTGACTAGATAGAGAGATTATGTAGTCAATTTACCCTCACCGTATAGCCCATGGGATATCTGTGATAAAGTAATCAAAGGTTCAGTCAACCTGGACTTAAGTACTGTTATTTAGCCTAGATACTACCCACTAATTACCGCCAGAATTCCACTTACAAATTTTACAATTACAAAAGTTTTGACTGTTTACTTTTGTTAGTTTGTGAATGGTACTTTATATTTATTTATTTTGTTCTTTTGGTTTACTTATGGTCCAGATAAAAAAATAGAAGATATCCAAATAATAGGATTGACTAATTTATATGCTATGGCATAAAAAGGTGGAACAGTTATTTAAAAACGTTTGTTTACAAAAGTGGCATGGTTTTAGGTTAACTTGTCTAAAAGTATGTTTGAGGTTAACGATGAATTCGAAATTGATGCTGTAAGTAAACAAATATTTACTACTATAATTTTGATCACATTAAAATTTTACAAAATTGATTGATTGTTTTAATTGTTGGTGGATTAATTGACATTATAATATATAGGGCCTATATGGATTAGGGCTAATATGGATAAATTCTGACAGTGATGGATAGGCCTATTTTCTGTCCAATTCTTAGGTGGAAATTTACATTACAACCCAAGGCCAACAGAAATACAAGCATAAAAAATATAGTCTGAAGATCTAACTTATATTCTTAAGTCACAGTATGTTCACCTGCATTCCACATTTGGCATAAGTTTACTAATTCAACCGTAGCCTAATATTTTTGCAGACATTGACGTTGTTTTATGTTCTACTGTTAAATGTTGAATACAGGTAAACATACTGTGACTAAATACTAAAGGTTAGAACCTTTTAGGTTTTTTAAAAAAAAATTTTTGCATTTCTGTTGCCATAGGTTAGCCTAGGCCTAGGGTCGAATAGTAGCCTAACTTAGGATTGCGCCTCCACATTTAATAGTAGAGTTTAAATAAAGGTCGTTGTCTGCAAACATATCAGCTAAGGATCATAAAATCAATTTATGCCGATTCTTATGGACTAGAACCTAACTGTGTGCATAGATGTCGTGCTAACGTGTGCCCCCCAACATTATCCATAAATTTAATATCAGTTTTATGTTTGTGGTGAATACACAAATAATAATTAATCTCTACAATTTATAAAATTTTTCCTATTTTGATAGGCTATGTCAAGATTCTTTAACTACATTGTTTATTTTAACTTATTAAGTTTAACGTTCAAATTATTTTCCAATTTAATCGTTATTACATTTACTTATTATGAGATATCTTTTGTCTAAACGAGCGGACTGAATGAAGTAGGTAGATTACTTAATTTTATTCTTTAACTCGTTGAAGGTTGTCAATCCTGTGCGACACCCTCTCCCCGGCCTCCTCCAACATTCCACTTGGCAGTCCTAGTTTACAAAAAACTAAGTGCCGTAATTGAAAGATTTTCAAAATGAACTGAAAAAAGGCTAGGCCTATGCTCCATTAATGTATAGGCCTATAAAGATTTTTTCATAAAATATAAGAATCGTACCAACAATGTTTAAAAAAATTATGAAACTTAGTTTGGCTTCAATGTTATTAATTTTTAATTGTAAAAAATTTAACATTACCGGTACAACAAATTTGTGTTCAGATTTTACTTTCAACCAATGATAATTCTTCCCAAATTATGCCATGGATATTGTAATTTCAGAATAAAGGTTCTTTGATTTTGTATACGAAAAAACCATACCAACTAGTTTTATGTTCTTATACAAATTATACATATAGGCCTACACATAATTAATTTTAACAGATACTCGCAATAATTCAATTAGTAATTTTTGCATAGTAAATATTGTTATTTCAATTGAACGATTTATTAAAATTAACTCATTTTAAATATTTCGAATCAAGAAAACTGCAAGGAGTGAGCCTTGGACAGTCTTTCAATCCTTATTTTAAATGCATTGTTCGTAAGGGAAAACATAACATAACCCAGATTTTTCTTCAACAGTCAATGGTTAAAATTAAAATTGTAATGTTAAACACTGTTTTTCACTATCAAAAACCAAATTTGTTCTATCCTGGGGGTGTTTCCTATTTTGTCTCCCTTCAACAAACTTTTGGATCTGTTGTTGACTGGTTGTGCCTCCCCCCCAAAAAAAATAATAGGCCACATGACGTTGTTTTGACTATGTTAAAAAAAAAAGAAGAAAAAAAAACTAAGAAAATGATTTAGAAAACTTTTACAAAATTTGTATTCTCCTGTAAATTATTTTTATTAATTTTGATATATATATATTAAATTTATAAACCAAGCTAACTATATCACTCACGGATTAAATGTGATACGCAGGTTTAACCCCATCTATATCACTATACTAATATTATAAAGAGGTAAAGTTTGTTTTTTTGTTTGTTTGTGTGTAGGGGGTAATCTTTGGCACTACTGAACCGATTGAAAAATAGTTTTACTAATAAAAAGCTACACTATCCCTGAGTAACATAGGCTATACTGTAATTCATTTCGATAAAAACCTTTTTTTATTTCAATATTTTTGTAAATTTAGTCAGAAAAAATTCTTAGGTTAGGCCTAGAATGCTAAACCAACACATGTATTTACATTTATATTACCATAGCAACCAATTGAATAAAATAACAGATAATATAGCTGTTTGCTCCAATATTTTTATTAACAGCTGATTTCAAAATTTGAAGCAATTATTTTTCTATTTCTAGCTTTAAGGTTAGGGAACGGTTTTAAAGTTTAGACCTGAGAGTTGCAGGTTCTTTTAACCATTATTATAACTGCTGTTATAAAATATAAGAAATAATTTTATTTGAACATTTAACATTATTTACCATCTTAGTTTTGAGGTTATTAATAATCCTACACCTTTATTATATATAAAACATAACATAATATGTTTGTAGAAGGTTCCATTGGCGGTTGGCGTGTGGAGCGTGCAGGGGTCTCCCATAGTTCATAATAATTTCCTACTTGATATTTTTTTATCAAATGAACAAAACAGAATTTCTAAATAATGATCCGGAGCTCGATTTCTTAGTTGTAAAAATTTAATATTTCTACACAATGAATAGGCCTACTAATTCATGCATATATTTAATAATAATAGTTTAGATTACCATTTAATAATGTAAGATATTTTACAAATTATTGCTTACAGGCCTAAATTACTTGATTTGTGTGTTAATTCTAATATCAGTTCTAGAGGAGTTCTAAGGAAACATGGATGGTATTAGCAGCTCTGATTTAGAACACTAGAAGTAATTAATTTCTTCTAAAAATATTTTTATATTTGTTTTAAATTGTTAGAACGTTGTTTATGATGATGATCTATTTGTATTAGACTAAATGAGTCGTACTGTGCTTATTAAAATTGCTTTATCAATTACAAGTCTTCAACCAAAATTCTTAAATTTTACCAAAGTTTAACCTTTTCAGTGGCACGCCCGTATATATACGTTTGTGCTATTATAAACGTCTCACGAATACAAACCATACAGACTCACTTAATAAGAACCGAGCAAACTTGTTGTAACCGCTCCTAGATGGTGCTGATAAACTATTTTTTCCTTTACACGAAATATTTAAACCGATAGTATAGTAACAGAAGTATTTTTAATTTGTAAGTTTTCTTTAATCAAGCCGTAGTCTAGTGGATAACGTTGTGTCTTCCTGATCAGAAGATGCCGGGTTCGAATCTAGGCTAGGGAGACCAGCTATCTAATCATATCTGTGGTTTGAGGGTAGGAGGGCGGAAGTAAAGCAAACGGTGGTTGGCTCGCTTCCAAGCTGACGGGATATGACTAGATATCTGGTCTCCGGCTGGGGTTGTTTTGCATAATTTTACTAAAGTATATATATATTAAATATATTTCCTAAAAAAAAGCAGGAAAAAATACTAAATATTTGATTTCTCGATTTTTAGGACAAGTAAATTATCATTTTGGTAATGTCACCCTATGTTGTTCAAAACCCGCCACCGAAAAGGTTAAAGAAATATTGAAGCAACTGATTGAAATGAAAGCAGGCAAAATATTTACAGCTAAAACTTTTAAGCCAAGATCTTGAAATAGAAATCTAAAATAACTCTAAATTGTCTATGTTTAAAATAATCTGAATGTAGGTGAAATTTAAATCTTGTATCTTACTGTAGTCAAATATTTTAGGATTTTTTGGACAAAGTATTTGCAAGTGAAAGGAAAGCAATAGAGGAAAGAACATTGCCTAAGTGCCATGATAATCAGCCTTCTTGTAACAACATTAAATCGTTAAAGAATTCCGTTTACAGTCCAATTATTGTGAATCAGAATTCGAACAATCATTCATTTAGTCTGAATAGTGCCTGTAAATCAGATGAAGGTAAGTATTTTAAATTGAATTTAAAATTAAGTAATTTGATAAGGGAAAATAAAAACCAGCTAGGAGTGTTGACGTGAACCAAAGTTTTGTAACTAATATAATGTTTTTGAAAATATAATCATGAATTATGACATTTTGTATCATGAGAAACAAAATTATCTTATGTAAATATCTGGTTCTGGTGTAGAATTAGAGGTAAAATAGAAAAATGAAAAACGGTTAGCATAAATTCAAATGGGTCAACCTCAAAAGTAGAAATACAAGATTTGTAACTTTGAAAATTTAGATTAAAACTCATTTTAAAATCATAAATAAAAAATAAATAAACTAGGCTATAAATAAAGAAATAGTAGCCTAATTATAGTCAAATTCAACTCAGAGTGAGGCGGAAGTTCAAGCCTACGGAGGGTCAGCACGGTCGACTGGTTTCCGCTCCACACCTACCTGAATTTGAATTGTTTATAGTAGCGTTATGCAAACTTTTTTTATAACAAGAAAATATAAAAATAAATCACATAACGTTGTGTATCATGATCGTCTGTTTATTTTGGTACCAAATTTGAAGTAAATCGGTAAATGTTGAGTAATTAAATGGCATAGCTTTTAATGTAACTAAGAACTATTTAATTACTCAACATTTACCGATTTACTTCAAATTTGGTACCAAAATAAACAGACGATCATGATACACAACATTATGTGATTTATTTTTATATTTTCTTGTTATAAAAAAAGTTTGCATAACGCTACTATAAACAATTAAAATTTAGGTAGGTGTGGAGCGGAAACCAGTCGACCGTGCTGACCCTCCGTAGGCTTGAACTTCCGCCTCACTCTGAGTTGAATTTGACTATATAATAATAAAAACGATACTAAGAAAAAGCGAAGTACAGTACTGGAAAAGTGAGGTATGGTAATATTGAATTGATATAAATTAATCCGTTTTTACAAAAGAAACAAATTGAAATTGACAAAAATTAATTTGTGATTTTCGGACCAGAACAAATATTTGATTTTTAAGTGAAAGACAAATTTTGTTAAATCATTAATTTATAATAACTAAATAAATATTTATTAATTGTTAAACAATTGAGTTTATGATTAATTTAATATTGAAAATAAATATATTTCAATATTTTTAAAGTATTATAGCATATTTAGGTTAATGATATCCAAGTAATTCAATCTAAAATTATAATTACAATTTCAAAATGCATTTTACAAATTAATGTTCTAAGAAGAGCACTATGGCGACAAATATTCACTGAATGAAGTGAAACCTTGAACCACAAACGACTAAAACTAATTAAAGAAAAAGTAATGTACTTGTATTACAATATCCTTAGTACATTTTAATGACAAAAGTGTTATTTCACTAATAAAGCTAAAATGTGAAATTTGTTTATAACTGCCCTCCCCACTCCTAACCGCTTGGCCCAATTGCAGCCAATCAGTAGTGAAAGGAACGATGTTTCCTACAATTTAAATGTATTTTGTCGAGCTTAATTCCGAATCTAGCCTAGTTTACACAGTACGAGCTACCAATCGAATGGTCAATTACAGAGTACAAACATAAATATTATGTAAGTTACTAACATATACAAGTTGGTAAAAAAATCTTTTTTCATTAGGGACTCGCTTTACCCTATTAGAACACCGGTCGACAAGATCGAGATATGATATTGATATTTTCCTTGTTATATAAAAATTTTGAGATCTTGCACACCTCTAAAATAGATATTGACCATTTTCACAAATAATATGCTTATTCCATACTCAAAGGCGTTTCAAGAACAGTTTTTACTTTCTTACTATACTATAGTATAGAGAAAGTACAGTAATCGAAAAAAAAACCGATGTTGAGATTTTTGTGGAAATATCCGTTTTGGGACCCCCTGAGTCCAAAAAAGTGGTTTTTACAAAATGTCTGTCTGTATGTATACAAAGCTAGAGCGAAAACTATTCGATCGATTTCAAACAAATTTGCACCAGACATGTCAAGTAGGCCTGTATAGATGCACGAAAAACGGTTTTGAAAAAATTTGAAAAACAACCCCCTTTTTGGCAAAAAAATCAGTTATTATTTTTTTATAAAAAAATGACTAACGATTTTGATCAAATTTGGATTATTTGTAGCCTTTAATATAATAATTAATTTGTACCCTACCATATGCAAAAAACCGCATCTTTCTAAAAATTCTCGTTTAGCTAATAATAATAACTGATTTTTTGGGATTTTTGGCCATAAAGGGGGTTGTTTTTCAAAATCTTTCAAAACCTTTTTTTGTGCATCTATACAGGCCTAATTGACGTGTTTGGTGCAAATTTGTTTGAAATCGATCGAATAGTTTTATCTCTAGCTAATAATAATAATATTTATTAGTTAATCTCCTAGTTTAAAATCACCTCTCCTACCCCACCTACAATAATGAAGTCACTGTGAATCTGTTTAATAATTTAAATATGTCTGTGAGAAAGTATGTGCTAGTTTCTGGTACCGTTTATTTCTTGTGACTTTATAATCTTGGTGAAATATTTGTTACCTACATGCTTTTTCATTAGGAATTTTATGAGTTTGCCTAATCCAAGAGAGGAGCATTTCAATATAATTTAAGGTTTGAATCCAGCTATTGTAGTGGGTTATTTCCTTGTGCTAATTTTACACTGTCTTTTGTGAGTTCTTTGAGTCTTTCATCCAACAATTTGGGAAATAGGTCTATTCACGACGGTGCTGATTAGCTGCAAAATGGTTCGCACGCCATTCCACATATTGGGATTATCTTCAATACACAAAGCACGCCAACCACACGGTAGAATCCACCTCATGGCTTTGAACCGGGTACTTCTATGGTATTTTACGTTTTGATCAATTTTGGGGGAACCAAGTGAGCTATAAGGTCGCGTAAAAAACAAAATAAGCAGAATAACATCCTTTTTATATTTGTAGAAAAAACTCAAAAACAAATTCATTCTCGTAGGAAAAATCTAAAAAAATAGTTACTTCCGGTCAAAAAACGTGCTTCCGGTTGTTGGATTTTTTGGCTAACAAACTCGTCTGAGCGACATAGACAACCAACATGTGTATCAAATTTGAACCAAATCGGATTTAAAATGCGGCCGCTAGAGTACGAACACATATATACTACAACGGGCAAAACCCTGTTGTAATTCGGAATTTTGAGTTTTGTAAAAAGAAGTTTGCAAAAATCGAATTTTCGAGTCTGCATCGGGTAGCAACCGTTCGTAGGTCATGAATCGACAAGTCCGGACAGGAGCGTCGTATTCAAACAAAATGCGACTCTTGACCTCGACAAGAATGAGCAGGAAAGTTAACTTAGCCTGAAAAACTGATTTCTGTGGGAATAACCGGGATCTAGGAATTTACGAATTGGGAAATATTATTTGGTTAGTGCATTACACAAAAAACGTGTGTATTGGTCATCTAATTCCTGAATCGTAGATAGAAATATTGATTAAGTAATAAGCGTTAAAAGTTAAGGGAAAATTTCAAATTAACTCAAAATTAAAAAAGAATGGTATTTTCGAAAATGGCAAGAAATTTCAAGAAAGAAATGTTATATGACAAAACTCATAATTTTGATAATTAAAGATTTTAGAGAAAAGTGCAAAGTTTGCATAAAATTAAAGTATTGAAAAAAGAGTTTTAAAGTAAATTAAATGTAAACAAGTTATTAAAGACAGAAAGTTTTATAAGAAAAAATAAAGAAAACATTAAAATTAATTAAATTGAAAAGGTGACAAATTTCACACTGAAAAATAAAGAATTTAAATTAAAATTAAGTTTTAAAGTTAATAAAGAGATTAAATAGAGTCATAGGTATTATATTGTATCGTAAACCACCAGTATTTGAAATAAATTTCGGGAGTAAAATTAAAACAAAAAGTGAGAAAAATCGAAAATTGCTAAGTCCCAGAAAACCACTATAAAAAGGAAAAACAAAGTGAAACTGCGGCCATGGACCAAATTCACAGGTCAAATGAAGGTGTCAAAAGGAAAATTGAAAAAAGTAAGAAATGAAAAACTTTTTCATAAAACGTTAAGAAAAAAATTAAGATTAGCATAAAAAGAGAATGGAAAATCGCACAACAACGATTCGACTTCAAGGAGAAAGAAGACATCATGCTAATTAAGAATCTTCAAAGAAATTCAAAATCGGAGCAAAACTACAAAAGTTATTAAGAAAGACAATAGACCACGAGAACTGCAGGCCAACGTCAAAAGAGTAGGAGGGAGAAGCCTAAGAAATTTCCGGGGGAAAGTCAAAAAGTTAAAAAAACGAGATTGCGAAGAAAGTTATGGATGAAAAAGGATGAAAATAACATGACAATTCATAAAATAATTTATACTACAAACCAGTACCAAAAAAGTTTGAAAAAAGTTAAGTTTTAAGAAAGTTAAAAAGCCACTAAAATCAACGGTGAAAGGGGTAGGAGAAAGCCCTATATAAGCCGATGACGCGTTGAACGCGTTCTTCTCATTATCTTCACTTCTTCTCATTATAATTTTCTATTGCTGCTATTATTACTATCTTACGACCATCAAAGTGCTGTCTACATGCATCTGGACTTCAAGACTTCTACGGAATAATCGAGGTACAGGACGATACATGAATCTGGACTTCTGATGGAATAACGAGACGAACGACCCGAGGGAAACCTGACTACAACCAGGAATCGAACCTACTAACCGCATACAACTTCAGGCCGACTACAAGCAAACATAAGGTCTGTGAAAAGCGTATGTTACGTTATATTTTGTCCCCAAAATTTGCCTAAAGTTAAATTTAAAAAAAATTTATTTTATATACTGGGGTAGGTAGGATAAGTTAATTAATCTCTTGAAAATTATTTTAAAAGTTAAATTCATAGAAATAAAGTAGAGTCATTAAAAGTAAAGTTAAATTTAAAAATAAATCAAATCATATATTAAATAAGTAAAAAGATAAAGTAAATGTAAATTAGAACGTTCTGTCTATTTGTGTAATACATGTGTTAAAATAAGTGTAAAAGTTATTGTTTGAAAGAAAAGTTCCTAAAAAAAAATTTTAACATTTTAATCGAAAGTTTTATTTTAATTTTGCTTTTTGATAAATAAAATTTATCATTTATTTACAGAACAAAAAATACTTGAGTTTTGAATTACCTGTGTTGATGATTATCCATTATTATGTCCTGTGTTTTATACAATTAGTAGTAAATATATGAAAAAGTTATTAAAAGCACAAATACGTTACTAAGGCGGTTTCAGTGTTCTCACGTCTCTGAGATTTACCAAAAGGGTAAACAAGAGTTGAAATTATCTGAGCTAGTGATTTTAAATTCTGGAAGTTGTAAAATTAATTGTTGATTAGAATAAACAAATTTTATTCAAAACTAAGTTGCTTCACCTGGGTGAAAAAAGAAAGTAGCCTTTTGCCTTCCAGTAGGTGAATGTAATTTATTTTATAACAGGAAAACTAGTGTTGGCCTAAAAGTCAAGAAAGAGTATTTGACAGGTGACCTGGGGCTGAACGTTGTAAAATTGGACTCGCAACGTCTAGGCTTTCCGTTATAATATATATATATATATGATTTTTAATGACACCCCAAAACGTGTTCTGGGGACCATGATCGGTGCTCATTTGCTACTCCCGACCTTGGGTCTCTCCATAAGGGCCACTGCAACAGCTCATTTTTCCTATGGAAATTTGCTGATAAGGATGTTTAAAAACAAAACTTTGTATGTTACCAATCTTTAAAAAGTATTAACTGAATTGAATACATTCAATTAATTGTATTTTTGTAAACAGTTTGATTTGGTCAATGATGGTCCGTTATTGTGTTGCATATAACATAATGTGACTTGTTATAAGTTCATATCAAATATTGTAGTTTATATCATCAATGGTTTTATTTTTATATAAAGATATTTAGGTATGTATTACAATACTTATTTTGTCAGGCAGAAATCATCCATCTTCCTTTTCCAACCAAGACAATACGCCCAAGAGAAGTGTTACCTCTGTTCCTGCTGTACGTACTCATACTTCAAAAGTCAAAAGGCAAAGAAAATTTCCAGGACCTGCTGGCCTATTGCCAGATAGAGTGAGTATAGTAGGCCTAGTGTTTTTATGTGATCGAATTTGGAGTTTAGATGCGCAGTGACAAATGCGGAGGCAAGTCAACCAGTTGCATGGTAGTACTTGTGCTGTCAATGTTTACAGTTCTACTAAAAATTGTGAATTATTCATCCTGTGTTTGGCAGAATTTGAAATAAGACTGTCAATCGTGCCCAAACCTGGGAAATAGTGTATAATGCACATCATATCTTTATGTATAATAAAGCTGTTAATGGTGTAGATAATTTAAAACCGGTTGAGCGATATGAGGCAAAGGCAACAGGATTTAGAGAACAAATAAGAATTATAGAATCTTTCTAAATAAATCAATACAAGTTTCATTATTGCAGCACATTTTTAAGTGTTGAATATGACAATGCAATTGAAATTGCCAATTTTGGTTACATCCTCAGCCAACGCAGATTTTTTGTTTAAATAATCTCAAATTTGTAAGTTATATTTGCAAGCAACATGCACGGCTAATCCAAATGTTTGACCTAATTTAAGGATGAGTCATTCATGCCATACTTTATCAAAGGTTTTGTTAAGCATCCAGAAAAGCAGCTAAAAAATATTTCTTATTGTTAAAGGTCTTTTGTATGACAGCTGTTACTCCATGTGCTTGATCTATAGTGAAGTGTGCATTACAAAAACCAAACTCATGGTCAGGTATATTTGAGAGGGGTTTTAATCGCTTTAGGACAAATTTCTTTTTTAGATTAGGTATTGCTGGAAGTATCAAAATTGACCTGCCTGTAGGAAATAATTAATTATTGTATTTCATTTTGTTTCAGAATCAAAACAACAGTTTCAATATTACCACTGATGTATTAGATTTAGATGTTTCTTTGGACATACCAGCAAAGGTAAGACCATTGTTACATTCAGTTTTATCGTTTTATTATTTAGCATTTCTGTTATATTTTTCCTTACTTGTATAGTTTGTTTTGTAACAACTTCTTATTACTAGATTAAGAAAAATAGGCTGAAAATTTCTATTTATCCTAAAAAGTTATTATTTTAAAAATAAATTTATGATTTAGTGTATTTTATGGAATAGTTTTTTCACTGTGAATTTTGAAATACATAGTGTTATGTACTTGGGGGAATGTAATAAGTGGCATCTCGCTTTGTTCTTTTTTCTATTTTGAGGTAGATTTATTTTCTGTTCTATATATACATTTATTTTGTTCAATCATTTCAAACTCAAGGTGATCTTTTAACAATACGTTTTATTCCAATATTTTATATTGTAGTAAACTATTCCAAAATCAATAAATCTATGATGTCTTACACTTCAGGCAAAACTGAGCTTATTAGAATCTGTCCTCAAAAGTTCTCAAACACGGAATCTATTCAAATATTAATTCTGTCTATATAAAAACAAATAAAAATTTCAACAAAAATTCACAAATATTCTCTCACTTTACGTTTTTGCATTTGATTCCTTTTGGCCCAATTCCTCTTATCTCATGATTTGGTTGGGTAACCTTATCTCAAATATTTTACTGCATTTAAAACTTTCTCCCTTACTTAGTTTTTCCATTAACTTTAAGCTGCTTGATCATTGGCCTAATCTAAAATGCAACATTTTCAAATTTACCATAGGATGTGCCACTTTCTAATATAATTGTTACTTCTTAAAAAATATGTTTAAATATAAAATCGACTCATCTCGCTTTGCAACAATGTTTACCAAACCACTGATAGGCTTGTAAGGGATTTGAACTGAAAAACAGTGTAATATAATGTCCAGGATGACCTATGCTCCCAGAGTACACTGTCTGGAAGTGTATTGGAGGATGAACCATGGCAGAGCTTCCTGTCAGACTTGGGTTCGCAGCAGGACATCCTGAAGGTGCTTAATATCGCTAGTATCAAGAAGAAGGCTGCAGCTCGACACCTAACCAAGAGGAAAGTTCCATTCCTAGCTGCGGTATTATATCACATAGATGCTTCAGCTCCTGACCCTTGCATCATTCTAAGGGACACTACAGGTGAGTTTTGTAACGATCTATACTATGTTATAAAGAGGAAGTTTTTTTAAACTCAAAAACTACATATCCATTTTGGTGTAACTTTGACTGATACTTGCATGTTAAAGCACTGCTGTCCTGGTAACATTGGCTATGTTTGATCATGTTTTTTTAATGGGTTGAACAACTGATTGAAAACATTGAATCAATTCTGATTAGTCTGTTATTTACTTCCTAATGCATTTAAGAATTACACATATCTTGTACATTTCAACAGCAAATTTGTATAATAAACTAGCTGGCCCGACCCGGCTTTGCACGGATAGACAAATCAACCTGATACTAATAATTAGCCCAAGTGTTTTAGTTCATTGTAAAAAAAAAAAGTTCATTATAGGCCTAACCTAAAATTATATTCAGTTTTTGATCCAAATCAGTTGTTGATCAAAATCAGCTGTTTTAAGCTTTTCATACGAACAGCTGTTTTTTGTGCCCCTGATAAAATCAAAAGAAATCTTTCTTCTTCTTCCTTAAGATTGACCTTCCATAAGATTAACATTGAAACTTTGAGGGCCACTGAGGCGTAGCCCTAATGTCCTAGGACTTCGGTAAATGGCCTAAAACCTTCCCAGGGTTAACCTGTGTTACTATGCAAAATTTCAAAGCAATCGGATGGACGGTTTGTAACGCATAAAGGACAAACATACAAACGTACATACATTGAATTTTATAAATATAGATTTCATTAAGTTGCTTTTCAATCTCTTGAATTCTTTCTTTGGTGTTTTACTCGAAAATGCTGAGTTCCAAGTATTCTGCAGCACAATCACAACCCATACCAATTTCCTTCTGTGATGTAGTAATTTTGTCCTTAATCTTTTCTAACTTTCTAGTTATGTCGGCTGTGAAGACTTTTAGTTTTCCTGAGTAAAATTTTTACTTTGAAATAAAATGATTTAACCTATATATGATATTCTATAGGATTAACCATAAGTGAAATAAAGATTTTTTTATTTCTTTTTTAGTTGCCTAACATTTTTACTTTATGGCAGTTAGACTAATGAAGATGGGCTTTTTATAGGTTTATTTTTAGATTAAATGTAATCTAGTAATTATCTCTAAACAAAGAGCCGAAAAAGCATTTTTCAATTAAATCATTCCCAATGCTAGTCAAAAAATAAAAAAAAACCTTTTTTATATTTTCACTTATTAGCTGAATTGTTGAAGAAAATAAGAGTTATTACACTCAACCCAAATTGAAAACGGTTGTTTGGAGGAGGGTAAAACTTCGTTTCAGACCATTTGGAGATGATACAAAAAGTTCATTAATTTATATATTTATAGGCCTATGTTTTATTTCTGTATTGATAAGTGGTAGTAAATATGCTTTAAAATTGTAGATTTTTTGGTGAAATTGTCCTAGTAGGATTCTTCAGATACTCCTTTTTGTTGTTTTTCGATCCGATTCAAAATGGTGGAGTTATACCGTTTAATCGTTTTTGGGTAGGTATTTGTATAGTATATATAAATACATATAAGTATATGGGTTTCTTTCACCTTGATAAGTGGTAGTAAATATGCTTCAAAATTGCTGAACTTTTAGTGAAAGGGTCCTTGTAGGATATCCCAGATACTCATTTTTTTATTTGACACAAAATGCCGGCCTATTTAATTCAAACCAAAATGGCAAAGTTAGAGCGAGGAAATTGCATTATATCTCCTACTCATAAGCCCGAATACGATATGTGAGTTACATCATTTGAATGGCAATTAAATTTACCACAATCCTGTGCAAAGGTATTTCAGGTACAGTCGGCGGAATAAGGAACAAAATTAATTCATAGGAAACTCTCAGTATTTATTACTAGTTATTCCCGGATAAGAGAATTCAACTATAGTAATGCGGCATTGCTGCTTACGCTTTTTTTATATAAAAAACAATTAAGATCTAATTTAATTTAAAACTCACTGAGGAAAGTCCTCCAAATAAAAGATATTTGAATCTAATTTGATAAATTATTATAATTTAAAAACAAACATAATTTAGATCAAAACACCCAAACTCTTTGAATGAAAAATGTCAAAATAAGTTTATGAATTATCGGCACTATTTTAATTAATGAATTAATGATTGGCAATGAAACATAGTTTAAAACAAAACTATGAAATTCTGTCAAATAAAATGGCACTCCGAATACGATTTTCGCTAATTTGATGAACTAGTTAAACATAATTTAAAACACAACAGCGAACGTTTGCAAAAGAAAACGATATGTTTAGGCTTTCTTACTTTGCTACTTCAGTGTGCTATCTCAGTTTGATAGGCAGGTTGTTAAACAATTGACAATGACTGTAAAATTATGGCAAAAACCCAAATGAATAAGAAATCTTGGAACTTCTCCATTGGATTCAGGATTTGATCATTACATTAAGGAAAAATATTATTCTAATTTTAAATCTCATGAATTTAATTAGATTTTCGATATTCGAGGACACATAGATATTTTAGTAATCTATCTCCCATATTATAATAAAATATGTAATGTACTTTTCTTAATATTTGAATAGTGCCTAGTCTATTTCTAATTTCATAAATATTTAATGGCTCTGTTAAATAAATAAATGAATATAATGGTTAAAAAATGTTTAACACTCAACAACTACTGTAATGATTTCAAAATAGTTTTCGGATATAGAGGTTATATGCCTTAAAGGAAAAAGGGATACAAAACATGATAATACACAGCTTATGCCACTTGTCAGAACAGTATCTATAACGTATTAGTAAATGTTTAATTTCTGTCGAACCAGCCAGTTTTAAATGAAATTGTTTTCATTTAATGTAACAACCTACAGTAGAACTTGGATAATTCGAAGCTGAAGGGACCAATGTAAAAATTTGAATTATAAAAGTAAATTTATTTTTATTTTTATGTTTTAAAATGATTGAAATAAAAACTATGTTGAATATGTTTATTATATAAGGTTTATTTTCACCAAACAAAAGTAAATGATGCTTTTTTATTATCTACAATATAATAAAAAATATATACTGTACTTTAGCAAAGTATTGTAAAATGTCCGATTGCCTTGTAGAATTAATTGTTTTTACGTTTGCAATATCCTCAAATACGTTAAGAGAATGAAAAACAGATTCACTTAGACTGGTTTGTAGTTCAATACACCGCCAAAATTCACACAATTGCTGAAGAGCCTCATACTTTGTAGGGATTAGGGGATCTTCAACTTCAGCTTCAACTTCTTCTAAATCCGACAATTCGACACATTTTTTCATTTTCATTTCTTCTAAAAAGTTCACTTCGATGCTGGTCAGATTTCTTAACGAATACGTTTTTTTTATACAATTTGCTATTGTTGTTTTAGTAACTTGTGACCATCCATTGTGACACATTCTTGATGCTTGTAGGATATCGATCTTTATGTTTTTCCAATAAATCTGTCAAGAGCGTTTGTACAATAAGTCGCTGGTAAAATGCTTAACATTTTTTATAATATTTTTGGCTGTACAACTGAAGTCATGTTCGGCGAGAAAAAAATAAGCGTAACGTTGTTCATAAGTTGGATAGAGTTATGCGCAGTACAAGTATCAATAAACAAGATGATTGTTCTGTTTACAAAAGTATTTGTCGAGATTTAACAACATACAGAGATTGGGCAGAGCATCAATGACAAACTACAGTATCGGTACTTAAAGAATTCTCGGAAGGCAAAATTCTTGGAAGCCGGTACCGCCCCTAGAATTGCAATACATGTACAAACAATAGCGTCTAGGGTATGACCTCCCCCTTATCTACCTAACAGTGACCTATTTATTCAGCGATCCCTTTCACACCACAAGATTTTATTTTTGGTGTTTATAAAAAAACTTTGAATTAAAGAAGTTGACTTCCACTGATCCATAATTTTTTTACATGATATAAAGTTCAAGGGACCAAACCGAAACTTTAAATTAACGGTAATTTCAAATTAAAAATGTTCGAATTATCCAAGTTCTACTGTATTTACTTTTAAAATATAATTCCAAAGTCAGAGGGCTTCCCTTTCAAGCTGCAGTACCGGAGAGAAATCACCCTTTCTCGAAAGTGGTATTTTTGGTTGACCACTATTCAAAACCATTCTCAAAAAGATTACAAGAGAACCAAGGAAAACAGAAGGATGAATGAACTACTGTTGGAATGTATTTCATTTAAAATCTCAGTGGATTCCTAGTCCCAGTGGTATAGAAGCAGCTGATATGATTGCAAAGCTGGGAAAATTCTGTCCCAATCAGCTTGTCTTGCCTCATTGTATTTGTCTAAAATGCGATGTAATCTCCATGATCAAGAAGAAGTGGTACGGTGGCAACAACTTTCTTTACTGGCTACTGGCAATAGATGGGGAGGGTCTCTTCATATTCGGCCCTATATGCCTCAATCTCTCTAGTGCAGTCAGTATGCCTTCAACATGAAAGACATGACACAATTATCTGGCAGTCAACCTACACTGTGTCCAAGTATTACCATACCCTATGGGGCTGCAAGATCATAGAACACTCACAGGAGGATCCAAACACTTTGTTTGCCGAAACGCATCTCTACTTTTCAGCATGTTATCTAACAGCTCAGTAGCTAAGGAAGGCTGTTAAGTAAGGGTGGCTAGTAATTAAGTAAACACTTTTGTTTTATAAATAAATTTGTTTATTTTAAATTTTAGGTGAAATTCACGGAACTCTACATAGGAATGTTTGGGACGTGTTTGGAGCTGAATTGAAGCCAGGATGTGTGTTAGTCTTAAGAAATGTTGGAGTCCTAAGTACAGGGATTTCTTCTAGAAGACATTACCTTAATATCACTAGTAATAACTTGGTCACTCTTTACGCAACTTCTCAAGGTAATGTTTAACGATTACATTAAATAATAAATGTATGGGTGCACTAAAATTTTATTTCTCATTCAATTTTGTTTTAATTAGTATCATCAACTGCTCTTTTAAAAATGGGTAAATAATTTAGATCTTTAGAAGTTTTTTTTTGTTGTAAAAAACACATTTTTCAACTTATTTTTGTTCAAAGAATTTAAATAGCTGTTATATTTAAGTGAATGAAACAAATCGGTTGTTTTTTTTTTGCAAATTGTGTCTTTAAAACACTAAGTTTATAATACCATGAAAACTTTCAATTCTGACATTCACCATTCAAAAGATTTAATTTTTGTAAAAATACAAAATACCGTCATTTTTTACTAGATAGAAAATAAAGCATTTTTGGACATATATGTTCTTACAAACATTTTTTAGTTTTGACGTGGCTCTAGGCTCTTGAAGTTTTGGTAGTTTTTTTAACACTTTGTATTTAAAAATATACCTTTCAAGATATTTGATATTTATTTTATTAATTTATTTATTCCATAAATTAAGGTAAAAGAGAGAAGAGAAAAAAAAGAAGAAAAATACAATTTTAAAATGTACAAGAAATTATAAATAGGTCATCACCAGAACAACAACCTCCTGTGCCCACACCAAAAATACCCTTACAAAGAATCAGAATAGAACGCGAGATAAAAAATGAAAAGATAAAAAGAACGACATATAGGCTAAACATAATTTTATAAATACTCTGTAAAAATAACGGACTCACAATAATCCCTCCCTCCCTCCCCTAACCATAAATAAACTTGCTTTTTATAGGCCTTAACTTCATAATTTTGAAAAAGTCTCAGGTTTTTTGGAATATTACGGAAAATCATCTGTGAAACGTAATACGAGTTAGTCATAGATACAGATCTATAAAGCCTATCTGTTCTTATTCCCACTGCTTGAGAATGACAAGAATGACTCAAAATAGAAAAAATGAAATTGGAATTTTTATGCAAAAAAGTTAAGAGTTTTTACAAAAAATTGTCTGATATTAAAAACGTTTAAACAGTCATACAGCTTGTCAGGTGGATGTCTTTTTGGTTTACGCAGCGCCATCTTCATAACAGATCTCTGGATGACACCTAAGGGAGTCAGTATGGATTTGTAGGCGTTATCCCAAACTATTATCCCCCTCAAAAGCAAAGATTGGCAATAAGCAAAGTACAACTGTCTTATTTCCCAAAAGTATAATATTTCATTTAAATTCCTAAAAACATAGATTAACTTTTTAATTTTACAACTCAAATAGTCAACATGTGCCGACCAATTTAAGCATTTATCAAGCAAGACACCCAAGTATTTGTAGGAGTCAAATCCATCAATGTTACTACAGCCCTGCGGCTGCAGCTTACTTAGGTAATTCCCACATGAATGTAATTTAATATGTTTATAAGGACAATCACTAATGGACCTAAGGGCTATAGGAAGGAACTTTGTTTTAGATATGTTAAGGGTTAAAACATTTTAATGGAACCTTTTTTTCGCTACTGACAAATCCTTTACAACCTTCCCTTGTACTTCTTCCCAACTATTACCCTCGAATAAAATGGCTGTATTGTCTGCAAATAGGTAAAAGTTCTCATCAATATTGATTTTAGACAAATTATTTATACAAATCAAAAACAGGATAGGTCCTATAGTCGACCCCTGGATGACGCCATATTCCACAGGCTGAGGTTCACTATTTACTCCACACACTGACACCATTTGTTTCCTGTTCGACAAATAGCTTTTGAACCATGAGTATGCATTACCACGAAACCCGATTAAGTCCAATTTATTAAGTAATATTTGTCTGTACTGAATCTAAAGCTTTAGCTAAGTCCAAGAAAACTATAATAATTTTCTTATTCCGCGTCGATGCCTTCATTAATATTTTTATTTAAATCGAATAAAGCATTTGAAGTATTGATGTCCCTTTTAAATCCATTCTGGCACCCAGACAAGAGATTATTAGTATTTAAGTACGACACTAATTAGTCTTTTACAATTTTTTCAATTATTTTAGAAAACACGCTCAGCATAGAGATAGGACGAAAATTACCGAAATCTGTCAATTCCCCAGCCTTGTATAGAGGAACAACTTTTGCCAGTTTAAATGCATCTGGAAGTTCACCCGACTCAATGCATAAGTTTATAATATAATGAAGCGGTTTTACAAGAAAATTACAATTACTTTTAAAATCATAGCCAGGAGCAGATCCACCTCGAAGTCAGCTGATATACTGCAAAATGGTCTTTTCATCAACCAAATTAATCCTAACATCTTCGACAATTCTGAAGTCGACGTCATTTATTACCAGAGTACCACTAGAATCAATAACTGTAGCCAAATTATGACCTTCCTTAGCAAAGAATTCGTTGTTAAAGTTATTTGCAATGTCCTTACATACATTCGAATTTAACACAGCACCCTTTGAAAATTTCCCAATAGGAAAAGTTTTGTTTTTCCTCTTGTTACTCGATATTTCATTCACCGTTTGCCAAAAAACCTTAGGATTATTAATATTTTTAATTATTTAATTTCTATAATATGAATGTTTAGTAAATTTTATAATGTTAGAAAGTTTATTTTTATAGTTTTTAAAATATCTCTTAAGATCAGTATTAAAATGCTGTTTAATTACTAGCTTACTTAATTTATCTCTTTTACGAATCAATCTTATTAGTCCAAATGTTATCCACGGTTAAATTTAAAAAAATCTAGTACTTGAGTTTAAATTAACGCTTTCCGATTTTTGTATACTACGGTTTATAATATAAAAAAAAACAAAAAAACAATTACAACTGAACTATTGTTTTGGTCAGTTTTGTCAATGACTTTACTCCACAATTGTTCACTTATTAACTGTTTGAATACCGATTTATCGATGTAGAAATTTAGCCCGATTTGTTTCACTGCATCATTGGTTGACGTGAACTGAATTTCCAGCGTGGTACTAAAATGGTCCGTGATACTTGTGTGAATCACAGCTGATCGTACACAATTATAACGAGAATGTTTTACAAAAATATGGTCAGTACAAGTCTGGCCGTATGACGTCACTCTGGTCGGAACATTTATGACACTAACAAAACCTGATTCAGTCATAACACCCAAGTAACGTTCTACATGTTTATCACATTTAAGTAAATAATATTCATATCACCTAATAATATATAACTTTTATCTTTATGAGTAACCCTATAAAAATGTTCAAGTCCGTCAATAAAGTCACTAATTCTACTGTTGTGAGTCCTATAGAGTTTAAGAATGTTAAACTGTTTACTGAAGAAAGTAAATGCAATAGATAACCCATAAACGCTTCCCAATACGACGTCTGTCAATGTCACAGACAATCTTTTATTGGCATAGATAACGGTACCGTCACTCCTATTTACCTTCCTAAATGTACTGAACAATTCAAACCCTTCTAGAACTAAGATATCGCCGACCCAGGCTTCCGTTAGTATTATTAAGTCAAAAACTATTTTAAAAGTACTTATATAAATTAATAAATTTTGTAAGTTTTTCGAATGGCTTTTAATATTTATATGAAAATTTTTTAACTTGATATTGTAAGATTATTTTGTATAGTGAGGTTAAATTCTAATTGTGTGACGTTTTCTTATCTTAAACGTCATGCATATTTAATTCCGAAATGTTACTTTACCTTTTCCATAGTTCAACAGTCTGGGGGCGTCCACCAGATTCCCGTCAGGAATCAAAATATCGCTAGGCTCTAGAGGTATTCCAAAGCATTAGGTTTTAATAATCACAGAGACTCATTGTTCAAAAGTTAAGATCGAGTTTTACTAGATTCTAAAATTTCTCCATTTACAGACTCTCAATTTAATTCAATTAGGCAATTATTATTTAACTTGATAAAAAATATTCTTTAAACTCTTCTAATACATGAAATCAAATAAACAAATTCTACTTAATCGACTAACTTTCTATAACCTTTTAACACCTGAAATTACCCCTTTGTATCTAGATTAACTAATATTAATTTTACTCTTCAAATCTCACTAATTTTCATTTATATATGCCTCGAACTTAACTCTTTCAAAATTAATGATTTCAAACCCTTATTTACATGCACAAGATCAACCCCAATTGCTTTTCAGGTGTTCCTTAATGAACCCTATTTACAGCTAATTCTAATGATCTCACCCCTGCATGTATTATGTTATTTAGTATTATTAAATATGAAAATCTTTCAATTAATTAGATTAATGTTTAGTATATGGGTTTTGCCTCTAAATTCTTTATCTCGAAATCTGTCTTACAATTATTTAAACAATTTTATTCTACTCACATTCTCTTTCCTTCCTTTTCTACCCCGCACAAAACACTTTACATAAATTAAAATTTATTAATTTCTTTTACTCCCACACAAAACGCTTGACATAAATTTATTAATTTCTTTTACTCCCACACACTGAATACACTTTCGAACTCCTCTCGGATTCACAATCACCTTTCACTAACTGCTTTAATTTAATTTTTAATGTTGAAAATGGTGTTGAATTTATCCAAACTCTTTTTAACACGATGTTGTTCCTCTCAAATGCCCACCAAGACTCCTGCATTAATTCTCTTCCTCTCCCACCTCTCTTTTTGGAAGCGTGTTTTACTTCTTATGTCATTGGTTGATTTTTGAATTTAGAACATTTGATTGGCTGCTCAATTTGCCCGTATTTTGCGGTTTTTTATGCCTGTATTAATTTGTGGATGCGTCATCGACAGGTTCCATAGTTCGTTCTAATTTTAGAAACCTGACTCCCGGTTTCCTGTCGACTTCCTCTTTGCTTACGATCAGAGTTTCGTTTGTTCTTAAAATATCAATTTCTTTCGATCTACTTCTATCGTATTGAATTGTTTTTAACTTATTTTATTTTAAAGTGTTTGGGGTAAATTGTTTACCCCAATCCTTACAATATTGTTGTTCTGCGTGAAAAAATTTGAAATTTCAAAACTATCTTGATAGTACATTCAATATTATTAAACTATCAATTTCTTCATTCAGCTCCAAACCAGAAAAGTATTTTATAAAAATATCCTTGCAGTCCCGCCTATTATGTTGTACATTACTGGGTGTCCATTACAATATGTAAAGTTGACAAATAATCAAATTACAATTAGTTTAAATTTAAATCTATTTTTAAAGTAAAACACTTAACTTACACCAAATTTAGACCAAGTCATGTATTATAGATGTTTTAATTAGAAATTAATATCAAAAATATAAACTGGGCAAATAAATGTATTTAACTTTAACTACTACACAAAGTCATAGCACTTCATGCTATAGCGTCAAAACAGATCTAAATAAGCAACTCAAAACTAAATACATTTCTTATAAATATGAATCATTTGTCATCGTAATTTAATATAACAGAACAAAGGAGGCAACATAGACAAAAACAAAACATTAAATTACAACAAATAAAATTATTACCTTCAATAAATTAATAATGTATTAAAAAATAAAAAAGAATAATAATAATTACTATTATTCTAATTTCAAAAATAGCAAAATTAAAAACTAAATATCCTATTCTTCAGTTATCAGAAGAAAAAACATATTAAATTTAAAATATATACATTTTCTTTCTTTTAATGCAACTTTAGGTAAATGCCATCTTGAAACGGTCCAGGCGAACTCGCTCCAAGAACCCCTTCCGTTTGAACGATCACTGACCTACTCTACCCTAACTTCTTTACCGATCAAATTCCTTGCTTATTTATGCAAATTTGATGTATCTAAATTGCATAAATTTTACTAAATATTTTCCACTTCTTATCACTATTTTCCTTACTCTAACATACACATATATAAACGCAAATATATTTAATGGGCGAATTATTCTTCTTCCCCACAGCTCTGTAGGTCAGCTGTTTCTTCTGGCGGTTGGGCTCTGATTCTTTTTAAGTATATATATATTTGTATATAAAAAATGTAATTCTTTTTAGTCCTACCGGCTTTAGCTCAGAAAGTATAATGTTCTCTTTTTAAATTACTTTGAACTCCCTTTCTACAGGGCGTGTCTTTGTTTCACAATCAAAACAACGATTTACTGGAAATAAAGTTTTATGCATAAGATCTGAGCACTTGATCTTATTTGTATTGAAGATATTCAAATTACTTCTTTTATTTTTGCTAATTTTATTTATTTTAGCAATTTACACACTATACATTTGGAAATGCCCAAAGGTTAATTTTTCAATAATATTCTCGTTTTCTGAGTAACAAATAATATCTCCTTGATATTTAACATTTATTTAACATAAAAGAAAATTCAACTCTTCTCCAATAATTAATACCAAAAATTGAATAGTCTCTTTTCATAAGTATATACAATAATTCTTGACACAATTGAATACTAGGCTGCACATAATACATACAAAATTTAAAATTCTAAATGAGAAAAGGTGAGTATCCCGCGGTATACAATTTTATTTTATTATTTATAATTTTTAGAATATTTACTATTATTAATTAGTCTTAGAAAAAGTTTTAGTTTAATTTTTACCCAAGTAGTTACATGAATTAAGCAAAGTTTCTTTTTTTTAAATAAAAAATACATACAAGAAAAACAATAATAAAAATAATAATAATAAGGGGGAAAATCAGAGAACAATAAAACAGTGTCATCGACAAAACAAAAAGCAGAATTTTGCAACTTATTTTAAAATAAACAAACATTGTATTAAAAACAATATAAAATACCTTATATAAGAAATAATATAATTTGACTTATTGATTCACATATTGGTCCAAATGTCTGTATATATTTAGACATTTTTAGGTTTTGTATTTTAATGTACTTGTTTTCAAGATAAATTATCATTTCTCATTTTGTTAATGTAATTTTAAATTATGTATTATTTTGATTTTGTTAATGTACAAAAGGAACAGCAATAAATTTTCATTTCATTTCATATTGGATACTTCTCACCCTGATAGCATCTTCTTCCGCAGTTCTCTTAAAAAAAATCTTATATAACAAATAATATAATTTGACTTATTGATTCATATATTGGTCCACATGCTGAATACTTCTCACCCTGACTGCATCTTCTTCCGCCGTTCTCTTCATAAAAAACCAGGCGTAGGCTAGCTTCCCGTACTATTGAACGAGCTCTTCCAAGCACAACTTTATTATAAGGTGTCAAATGTTCATTGATCAATAATTTTGTTAACTGAAAAGAACTGTTAATGTTTGCAGTTGTAAGATCCATTATTCTAGCTTTAGTACCATACAGCCACAAGGCTCTAACTTGCCTCGAAATAAACTGAACTATGATACTGGGATAAATGTTTAGTTTCTAAATGTTTCCTATAGTCAATATGGAAATGTTATGTTGTAAATGTTATCAGTGTATTTGCATTTTTTAATAAATAAATAAATAATAAAAAAAGGAAGAAAATCGAAATTGGAGAGTGAATTAGGCCAGCTATGCAAAAGGTGGAGACTGGGATTTCTTTTTTCTTATTTCTAAAATATAATACTTAAAAAAATAACATACTATTTATTCTAGTGAGTCAGGGAAATTTTGGTTAGCACAGGTCGTGGAAAGTCAGGTAAAATTTAAACCGATTTTCTGTGGATACCCTGATAAGGCATCGGCTACCATATTATTCTTCTCAGGTCGATAGATGATATCAAACGTAAAACAAGACAATGTCAACCTCCATCTCATTATTTTATCATTCTTCACCTTTTCTGAATAATTGTCATCGAACATGAAACTAACAAACAGCTGATCAGTTATAATTGTAAAATGATAACCAGCAAGAAATTGGCACCATTTCTACCATGGCATAGGCTTCCTTTTCCACAGAGGAATGTCTTTGTTCACTGTCAGATAATGCTCTGAGAAAAATGCCACTGATCTATTTTATTGTGATAATATTGCAGCATCGCATAATCAGAAGCATCAGTTTTAATACAGAATGGGGCCTGTTCGTCTATGATAGAGACAAATGACCTTGACATCTCGCTTTTCAATTGTTCAAATGCAGAAACTGCTCTAACATTCATTTGAAATGTTTTTGTCTCGGTCAACAAGTGAATTTTTGTAGAAAACCCACTACTAAGCAACTGTGGCACACTTGTAGTGAGCAAACATTTCAACCGTTCTATGAAAAAATTTGAATTCATTAGATAACGGAAGAGTCACAAGAGGATTTAATCATTCTGGGTCTTAGCGCACCATTTTCTATAAATATTAATTTTCTTTAAACCAAAACTGCATTTGGATTCATTTATTGTAAGATTATATTTGCTAACACCTGTTGAGAATTTTTGCAAATTGTCATTATGTTCGTCTTGAGTTTTACCGCAAACCATCACATCATCTAAATAAAACAAGTAAATGTATTGCTCAATTTCTCTTCATGTATTATTTTTGATCTATAGTCCTTTGAAAAGCAGATACACCATTAGTGTACCAGATACCCCAAACAAAATCATACAAAAAATTATAGAGTCATCTGCAAGCTTCAAAAGCTTCAACAATTAGATGATTTGTGCTTTTCAAGTCAGTAATTCTGAAATAAGTAAATTGAGCTATTTTAGACACAACTTCATCCATTTTAGGTAGATATATGGAACGACCGGCTGGCCAGCATGCTCGAAATTGTGTCGTGTGTTTTTTATTTATTAATGTTGGACATGTATTGTTTTATTTAATGTTAGGTGTGCTTTTTGTTATTCGTGTTTCGTGTGACTTGACAATGGAAGTATAGTGTAATCTTCCGAAACTGGTCGTCGCTAAATAAAGGGCATAGAACTGTTGACGGTACTTAAAGTATGTAACCTAGTCTAAACCAATAAGACCATTGTTTACCTGCATCAGTAGAGTTAAGTTCTGATTCAGATTTTTGTGGTTTTAGTATATGGTTTATTGTAGTAGTATTATTTGCAGTTGTTTTAGTTTCTTGCGTGATTTATTTGAAGTATTTTTAAAATTTACTTTAAAAGAATTTTAGCACTAAACTAGATTTGAGTAATACACCTAAGATAGGTTTTATTAAACATTAAATAAAGCTCATAGTTTGTAGTGAAAACAGTAATAAAGACAAAAAATTAACAATAGTACAATAATTAAATTGCTTAAATTAAATGCTGTTAAATTATCCTAATGATTTGAATATCAGCTGTTAAATTTCATTAATGATTTTTTTTTCACCACAGTAAGTTAGAATCAAGACACCAATATTTTAAACTTCACCTTTCATTACTAGGGGTCTTGTAGGAGTATTGATCAATCTGCCTGAAAATGCTTGTAATATCAAATTTTGTAACTTAAAGCAGCTAAAAATCACTAATAGGTTTATAATAAATATCCATCATACCTTAGAATTTAATTTACAATCCTAATTCAGTGTTCAAGTGGGCTTCTAAGAAATTTTAAAATTGCCAGTCATATTGGAAAAATGGTTGATTGTATAAAAATTGTGACACCATCAATTTAAATGAAATAAAAAGTTCAGGGGAGTACTTTCAAAGTATAACAACTGTCATACATATACTGGATCAATCATCCTCATTGTATCCTTTTCATCCTCGGTATATATACTTTTCATCCTCAGTAAATTCTTTGTATATTAATAACTTTTTTCAGGAAAAGTTCAAGTTGCAGAAGGTGTCAGCTTATTGAATTTAAACTTCCTAAAGTTCATCGAAGATTGGAGAGCTTCTGTAAACCCTACCACCTCACCCACGAATGTGCAAGCTCCATCCAGAGCATTAGCCTTGTTCAATACATCATTACCTCAGTCTACATGCAGTCCTAGGCTTAACTTAACAGCATATTCTAGGCCTACAAATAGTCAACAAAGAGCCTCTGGATCAACGAGAAAAACCGATATATACAATAATGTTGCAACACCTAGCTGTAAACTTAATAATTCTTCTAACATTAGTTCGAGTGTTGTACAAAACAAATTGATTAATTACAATCAGTATATAAAAAAGACTGTTAAGCAGTGTTCAAACCCATCGTTAGAACAAAATATAAGCAAACAAAGTTTTGTAAACAATTTTAGAGTTCCTCAAACTGTTAAAAACAATATATCTAATGAAATTAAATTTAACCAAAGTGATTTTGTTGCTAAATCTAGCCCAGATATGTTTTTATCGGGTGGTGTAAGCTCTAGTACTAGTCAGTGTAACACTTTTGAAACCCATGAAAACACTTCAAATCCGTTTATTCAACCAAAGAGACCTAAAATGTGTACGAATAATGTACAAAATATGTTTAGCTTTAGTAACGTTAATCAACATAGACCAAATGAAAATCAAGAAACGAGTCAGAATTCGATGGTATTTACTCGAGAATTGGACGAGGATGAGAAGTCTGTTGTTGAGAGTGTGCTAGATGGATTTGATTCGGAAACATTTTTTGATGATTTCTGATCGTTTTGTATGTAGATAAATAAGTATTTATTAAAATAAGAAGTACTCATGGCATTAATGTATAAATAAAGTGAAATATTTTTTTATGTGTGTACTTTGTATAAAAATATATTTTCATTGTTAACTAGAGTTGTTTATTAATTGTTACTGATTAGTATGCATTTTCTTACATAAAATAGGCCAAGTTTTTAATTGAAGCATAAATTCTTTGAAATGCAAAACAAGATAAAGTTTTGTAGATTATTGTAGTTTTACTGCTAAAATTGATATTTGTTGTGTACAGTCCAAATTATTTTTATAATTTTAAAATAACCTATAATTTACACATTTTATTTATAGTTTAAGCCGTAATACAGAGTGTTTCATGTATAGTTGCCTCAAAATGTAGAGAGATACCCCCTCAGATAGACGGACCTTCCTAATCACCTGTTGATAAACAATGCCTTTGTTAGAAGCATCCACCCGGGACTGCCAGCATCCGCCTGCTATTCCAAGAAATTCTGTGTCACACTATAATTTCTAAACAATTGATACATTTGGCCTACATTATCGAATGACGGCTCATTTTTTTTCGTCTTACTTAGACGAATAAAAAACAATTCAAATCACAGTTCTACGACGTACCGTTACTGACATAACAGCACCCGTGATATGTTGGTGAAAGTTAAGCGACAACTATTATTTCAGTAACGATACTTCTTAGAACTGTGATCCAAATGTGTTTTTATTCATCTAAGTAAGACGAAAAAAAACGAGCCGTCATTCTATAATGTAGGCCTAATGTATCAATTGACTGCAAATTATAGTGTGACACAGAATTTCTTGGAATAGCAGGCAGATGCCGGCAGTCTCGGGTTCCCGCTTTTAACAGAGGCATTGTTCGTCAATAGGTGATTAGGACGGTCCGTTCTACCTGAGGGTGTGTCTCTCTATGTTTTGAGGCAACTATACAGAGTGTCAATGTACCTGAGAACTTGGGTACACCAAAGCTTAAGTACCTCGGTTCGAATCCAAGTAAAGGCCATGGAAGTTATTCTAGTTGGAAAGTTGATTTCAGACAATTGTCATATGAAAAAATGGTCCAATTTGAAAATGTTATAATTATTGATGGATACAGTTTCCGAAATATTAAATTTTTAACAATGTTATTTATGAATAAATGAAATAGTGCTTTTATTAAGAACTAACGAAGTATTAAAAGTTATAAATATTAAGAATACTTTTTTGGCCATAAGCTACAGACCGTCTGCCAGGTTGGCACTGGCTTAAAGATTAACTTTTTTGTCTTAAAATCTACAAGAAATATAATTACAGAAAGAAGGACAGTAAAAAAATACCTCCCCATGTAAATGTGAACATTCCCAGTCATATAACTGAGATTATTACATTAAATTCAACACTTTTTTCCATTCACTATCAACTGACCAATTACAGCTTTTAATTAATTATCATTGTTTTCCTTTATTTTGATTATTATTATTATCTTACAATTTTGTCATCCTTTTCTCACAAAATAAAATATCAAAATTTGGAACAGAACTCACATTTCCCTTTCAACCTTAGAATATTATTAATACAGAGATCTATTTTTAGACTAATTCATATAATAAGAACTTTACAAAGAATTAAATTTATTTTCTTTAAATCATGTTTTCTTTCTTATATGGTTATTGGAGTTAAAAGTTAAATTTAGTTATCATGGCTTAGCTATATACCCAAGCATCTCTAAAATATGTGGCCTGACAGCGACAATCCGTGCTTAAATAAGGTTCAAATTCTGTTTAACTTAATATTGTTTTAGCAAACCGTTTTGTGCGAATAAGTATGGGACACACAGCTATAAATTGATATAC
>JAGFPH010001130.1:316177-327657 GCA_018207615.1 Philaenus spumarius
AGGGTTGCAATTCTCAAAAATAGTTTCAGACAAAACATTTTTGTAATATTAGAAGATTTACATGAGTTTTGAAAGGACTCGATATTGTGTTGAGTTTGTTTGTTCCTCGATCTCACTTTGGTCATCCCTTGCAGTAAGGGTTGGTCGTATCAAAACTTGTAGTATATAAACATTTTTCATAACATTTAGAAGATTTACAATAAGTTTGAATAGATTTGATACTATGACTAATAAGAGAGTTATGCGTTTTTGAATTTTTACCCCTATTTTCCACCCTTTGGGCTAAGGGTTGCAATTCTCCAAAATTGTTTCAGATAAAACATTTTTGTAATGTTAGAAGATTTACATCAGTTTTGAAAAGATTCGATATTGTGTCTACTAAAGAGTAACGAGTAAGAGTAAAGAGTTGGTTTGTTCTGCGACCTCACTTTGGTCACCCCTTGCAGTAAGTGTTAGTCGTATCAAAAATTGTTGTATACAAAAATTTTAGATAATATTTAGAAGGTTTAAATTAAATTTGAACTGTTTTGATATTACAACTACTAAGAGAATTATGAATATTTTTGTTTTCCAACCGCTATTGTGATTTTAAACTCAATGGAATGTTTACTTTCTTTATAAAAAATACATATAAACAGTATTTATACAGAACACATTGAATGGGGTTTTTATAATGAGTATTCGCATAACATTAACTAATAATATTGAAATGAAATAAATACAGGAAATTACAATAGTATATTACCTGATTATTAGTCCGTCTTGTGACTTCTTGAGTTGTCCTTCTTACGACGCGTTTCAAGACCGTAGTCTCATAATCAAGTATAAAATATATTCATCACTGTTCAGGTCGTCATATACACACACACACACACACAAACAAAAACACATTAAAAACACAAAGTACACAACACATAATTTTTAGTGCGATTCGGATTAAGCCGGTTGGTGTACACCATCTTATCGTCTATGATACACTATTACTCGTCTAGGTTAATACTCAAAATAACCTAATCGCAGTCTGTTTTAATGTATAGTTATTATTACAAATTTATTATGTAAATATTTTCCTACAAATGTCCTTTCAAAAAGACTTATTAATCCAAAATATATAGCCTACTAGGTGTTTGTTTATGTAATTGTAGTTAGTTAATCATTACGTCTTTTACAATTAAGATATAGTTATGTGACCTTGGTCTATATACTGACTTAAAAAAAGTGTTGCATTATTCATAATTAAATAAATACGAATTTAAATTAGCTTGATTATTGTTTGTGCCAAACGGTGTTAATATTTTATGCTAATTTATATTTTTATATTCGCATCATGAAAAATTGCGTTGTGTTTTTAAACCTCTTCGTGGTTACAAATTGAATTGGCGGTCATTTTTTTCTTACAGAAGAGGAACATTTTGACTATACGGTAAAAGAATCAAATATTTTTATTCACTAAAATCAATATATCTAAACAAAATCGCTTTAACTTTATACAATCCCCAACCGCCGATAACTTGTACGCATTTTCTACAGGGTTTGGCTTAAACTGTTGGTATTTATGTCGAGGTCCTTCATCAAGCATTCAAAAACCAATTACTTACACCCTTCGTAAGTAACAAGGTTTTAAATTGTCCCTCCCTTACATGTGGTATAAACCAAATTGAAACGAAATAAACGGTACCAGGAACTGGCACATACTTTCCCACAAACATATTTAAATTATCAAACAGATTCGCTGTGACTTCATAATTATTGTAGGTGGGGTGATTTATTAAAGTAGGAGATTAACTAAAAAATATTATTATTATTATTATTATTTAGAGAGAAAACTATTCGATCGATTGCGAACAAATTTGCACCAAACACGTCAATTAGGCCTGTATAGATGCACGAACAAAGGTTTTGAAATTTTTTGAAAAACAACCCCCTGTATGACCAAAAATCCCCCCCCCAAAATCAGTTATTATTATTATTATTAGCTAAACGAGAATTTTTAGAAAGATTCGTTTTCTTGCATATGGTAGGGTACATTAAAGGCTACAAATAAGCCAAATATTATCAAAATCGTTAGAGCAGTTTTTTTATAAAAAAATAATAACTGATTTTTTGGGTTTTTTTTTGCCAAAAAGGGATTGTTTTCCTAAATTTTTTAAAACCGTTTTTCGTGCTTCTATACAGGCCTACTTGACATGTCTGGTGTAAATTTGTTTGAAATCGTTCGAATAGTTTTCGCTCTAGCTTTGTATACATACAGACAGACATTTTGTAAAAACCACTTTTTGGACTCAGGGGGTCCCAAAACGGATATTTCTACAAAAATCTCAACATCGATTTTTTTGCGATCACCATACTTTCTCTAAACTACTTTCTCTTTCTTTGTGTAGTATAAATTAAAGTAAAATGAGTCTTCTTTAGACAACCATCAGCGGCTAAAACTCAAACGAGATCAATGATTCTTTTTTGATGAAAGTTCTTTATCTATAGATGATCCACCAATACCTTTCCGCTCATTTAAATATTAGCAAAAACTGCTAATAAGAAATAATCATTTTAAAATTAATTAAGACAATAATTTCTTGAGTTGACATAGTATTTTAGTAAAAATGCTGATATCGTTCTTAAAATTAAATTCTGATTCTGATTTGTAGGTTAGGTTTTTGTTTAGGTGTAGGTCTAAGACAGGGGCGCACCCAGAATTTTGGTTTGGGGGGGGGCTTCTCTAGTATCAAACGTGTCCATTATATGACCTTAAATGGCCAGTAATACCTAAGTAATTTAGTTTGCCTATTACTATATTGTTCTGCAGGACTGTAATAGTAGTTTACGCAACGATTGTATTATGAAGGCCTTTAAGCCACGAGTGAGATGTAAGTTGGAACACGAGCGAAGCGAGTGTTCTAAATATCTCACGAGTGGCTTAAAGGCTGAATACAATCGTTGCGTACACTACTTTATCTACGACCAAAAATATACAGGCTATTTGATGTTTGATGTTGATTGTAGATTTAATCATTGAATAAATAGACCAAAGCGAACTAGGTTTCTTATCTTCCTCAAAATACGCAATGAAAACATTCTCGGAAAACGAACTAACACCATTTCTAGTTTTCCACTCCATAAACTGGTTATAAACCTTTTCATAACGAAATTTAGATTTTTCTGGCAACAAATTGTTCAGAGCCGAATTTGCTTTTGTATTAATTTCCTCTGGAGTTAAACAAAATTCATCACTATCACTCATGTTTGCGGAATGCGTCAACTCACGTTTGAGGTTATAGTTCATTTCACCTCAGCGTGAGGCAAAACCAAATGACCGTAATAAAACCCTTACCCTTAGGCCTATTGTGCGACATCGGGGATGGGCACTTGTCGACTGCCTTTGTATTAGAGTTATTGCTGTTTGTCCTAGTGTCATTATGCAAACTTTTTTAATTGAAAGAAAAACTTAAAACAAAATATATCATTCGCTGTGTTTTGATCGCGTGATTATTTTTATACCAAATATGAAGGAAATCGGTTGATTTTGGGGAAGGCAAAGTAAATAGTTAAATCCTATGTGTTTTCAAATATTTTTTATCATCATGAATACGGAAATAAATATACATTGAATAATGATGTTGAGTTTTATAAAAACCTCTTACTTACTACTGTACACAATAATCATCACATTATAGTGGCCTGACAGTTTTTTTGTTAATTAAATGCAGTATTAAAATATAGACATTAAGTAAAACTATTAAATAACTGTTCTATATACATCGAGCATAAAATACAATTAAAATTAAATACATCTTAATATTATAGACAAACAGAGCATGGGCTACACGAAAATATAAAATTACACATCTTATTGCAGTACATAGCACGGATAAAAATTAAACATAGGCTATTCCTTCTAGCTACTTGCACACTAAACAAAATTTTAATAGGCTATTTAGGGACAGGCGAAACAAGTACATCATTAATGATAGTCTATTATTTATCTTTAATTTAATTTATAAATTTAATATAATTTGACTAATACAGTATATTTAACGGAAATCTTGAAATTTCTTTGAACTATCTAGTTTTGTGAAAAATAGCTACTTTATTGGTTCATTAAGTTATTAGTCTAATGTGGTCAATAGAGTAATATTAGTTTATTTATTTCAATGACGTAGGTGTGCCATATAAATTTAATATATTCCCTTATAAGGACTTACGCTTATTTAATAATACTTGGGTTGATTTTGTTGTCAATTTTCAATGCCCAATGCCCAAATAAAGAGTAAAGTATTTTTTATGAGTTTTCAATTCAAAACATAAAGCCTTGGTTATTGTTTGATTAACGACAATGTTAAGCATGTCAGGCCACTATAAGGTGATGATTATTGTGTACAGTAGTAAGTAAGAGGTTTTTATAAAACTCAACATCATTATTCAATGTAAATTTATTTCCGTATTCATGATGATAAAAAATATTTGAAAACACATAGGATTTAATTATTTACTTTTCCTTCCCCAAAATCAACCGATTTACTTCATATTTGGTATAAAAATAATCACGCGATCAAAACACAGCGAATGATATATTTTGTTTTAAGTTTTTCTTTCAATTAAAAAAGTTTGCATAATGGCACTGGGACAAACAGCAATAACTCTAATACAAAGGCAGACGACAAGTGCCCATCCCCGATGTCGCACAATAGGCCTGAGGGTAAGGGTTTTATTACGGTCATTTATATTTGCCTCACGCTGAGGTGAAATGAACTATAGTTACAATAACACACTAACTAACATCCGGAACGTATGGGTACAATCAGCTGATGTACGAATAGCGTTATTTTTATTACAACTCTACTTCCGTCAAATGACGAGCTCTCATTGGTCTAGAGACTATTATGTAAAGTGACTCCTGTTAGGTAATGATATCATTACCTAATCGGGTTGGCTTTTGGTTTGTAATGTACTTCTTTCTGATGTTACTTGTAATAGCGTTATTGGTGTTTATTGCAGTGGTCGTAGATAAAAGTACATGACTGCATGCTGCATGATCACCAGATGATTGAGTAAGCTAGAAGCAACTATCTGGGGCCTGTTTCATGATAAACTACAATTTAATAATAATATTATAGTAAATCAGCTATTAGCTCAATGGAAATCTCTTTGAAATTACAAGGTAAAGCTTGTGGATTAGATTGTAGTTTATTATGAAATGAGCCCCTGGAATAATTTATACCTTTAAGTAGTTTTGAAGTTTTCATAGAAATACAATATTAGTATTTGGGAAAGAAATAATACAATTTAAATTTTGAATGTGTAAATTTAATGATAACACAATGAAATTGAGATGTAAGTTAAAGCAAGATAATAATTCACAAAATGAAATCTAGACGTCTGGACGATTTTTTAGAACAGAAACTACCTCTGTATTAGTCACTTCAATTTCCCGGTGAATTAATGCTGCCAGGCCACTCAGTCTGTTTGTACCCATGGTATTTCTAAGATAGGTCTTTAATCGACGTAATGTAGAGAATGACCTTTCAGCTGTACTTGTAGTCACAGGGATAGTACACAATATTCTCAACAATGTGTGTATATTAGGAAACAAGTCCTTGTCACATAAGTTCAACAAATAAATTGCATTACTTGGTATGTTGGTGTGGGTCTTGAAGCTTTTGTGCCACAATTCAAACTCAACTTTGAGTAGGCTTTCGTTGTTTCCGCTACTTTCAATTAAGACATTTTTATAAAAACTACACAGTGGTTGTACTGTCTGTATACGTAGACCTAAATACTTTTTACTAAACGCTTGCACTCTTTGATTCAATCTATGTTTGACATTTATTATATTTAAAAAAGTTAAAAATTAATATAGCTAACCCAAGGTCCATGCATGGGGGGGGGGGCTTAAGCCCCCAAAGCCCCCCCTGGGTGCGCCACTGGTCTCAGACGTGCAGGTTATTCTTAACCTATATTGGACCTCCTATTATGTTGTAAACTAATCGTTTAATCTGGACATTTGGTAAACCCCATCGTTTTAGCTTTGTGGGTATGACTAATTGGTGTTTGTGAAGGAGAGCGTGAAAAAATGTAGGGACATTTTTTTCATATTATAAAAGTAGATACTTCATTGAGCCTATTAATAAAACAAATTGCGGAAATACATATTGAAGAAATGACGAGAGAAATAAAACTAAAAAAATGCAGGCTAAAGTTCAGGTGCACTAAAAAAACTAAACACCCCACTTGCACCAGAAATAAAAAAATAACTATCGTAAACAAAATAAAGAGTTATAATCACTGATTGCATCAAATAAAATAATTATGATGTGAACAAAACATAGGCGAATTAACCACCCCTAGAATAGAAAGTTTTACATATCCACACCATTCCACCCCATTCCTGGAATATTATAGGCCTATAGGTACTCATCCAGACATACAAAATTTTTATTTATATTATCATATTTACCAAACCTTAAAAAGCTAAAAAATAATTAACTTATTCTGTCATGGGTGCAAATTAATCCAAGAAACGAGTGTTGGTTTAGTATGCCTAACATGAAATTGTGTTGTTAAGCTTTTGGTCCGAATCAGCTGTCTTATCCGTTATAGGGCTGGGAGTGGAGCCCCGAATTTTCGCCATTTATAATCTTTAAAGTCAAAATCTGAGTAAGGGTCTATGAATCCGTAAGAAAATTTCATATTTTTTCTTCAGTAGTTTCTTATTTACATTGGTTCTATATGAAATGAAATGAATGAAATGAAAAATGCTTTATTTTGCAACAAAAAATATAGTAACACAATATTCTGTACATTTGCATTCCAAAAGCATAGCTTGATTAAGCTGTCTGCTTGGTTGGGTAGTAATTTTAAACACAAAAACACACTTTACATCAAAGAAACTTAACACATTACGAATTTGCTGACCTTAAAAATAACAAACAACTTTAGAAAACATGTATTCAAAAAACAAATCTGGAATACTAATATACACATATTTATTAAATTACAAAACGGCAAAATATCTTCAAAATGTATTCCATTAACGATAATAATTAGAAATTAAATTCTTGAATTAAAACCCATCTGTATTGCCATTCTTGTTGAGAGAATTTTGCAAGCCGCACCCAATCGTGCCCATTCAAATACTTTAAAACCTCTTCCTTACTTAGCTCATGCTTTTTAAACCACCTAAATCTGAAATCTTTTAAGATTGGACATTTTCCGATAAAATGGTATGTGTCCTCGAACTGATTTAAATTACAAAGAGAGCAATTACAACTTTGTTCCTTGACCCAAGGCTTATAATTTAAGTGAAGCAAATCTCCCCTACACTTAAAAATCCATCCAATTAATTTTGAACTAAATTCATCTCTAAAATAAGACTTATCGCCAAGGTCAAAGTCTACCTCTCTGTATAAGGCATGGTACTGACTTGCCCAGCGGCTTGTATACATTTCTGCCTAGCATCGTCCCTTATCGCCTGCCATAAGGTCATCAGTTGTCCCCTCCATAGTCCCGAATCATCTGATAACGGCACAGAATACCTATCAGCCAAATACTGCCACTCTCGAAACCAAAATAGTTTTTTTCTAATTATTTCTTTTGATAACATCTTAGGTAGACGGTTATCGGCCATGTCCAGCACTTTTATTACGTATTTAAAATGTAACTTAAAGGCAAAAATAAATAATTTTTCAAAATTTGTCTCCAAAAACAACATATAGTTTGGTGTGTTTTGTGGCAGAAACAGAGTCCGTTTGATAAAAAAACGTAACAGCTGTTCTACCGAATCATGTTCCCGATATCTCCACACTTGGGCTGCATAACACATGATTGACCTGGCTACAGCTTTAAAACATTGCGATTTAGTTAATAGGGAAATACTTGCATGTCCCAACAAATTTACCCAAGCATGATTGATGGCATTTTTAGACGCTGTCAGTTTCTCTTCAAAATGACATTGGAAAGACAACGCGGGGGTAAGAGTCATACCAAGATATTTATACTTGTTGACACATTCAATCCTTTCTCCTTTATAAAACCAAAGCTCATGATACGATAATTTCCCCCCATTTCGAAAGACCATAATTTTAGATTTGTCCAAATTTATTTTCAAATTCCATGTGTCACAATACTTTTCTAAATTATTTATCATATATTGCAAAACTACAGGAGAAGAGGCCAGCAACACAATGTCATCAGCATATAACAAAACCCTGATTTTTGTGTCACCGAACTGGCAACCACCTCCTAGAACTTCATGCAGGTCATTCATAAATAAAGAGAATAAGAGGGGACTTAACAGACATCCCTGCCTTAAGCCCTTGCTTGTTTCAAAACAATCAGACACCCCTTCCCCACACCAAACCCCTGCTGCAGTACCATTATACAAATTTTGTAAAATCCTTACAATTTTTGTGGACACTCCCAGAGAATATAATTTATAAAACAATGACTTTCGATCTATCTTATCAAAGGCCGCAGAAAAATCAACAAAAAAACAATAAAGCTTTCCCTTGTTTAATGCAAGCCTTAGATTTATCATAGACATGGGATTGAATATATTGTCAATGGTGGAATAACCTTTCCTAAACCCCGCTTGGTACTCATTCAATATATCGTTTTCCCTAACCCATTTTTCTAACCTATTTAAAATTATACCCGTAAAAAGTTTAGCAATAGCATCAATAAAACAAATACATTGGTTCTATATATTTATGTCAATCGGGACAAAGCCGCATATAAAGATTAACATACAATGCTAGCATGATTTCCAAACCTAATCTCAGATGGGTAAAAATCAGCTGATTTCTGTTGTGAGTTCACACGGTCTTATGGTCGGTTTTGCTTCTGGTCTTTTTACATAATCTAGACATCTATACGCAACAACAAAAAGTAGGTTTGAATAAATTTTGTATTATCTAATTATTCTTTATAAATTTCCATTAATTAATTATGTATGTATGACACCTAAGTACGATAACAAACCTATGTTGCGTGTATTATTCTATACAATTAATTACTGTAAATAAAATCCATTGATTTTACAAATAGATATCCTACATGTATGTTGTAACGAGTAAAGTTATTGTTTTGTAAACAATGTATGGTAGTTTTTAGCGATGGTTTATTCTTGGACATCTCGTTGAGATTAAGGATGAAGCTTTTTGAAAATATTTTATACCCATGACTTTGGAAAGTTGTAGAAAGCATACACAATAATAAATCTGTAATACAAACGGTTTTGTAATGACTGGCGTCTGATATAGAGCAACACTACTGAAGATAAAAGTAAGAAGATTTGAAGGTATATTCACAAGGGGTCATAGACACTAAGAAAGGACTTTGTAAAATTACATGAAGCAGTGACAGTTTTTCGCCTTCTGTCAACGACAATGAAACTATGTGCGGCCAGCCTTAGTTTTGATATCATATATTATTTCATATTTTACTTTCTCATTATACTATAGTATAGAGAAAGTATAGTGATCGCAAAAAAAATCGATGTTGAGATTTTTGTGGAAATATCCGTTTTGGGACCCCCTGAGCCCAAAAAAGTGGTTTTTACAAAATTTCTGTCTGTATGTATGTCTGTCTGTATGTCTGTATGTATACAAAGCTAGAGCGAAAACTATTCGAACGATTTCAAACAAATTTACACCAGACATGTCAAGTAGGCCTGTATAGAAGCACGGAAATCGGTTTTGAAAAATTTAGGAAAACAACCCCTTTTTTGGCAAAAAACCCCCCCAAAAAATCAGTTATTATTTTTTTAATAAAAAAAACGGCTATAACGATTTTGATCAAATTTGGCTCTCTTATAGCCTTTAATGTACCCTACCAATATGCAAAAAAACAGCATCTTTATAAAAATTCTCGTTTAGCTAGTAATAAAAACTGATTTTTGGGGGGTTTTTGGCCATTAAAAATTTTCAAAACCTTTTTTCGTGCATATATACAGGCCTAATTGACTGTTTGGTGCCAATTTGTTCGAAATCGATCGCATAATTTTATCTCTAGCTAATAATAATAATATTTATTAGTTAATCTCATAGTTTAAAATCCCCTCTCCTACCCCTCCTACAATAATGAAGTCACTGTGAATCTGTTTAATAATTTAAATATGTTTGTGAGAAAGTATGTGTCAGTTTCTGGTACCGTTTATTAAATACAAAAAAGTGGCTGTTTTGAGTTGTAACAGTTTCACACGTAGGTTTCGTCATTGGGAAATACCTACGCAGACTGCCTGGGAAGGCTAAATAATGTGGTTTTTACAAAACTAATCGGTGACTAAGTCACTGGACTGGTTGGTTCTTTGACACACTAAACCGGATTCTAAGTGGGAGTACCCAGAGTGTTAGAAGGCTTCCTGCCGCGTCCTTTATTTGGGCTCCTTTTATTAGGGGTTTTTCATAACATTTTATTTGATAAAATTGTAATTTCAAACTGTGCTGTAATGTAGGCCTAATACGATTTGATCAGATAAAGGACGACCACCAGAACGACGTGCGAATAAAATATCACCCTTCGATGAATTTGTTTATACTATAGGGTATTTCAAAATATGTGTTACAACATTGTGAAGCGATTCAAAGCATTAAATAAACGTATAAACACATGTAAGAAAACTCTTCCGTCCGTTGGTAATTTTGAGTTTCTAAAAATGATAAATTTAGAAGTTGTTAGGATATTCAGTCAGAATTTGGTACACACATTCTACGTTTTACCAGTATCAAAACTTTAAAAATAATTTTTTTTAATTATTGGCAGTTTGAACATTTTATATTGAATGTATAAAAATATCATTAATTTTACAAAAATGATTGACATGTAAGGCTAACCTAAAACAAAAACAATTTTCAACTATTGAAATTGTTATCTCTAAATCTTCACACCTTAATAAAGCTTTTACTACTCCATAAGTTTTATTTTCACAAGTGAATTGTTGCTTTGGACGCAAAAACTCTGTCCCTACTGCGTATGCGTTAGGGTCCACTATCCCCTCTCAAAATATCCCGATCCAAGTCCTGTACTTCAAATCAATCGTAATTTCCGTGAAAATATCAAAGTAGTATACAATAAACTGCAAGGATTGGCCATCAAAGTAGGAGGCCGAGCCTATGTTTTAAATAAAACAAGGTGTTAAATCAGCTTCAAATATCAGCCACCACTCGCAGTTTTCCTACTTATTGGCTTTGTAGGCGTGCTTTGTTGTAAAAAGCCCGAATCAGGGGCGTAGTAAGAAGTTTTGTGGGGGGGGGGGGGGGGGTAAGGTATGAGTAAAAAAATTATATGAGTCATTAAATATTTCATAACACATCAATAGATTAATAAAATTAGAAATAATAATATCTGTTTAATTTAACTCAACCCTACAACTGTTTATGCTAATTTTGTGCACTGCCTGAATGCCAAGCCATTTCGGTGCATGTTGCAAGCATTTTTTCAAAAATTCGCCAAATATAGTAATTATACCCCAATCCAAAAGTGTTTCA
>JAGFPH010001131.1:9651-51054 GCA_018207615.1 Philaenus spumarius
AGCCGTTTACAGAGCATCACCACGGTGTCTGTCTGTCATAGCCGTTTTTTCTTCAGTAAAAGAATAAAAATAAAATAACTTCAATAGTTTAGTTGCTGTTTTTAGGGGTAAATTAGGGATCGAAAAGTAAATCGTTTTGAGTAATTTATCAAATCAAAGCAATGAATTGAAGAATTGTAGTAGGCTATTTTAATCTTTGCTGTAAATATTTTTGTTGACATCACTTAAAAATCGCTTTCATTTTTAGAAACACTCTGTATTGTTGACATTCGTATTTTAAATTGCATTAAACAAGTAATTTTTTATTTTTAGAATAACAAATCGGTTTTAAGTTATTTAACTCTAAAGTCGAGCCGTTTGAATATGTCTTCGGGAAATATTCAACTTTTATAATTTATATTTTAACGCTTAGTAATTTTACGCAAAAAGTTATAGAAAATAAGCAACAAAACTGACTTATATAACCTGCAATTACCAAACAACCTGACCCACAACATTTTATTTTACTCCGTCTTAACGGAGGGTTGGTTAACTCACAGCGTCTTTACTACTAATACCATTGAAGAAACAACACTATGTTGTAGTGTTGTTTCTTCAATGCTAATACTATGCATTTAAGTCCACAGGTGTTTTTACATGATGATAATCATGGTTGGTCTGGTTGTTTTAACGCCTTCTTTTGCTAATAAAATTGCATTCAGATTGTCTACAGTTTGTTCCGCGATTTTGTTTTAATATTACATATTAATTTTACTAAATATACGTTCGAAGTCAGAGTTAGTGGGTAGTAAAAGGTAAAACCAGGTTTGCAACCAAACTATAGACTAGTGACCAGACAATATCTGTAAATATGACCAGACAAACTTTCCTAATCGCCACGAACATAACATATAAACATAATTTTTAAGTATATATACATATATGGCTCAAATAACCCGGCTGGAGTTGGCGCGGCCCTATATATCCCGTCAACGAAAAAGGAAAGAAAATACAAACTAAATCCCATAACCTCAAACTATAATGCTGCAATCTATGCCTTATATAAAGCTTTACAATAATTAATGAAACATTTAAACCATCATAGTTGGTTCAAATATTATGCGCAAACCTTGGGTTTGTACAAACAACATGTTTGCGCAAACATTGGTCCATACACTATGCAACGGTTTGCGCAAACATTCAAAATAACTTTCAGTCTATTTAGTGAAATTGTCGGGAGAGGATGTCAGACACGAAAAATGCTTGTGCCGCAATTATAATCGTTTAGCGAAAAATAAAACACGAAAAAGAAAGCAGAGGATCTGGATGAAGGAATGCTGATTTATTTAATCACTGATTACAATATTTGTTAGACAAACTGTTAAGTACAAAAATGTAGTTACAAAATTATTACGAAAACGTATTAGAAAAACTATTACAGAAATTTCTGTAAAAAATCATAACACAAATTTTATTATTAAAAAAAACTATTACAAAAATAATTACACAATTTTAAAAACAAATAAGTAAATATAGATTTATGTGAAATATGGATTGTTTTAATTACGCTACAAATCATTATAGTGTAATAACTACAAATAGAAATTAACTAAACTAAAACAAACATTATTATTATTGTACAAGTTGAAAAGGGGTTGTATGTTAAAAGCACAATTTTCTTAATCTGCTATGTATGTTGAACAGAAAAACATATTCCACGAAATTTAATGAAACTCTGAATTCGTAATTGTTCATTTGGACTTTCTTTTACGTATTTGACAGTTCCTTTCCTTCAATATAATGATCGAAATTCACGATAACATTGTTATAAATTAGTTGTTAAAATGGAATAATTATTTGAGTGTTTGTTTCACAGTACTGGAGGAAGATTATGCAATACAAAACAAATGTATTATACATTTTCAACACCTAGTTAAGAGTTAAAGTGAATGAATATAATGGTAAATTCATGATAATATATCAATTACCGTAAAATTATTTATGTAGCATTAAAATATAATAATTTGACTTACATTTTAATTTAACAGGAAGAAAATCATACCGAATAAATACTAGGAGAGATCTCAGAGATGTTTACCCTCCAATGTTTGCGCAAACACTACCATACAGTTTCATGGTTTTGGTATCCAAGTCACTTCATAAAATGAAATAAATACAGGAAAATACAATAGTATTTTACCTGATTGTTAGTCGGTCTTGTGACTTCTTGAGTTGTCCTACTTAAGACGTGTTTCGAGACCGTAATCTCATTATCAAGAATAAAATATATTCATCACTGTTCAGGTCGTCATATACACACACACAAACACAAACACATTAAAAACACAAAGTACACAACACATAATTTATAGTGCGACACGGATTGAGCTCAGTGTATCATAGATGATAAGATGGTGTACACCAACCGGCTCATTCCGTGTCGCACTATAAATTATGTGTGGTGTACTTTGTGTTTTTAATGTGTTTGTGTTTGTGTGTGTGTATATGACGACCTAAACAGTGATGAATATATTTTATACTTGATAATGAGACTACGGTCTCGAAACGCGTCGTAAGTAGGACAACTCAAGAAGTCACAAGACGGACTAACAATCAGGTAAAATACTAATGTAATTTCCTGTATTTATTTCACTACCATACACTTCAAACCTTGTTGTCAAGCATAAAGGTTTGCACAAACTTTTTCGGTCTCGACCGATTCGCTTCAAACATTTGCGCAAACAAAACTATCAGCTATACATTTCAAACCTACCGTCAAAATGTTTGAAGTGTATGGGGGCCTTAAGATTCGGACATGCTAAAACAAACGATAAACTGTATCTGAACAATATTTCACACCAAAATGTTTAATTTGCACATCGAATGTAATACAAACCCTCCAACATGTAGTTGTTGAGTGCCTGGTATACGAAAGCCACAGGCAGAACATATATACACTAAACTTGAAGGCGTAAACAGGAAACCTCAATTTGTTTTAAGTGATTTTCTCAATGATAATAATCTTGAATTCATTGTAGAAATTTTACAAATTTTTAAACTAGCGAAAATAGCAATTTGAAACTTCCCTATTAAATGTATGTACAACCTTTTAACAAAACAGAGTACAACCATTTCAAAATATAAAATATGTATGTCCTTGGATGAAGGATCTTCTACCCATGGTCCATAACCTTTCGCTGTAAGATTGGTAGAAGGACCTCAGATTTATACACTTTCCCCTAAGCACCTGTAAGCTGTACGTAATGCAACCTATTTCCAAGTTGTTATCAACTTCAGTGGTTTTCAGTGGTATTAATTTATTTAAGAGTAAATAGTGGTCCATACAATCAAAAGTTTTGCTTAGGTGCATGCACTTTTCTTTGTTATTAAGATTAGTTAAAATTGTATCAACATTAATCATCTATAGTGCTTTTGCACTTAAAAAATCCGTACTGATTTTCCGAAATAACATTATTGTAATTTAAAAGTGTAATGAGTTGTTTCATACATACTTCTTCAAACAGTTTTAAAAAGTCAACAGTCTTTTTTTTTTCTTTTTTTTTTTGCCCATACTAGGCGAGCTTTGAGTGGACATAAAGCTCATTGTTCACTGTCACTTTAATTATATAATTAAATGTTTTTGTTTTCTTCTGTTATCACTTTGTCTGTCTTGTTTCAACTTTGTCTCTTTTCTTTTCTTTTTGAATATACTCCTTTTTTTCTCTCTTTCATTTATTAAATTATCTGTATTATTTAGTGGTTAGTATGTGAAACATATATGTTCCTATTTATTGTTATATATATATAATGTAATGTATTGTTTGTATGGATTTTTGTTAGTTATTGAAATAGATAGGATATTCTATGGACTGTCATATGGTGTGATTCTAGGACTTGGGTTTGTATGGGTAGTCGACAGTCAATACAAAGTTGCATCACTCCCATTAAGACATGCAGTGGACTCCTACAACACCAGCGCTCCTAGCGGCTTGTTAACTACAATAACTATGAATAAGCTTAGTTTCATAAGGTTTTAAAAACAGCTTTGAATCTGACACTATTCAAAACCTGTCAACTAGCAAAGTGGCTGTTAACTGGCCCCTAAGAGTGCTAGTTTTTCGCAGTAGTCCCTAGTTTCTGACCGCAGTGACGTTTAATTAGACTGTAGTCAAACAATGCTTCATCACGGGGTATATAAATAAGATGGAGTAAGCATTACAGTTCGCCGGTGAGGCAAGCTGCCGGAGAAATATGGCCCATGGCATGGCGGCAACCTTGGTACCCCCTCCCCACCACGCTGCAGTGGCGTGAGCTTTTCGTTGTTCCCAGAGATAATAATTTATTAATAATACCAAGAGGGGTTGTTCCACTGTTGGAGTGGAATTATTATCTCTGGCACTATATGTAACAATCTGTCTAAGGTACATATTACCATAGATCATGAATAATAAAATAATTCGACCACGCAGCTGGACCGCTGACGTGAGTTGAGCAAATTTCCAAAATTAAGTTTATATGCCTATGTTTTAGGGTTTCAACCACAATTTGGGAAATAGGTCTACTCACGAAGGCGTTGACCAGCTGTCTGTGCGTACGCAATATATTAGTAGAATTTGTTTGCGAATAGTGGCCTCGCGAGTTTGCACCACTTGGCTTCGAACCGGGTACTTTAATGGTATTTTACGTTTTGATCGATTTTGGGGGAACCAAGCGAGCTATAAGGTAGCGTAAAAAAACAAATTGTGCAAAATAACATCCTACATTTATATTTTTAGTAAAAACTCTAAAAAAATTTATTCTTGTAGTAAAAATCTCAAAAAATAGTTACTTCCGGTCAAAAAACGTACTTCCGGTTGTTGGATGTTTTTGGCTAACGAACTCGTCCGAGCCACATAGACAACCAACACGTATACCAAATTTGGACCAAATCGGACTTAAAATGCGGCCGCTAGATTGGGAACACATGTATACATATATATATATATATATATATATATATATGAATTTTAATGACACTCCAAAACGTGTTCTGGGGACCATGATCGGTGCTCATTTGCTACTCCCGACCTTGGGCCTCACCATATAAGGGCCACTGCAATAGCTCATTTTTCCTATGGAAATTCGCTAATAATAAAAAGCATCACTTGAGCATGCTGCTGTAACGTCTTACCATCTCCTGCACGACTGTGAGTCTTTAGTACAGTCACAACCAAAAAGTGTTGATATACAATCAACACGACTACATAGCAGACATGAATTAGGTAGGGCAGGTGCTCCTAACTGTACTCCACCGCGAGAGGGGAAATGTGGTGGGAGCCGGCGTAGGAGACTTGCACACATCCTCTTAGCGCTCCATCCTAATTGGCGCTATCTGAAAATGAAATTTGTTTAAATCAACTTTTGTAATGAAAACATGAATTTTAAGCTGTTTATCTATTTTATTTTTCGTCAATAGCGGGGAATATAAGCTTTAAAATTAAACTTGAATATTTAATTTTGATGAAGAATTAAGGGAGTTATCGCTTAGCGACAAAAACACATTTGAGAAATAATATATAAGGATATATAAGTCAACAGTTTGTTGCCTAGGATTAGAGTGGTTGTCGGTTGTAGCATGAATGTCTGATGTGATGTGTTCTGTTGCACCTGAATTAAATATTATCCCTGACTTTTCAACTAATATGTGATTTTGCAAATCATAATTTGCTAGAACGAAACTGATTTGATGTAACTGTTTCGTTCTAAATTAATTATTCTATAAATATGGTATGATATTACTTAGGCTTACTGTTGCAATTAGTTACACTGGAGAAAATTATGCAATTGAATTCGGTCATTCTCATTATTAATGTGTTAGACTTCATCATGACTGGAAGTCCTTAATTATGGTAATTAATAACATTATATTATATGTATAGTTATTGAAAGGCGGTATTTCATTGGAACTACTTCTATGGCAGAGGTAAAAGGCAAGGCCTTCTGTGCTGTAAACAATGAATTTGAGCTTCCGTATCCGTATGACTCATTCCTCAAGCTAAAGCTAAAACTATATTCTGGTGAAATCATTCCTTCCGCCATTTTACTTCTGACGTTGTTTTGCGTTCTCAGGACAGTTAACTGTTAGCAACCCCAAGTTTTACAAGAGGTCCAAAATGGGCTCATCTGATGTAAGTATTTTTTCATATTTAGTATTTGAAATGTAGTAAAAACATATTTATGATTCACTTATCTCTCTAGATCATGATTTTGTGATTGGCTAGTTAACTTTTATCCTACCGGTTTTTGTTGTACTGTACATTCACTGTAGTGATGTTAATTCTAGTAATTTCTCAAAAAGTTATATCCAAATTTCAATGTACCCTTTTGTCGTAGAGATTGCACATTCAAATTGTAAGCTATTAACTTGGCCAAGATCTAATGTTGCTGATTTCAACAACTTTTATTTTGGTTAATGTATAGTGCTTTTAAAAAAGAATTAGGCTCCTAATGTGTAGATTACCATGCTCATAATTAGCTAATCTTTTACCTAGGATTGCTTTTATTAGTAGGTATTCATTGTAGGCATCGAGGGATAGGTAATGGAATATCGGTACCTACCAATTTTGTGTAGGCCCTATAAGGTGGTGTAAAACCAAATTGTGGTCGCTATAAGGTATTTCATTTCATCAGATGAGATTTTTGGTGATAGTTGGGTAAAATTTACAACACGACAACTCGCCATATTGCTGCAGATGTGCCAACTTATGAACGACAATAGGCCTATGCTCTAGAATGTAATGTTCATATCGTTCAATCAGCCTATATTATAAAACGTATTAAGTCGATGTAGACAGCAAATATAATTCAACAAAATATAATGGAACAATTTGTAAACCTTAATAGCGTATTAACCTTTTATCTCTTGGCATATATTATGGTGTAACTTTACTATTCGACTCTAGCCTAATATTTTTGCAGACAACGACGTTGTTTTACATTCTACTGTTAAATGTTGAATACTGGTAAACGTACTGTGACTAAATAGGTTTGTTAGAACCTTTTAGGTATTTTTTTAATTATTATTTTTGCATTTCTGTTAGCCTAGAGTCGAATAGTAAAGTTGCTCATATTATATAATAGCCTGTATGAATTAATATTGAGCAAAAAGTTTACACAAGGCAACTAGACATTATTGCCATGCTCTTTTATTCCAGTGCTTTTTATCAGAATACTAAAAAATCATTTAATTTGTAAATTTATTACAATAACAAACTTTATGAATTAGCCTAGGCTAAACTGTATATCGGGGCCTATGTAACAAAACAGGAAAAAGGTTTGGTATAGTTTGTATATTTACAGTTAATAAAATCTACTAAAACATGTTGGTTATTAAAAGTAACAAAGCATATTACTACTACAATTCGACTAGTAGTACAATGTGCTTGCTTAGGTTCGCAGCAACCTCTTTCATAAAAAAAGGTTGTTGTGTGCAAAGATAGCTGGGCTGGGCGGTGTTGCAAACCGTTCTTGGATGGTTTTTACTAGGCCTCTGAGATGGAAGGTTCAAACACTTTCTACATTCAGTAAATAGCGGCTAAGATTGGGGAAAGCCCTTTACTTGGAGGTGCAGCTTATTCGATAAAATTTGTAATACGCCTCCTTGCCACATTGCAGCAGTGGTGCCAACCTATGGGCAAGAAAATGTTCTAGAATAAAAACTTAAATCATGTTTAATTCTACAGTAATTACTAAATGACAAATCAGCCTAGGTAACAAATATAATTTAATAGAACAAAAAATTATAAAAGAACAAGCAATAGCATACCTTAAAAAAATTAACTAACTAATCTCACAAAGTGGCATGTTAAAATATTATAAGAATTAATATTCACACATTAATCAAATAAAAGTTTGTACACAATATGGTAAAATTACATGTTTGGCATAGCCTACTCTGCTATTCCACTGCTTTTAGCATAACAACTTAGTCAAATTAGTTGCAAATTTATCACAAAAATAAATTAGCCTTAGAATGAATTAGGGTTACATGTAGGTTAAGCAAAACACAAAATATTCACTCAACTGTAGGCTTTAATCAATGTATAAGTAGGCCTACTAATTAAAAATTAACATGTTCTTTTGGCTATAATTTCAAGACACTCTCAGTATAACATTTTGATCCAGTTGGGATATAACAAATTCACAAAAAGCTGAAGGGTCCTGGTAAACTAACTTAAAAGATTGTGAAAAGTAAGCCTAGAGGCTTAATGTTGACAAGATAGTCTAAATTTAACCTCAAATTCGATCTAGACAAAATCATTTAAAAACAAGTAAATTCACTTCAGGAAATCTATATATTTAATTCCGTAAGCCCAAATTTGAAAATGAAATTCAGAGCGAACGGTAGGTCGTAGGAAGCTGGGAGAGATCTCATTTTAGAGGTCTGGGCATGAAGTTTTGGGGAAAAATATTTATTTTTCTTAATTGTGTCCCAAAAGTTTGTTACGGAATAAAATAAGTCCCATTTAAATAGCATCAGGCATATACAGGTGTAAATCAGGTGTAACATTTAAAGAAGAAATAAATATTCGTTTAACTTAATAATATAATATAACAGCTGATTTCACACATCATCTGTAATACGCAAACAAAACCTAGCGCAGATTATACTTTGGGGTTATGTTTACAACTTCAATCAATATAAGTATTGCGAAGATAATTTTTTTATAAATATGAGTTAAAGAACTAATGTAGCCTATTATACGTTATAAGATTTGTATTGAGGTTATAAACTGTTATATAAATACTTTATTTTATTATCAATATAATATATTTATACACAAAATCTTAACAAATATTCCTACACGTTTATAGTCTTTATAATTGTACACATTTACCGAGTTAAAAATCCCTGTCTGCATAGTTACGTAGGCCTAGATAAAGTATGTTGTTTAAATACAGTAGTATCTATATATTTTGTATAAATGATGTATTTCTAATGTGTATATAATTAATCCGCCTGTATTTTTTCACCGGGATTCACTAGATTTATTTTTAATTTAAGGTACGGTGAATCATGAGACTAACAATTTACTTAATAAAATTACTACAATATATAGGGGCAATTGCCCCTACAAGCCACTAGTGGTATATAATAAAGAAATAACGATAAACACTCATATTATAACTAAGTAACACTTAACTTACCTTTTATATACAAATCAAGTTTAATTTGCAACTAGGCATAGCCTAAGCCTAATTATTACGTATTCAAAATGTTTCACATTTCGAAATAAGTAGTGGCGTATGTATTTATTTGTGTAATATAAGTTGTAATAGAGTTAAATTTCAAAAGCAATGTATAGTTTATTAAACAAAGTGTTATTAAATTGAAAAAGTGTTAAACCAAACAAAGTAAGGTTATTTGATTGATGTGTTACGATTAATTTGCAAGTGGCACGACTAACTGAATACGACGACCGTAGATGCACAGAGAACAGCTGTTTTACGATTGTGTTCGGTAGTGAATAAAGATACAGTTGATTATATTAATTTATAAAAGCAAATAATTACGTATTTCGGACAAATTAAGACTAATAAAGGTTAAATATTATTATAAACATTGTAAAAAACATAAATATCTCCGATAAAAAACAATAAAAATAAACTTGTAATATATTTTGTGTATGTGACCAGAAACACCTGCCACTTACGGGACCAAGTAACGAAAACAATTGTTAGAGATAATTGCAACGGCACTGTCTGTAGAAGCCGGTATAGTTGAACTAAAAATTGGTACTTGAGCATTAAATCTTGTACTGTTAAAACGTATTAATAAACTCGGAAGTTATTTCAAAGCGAAATAAGTTAAATATACTTAAAAGGAAAAAAAGGAAGAATAATAGATAAAATTAGTCTCAATAGTCTATAAAAGGGAATTATAAAAGTTATATAACTAAATAATTGGTAAAGTACCAAATCGAATTTGAACTTCTGAAATATCCATCTAAATTTATTAAATCCATTATAAACCAGTGACTTTTATTTGAAGAGAACAATAGTTAACTAAAACCAGTTTTGTAAATATTTAAAGAACTTGAATTATTTTAACACTTTGTAATATAACATTCCCTAGTTTTAGATATTTTATTCGGTATAGACCTAAATTTTATATTTCTGATTGTACATTTAATAGGCCAGGATCCTTTTAACCCGAGATATAGAGTTGTTATGATTTGTCATTTGTAAATATATTTTATTATTTTGTTAGTACATAATCTTGTGATTATATATTTTAAGTGCTCTATAAATTTATAAAAATTGTAACCAGTAAATCTGAATATAGCCTACAGAGGTAAAAGAACCAGCAACACTTTTGTCTATAATAATTAATAAAGGAATATTGTAAAACAAAGGCCTAGTCATTGATTTCTTTTAAAATAGGCCTAGCTTATTAAATAATATTTTCATTGGAAGTTATCTGACTTCACAAAGAGAGTTTTGAACTTTTCTATTTTATAATTGCCTTCACAACTTGTGGCAAATTTAGGAAATCATTTTAATAAAATAAAGTAAGGCAGTTTAATTTCATATCAGGTAAGGGTAGGCTATATACCTCGAACGGGAAATGATACATATCGTTATATAAATTTACTATATTAAGTATCCATGTAGACTTAAAAATTTGTAATAATAAATAGCCTAAGTTAATTTAATTTTGTAATGATGCATCGCTTACTAAATTGCTGTATTTTATGCCCTCGACCCTATTATGCCAAACTGAAAATACTGTAATTCGATCACATATCTGAATAACAGAGTTGAGCAAATTTCCAAAATTATGTTTATATGTTTTAGGGTTTAACCAACTATTTCTAAAATTATTCTATTCACCAATTAAATTACAAAATACATTTAGTCGAATTGGTTTGCACGTCAGACTCCAGCCCGGGTGACATGTTGCTTCATTCCGATCTTAGCATTAAAACTTGCTTTAGCGGGGTTGCATCTAGGCCTTGTGGCCTCGGATCAGAAGATGCACCCGCTGTAAAATCCTCACATGGATTTTAACTAGTTACTTTTAACCCTCCAAGTGCTAACGTCGCATATGCGATGTATAAAAGTCGTGTTGCGGTGTTAACATCGCATATGCGACGTTTGCGCAACACATTTTGTAAATGTGTACGATGCCGCTATTTTTAATACAATCGGATACTTTATGTATGTTTGTCTTTGGAAAGAGTCACTTTATTATAATTCAGAGTTTCATAGCGATATCAACTCAAAACCTTCGGCAGAATTGTCAAATCAAGTATAGCTATACACGGTATATAGTCGTGTAGTAGGCCTACGCGTAGATAGACGCTCGGAACTCGGATTTTGTTTGTTTATCCACATAGTTCCACATAGTTGTTATTCATTTTTAGTTTTAGTTTAGATCAGTTTATTTTTATTTGTTTTTGTAAATGTTTATTCATTTTTGAAGTAATTATGACTGAACTTAGCAATTCAAGTGCTATTAGAGGTGCGTTTGAAAATAGTGGCTTTTAGAGAATTTGAACTGTAAATATTTTTTTCTTCTTTTTTTTCTCTTGTATATAATGTGTGTGTTATTCCTTTATAACAAATTAAAACCATAAATATTGGGCCTAGACAGTACTTTTATATCTTTAGAGGCAAGTTTTTCTTCTTTGTGCAAAAAACCTTTTTTTAAATAAAAACAGAGTTTTTTTTGTAGACAAAAAGTTTGTTTTTTAGAGCAAAGTAGTAGCGTTATGTGTATTTCTATTCACCATAAAATTTTGCAATTTTTGGCTATATTAAATTTTTTTACATTACTTTTTTTTACATATTTTGAGTGAGAGGTTTTAGAACACAAAAAAAATTATTTTTTTATTTCTACTTTGGTCAACAAAAAAAAGTATAAAAATCATAAGGTAAGCCTGCTAAAGCTATTTACTATAAAGAGCATGTAATTGTGATTAAAATTATATATAATAAGTCTTACTTTACTGTTAGTGAGTATTTTATAATGATTTTAGTTAATAAGCATGCACGGAACCAAAAAACCCTTAGCACTAAAGAGCAATATAGTCAGCACTTGGAGGGTTAAGGTATTTTACGTTTTGCTCGCTTTTGGGGGAACCAGACAGGCTTACAAGATTATATAAAAAAAATGTGCAGACAAATAGCCTGCATAATTTTTTTTAAATATCCCCAAAAAGATTTCATTTTAGTACGAAAAATCTAAAAAAAATAATTAGTTCCTTCATTCTAGTAAAAAATCTCAAAAAAATTCAGTTCTAATCAAAAATACCTACTTCCGGTTGTTGGATTTTTTTGGTGAACGAACTCGACTCGGTAAACCAACATATGTACCAAATCGGACATAAAATGCGTTCGTTAGAGTATGAACACACACACATGTATATAAAATATACATATGTATATACATAGGCCTATATAAAATAAATATACATTTTTATGACGCCCCAAAACATGTTGTATTGCCTATGATGACTATGATTGACCACTCCCGACCTTAGGTCTCATCATAAGAACCACTGCATAGCTCATCTTTCTATTGGAAATTCGCTAATAATTCAAAGTTGGCAGGTTAGATGGCATTTATCGTCATGTCACCATTGAAGCAAGGATGCTAACTCATACGTCTAAACATTCTGTAGAACATAATAGTAGGTTCAATTGCATCTTTATTTATATTCTTTGATGTTAATCTAGGTTACATTGTTGCCAAATCTGTAAGTTCTTAACCAATAATAATGTAAATTCAACAATTAAAAAAAATTAAATGCGACAATCTTTTCCGTCGCATCTCCTTTCAGTGCATATATGTCTGTTTTTTCCTAACTAACTGGTAATAAATATAAGCCTATATGAACAAATTTGGATAGGCCTATATTATATGAAAACATTTTTGTTTAGACAAATCAAATTAACCCTTGGTTATCTCCTCGTGACATAATTTTGCGTTATTATTTTTCGTTAAAAGCTAACTTGTTGCAAATGTATTAAAATAAAATAGCAAATTATTTTGATTATAATTTAGACTTACCTCCAACCTAATCTAGTTTTGCTTCGGTTTCTTATCCTTACACATTGTTATTCTGCTTCGCTAACTTTACGAATATAGGCTATTCAAACAAAAATTTGTATATGAAAATATAGTACGGTGCAGAATCTATGTGTCCTTGAGTAGAGTCCTACATTTGACAATGCTGTTATCAATTTGGTCCATTTTATTTGCTCTTGCATGTTGTAAAATGGTTGATCAAAAATATCATCAATTAATTGATAGAAGCGCGTTATTTATTATTTAACTTAATGTTATGGTGTTTTTCACCCATATAGCTTAACACGAAACAGTAATAGAGGCATATTATAAACTTACACTTCTTGTAATTATTATTAAAGCTTCATAACTTATTAAATTGGTAAGTTTTTTAGATTATTTTTATCACGACTATCTTAACATTTTTGGTCAGTAGAACCATTTACTAAAATTTTACATTTTCCCCTTAGTTTCAGAATAAAGCTACCTTCTTAATACAAAGTAATTTTAAGTCTAGGCCTAACGTAACCTAAAATTATTGTAAGTATGTTGCCACCATTAAGACAGAGGTAAAATAAATTGAACATTACACACAATAATTTTAGGTTAGGTCTAGACTGATGAACCAACATTTTATGTTTATTGAATGTATACAATGAATGGACATTTAACTGTGTAGCTTTGATGTTATAATTAATTCTACACCTTTATTATAATAACATTAAACTTATGGAAGTAGTAAATATTTGAATAAAAACAAACTAATAATAAATGGCAATTGAAAGATTAAAATTATGTGTGTATGTTACTGTTAAGGCTGGTAAAAGAATTGAAGAAAAGGCATGATTAACTTGGTTCCTGGCGGGGTTCCCACGACCGCACACTTTTACTTTTTTATTTAGTTCTAGTTCTTTTCGCACTTCGTTGTACTGCGCTAATGCCATGTCAAGTTCTAGACTGAATTTCATTGACCGTTCGGTTCGAGAGAAGGATCGACTTTGGACACTTTCGTATCTTCTTTACAATTTCAGTCACTTTTTTAAATAAATTTTTTTTTTGCTGTCCACAGCAAATTGATGTCACTAACTGTAAATCATTGTACAGTACAATATGCCATTGCCTTTCATATTTGCACAAGTCCACTTGTATTCACGCAGAGGTGTGTTGTAGGGAAATCATGGTATAAACAACTGTTTTGCCGACATGGTATTTATACAATGTTATTAAATTGGTACAATAATAATTTTGCATGTACTTTATTGCTATTTATACAGTATTTTTTTAGTGACCAAACTTATCAGCAACTATTAGTATTGAGCAGCATAAGATTGCTGATTCTTGTGGATAGGTTATAACTATAAGAAATATATTCAGATGTAAACATTTTATTTTAGGATGGTAAAAGTCGCCATGAACCAGAACAACTTAGGAAACTCTTCATCGGCGGATTAGACTATAGGACGACGGATGAGTCTCTCAAGGAATTTTTTGAACAATGGGGAAGCATAGTGGATGTTGTAGTCATGAAAGACCCCGTTACTAAAAGGCAAGTCCTTATTATTTTGTTTCAAAAATGATTTACAGGTTTTATATGATAATTTATAGACACTGCATATAATTATGTATGATGTAACATCTATATATAATAGCATGTTAGTATGTAGGCTTATGTATTATGGAACTATTTGAGACCCATACTCAATATATATCAACATTTTTATATTAACAGTAAAACAGCGTCCATTAGTTAGACGGGTTCAACATCTGTAGGAACAAAGTAAGCAATAATTAATTTGCATGACCAATTAATTAAGTTGGACTCTGTTTTACTGTTACCCTTTGTTTGATAGATTTGATAGTTGTACCATTAGATAGGAAATTAAAACGGGCCACAAAAATGTTCTCTTGGCATTTTAATAAAAATGTACAGCTTTTTTGTTTTTCTCATTTAACCTCTTCACGCATTAATTTTTTATCCAACTAAAAAAAAAAAATCATATAATGGGGCCCTTTTGAAAACAATATTTAGACATAAATCTATGATATAGTAGAACCCGGCCTCTTAACCGTCCTCGGATCAACCGGTCCTCGGATTAACCGGCCTATCCGATGGAATAACAGAGTTTTTTTTCTCTTGCAGATTATATTACTATAAATGGAAACTATAAGTTTCAAACATTGATTGTTTGATGGACATTTCCCGGAAAATAAAGCTGGGTGACGCAACCTTAGGTGTGCAATGTGAACTGTGTTATTGTTATGGCAGGCAGAATTGTGTTATTGTTTGATATCTGCAATCCTTAGCTAAAGGGAAAAATACATTTATTTAGTGCTTAGCTTATAAAAACTTTGAAGTAAATATGAACTTTAAAATCTATCTGCGTCTATTGTCCGAGCCAAAACTGATTTTTAGTTAAAAACATTTTATCTGTGAATTTGCAATTTAAAAACATTTGGTTTTTAGTTCGTTTTATAACTGGGTTATCTTTTGACTGACAGAATCCTCAAAGGCGTACATTAAACTAGAAAGAAAAATTATGATAACAAGTTGGTGGGATAAAAATTTAATTTTACTAATTAATTAAAAGAAGCATGCCTTTTTCCATTTAAATTTTTTATATATTGCAGTTGTATTATAAAGAAACTGCAGGAGCAGCAAGACAGATTTTTATCGCAAAAAAGGTAATTTCAAATGTTTTAAAAGCATCACTGAAGTGAATCTTGCAGGCCACATTTTGTTGATCTGGCTACCTATTTTACTGACTAATAAATGTAAAAACAAATTGGTTTACTACTCATAATAAATTAAATACAGTAATACACATGATTGTAGTACTAAAAATAATAGTTTAATTTGTGCAGACTATGTTAGGCTAAGCAAATTTCATCAGTGTTTTAAAAATCACTTGGCGAAAAACTATTTAATAATTACCAAAAGTGCAAGAACTATAACTGATAAGAAGTTCTAATGAAGAATTACAAAATTTATAAAAAAGAAAGCATTTTATTGTGTAGAGGATTGGACAATGGTATTAATTATATACAATTTTGAATGGTTTTTGATTGTAGAAGTTAAATTCTGTGAATTGTAAACCTCATGTGACAATGTCTATTTATTTTACTTTTTATTTTATTTTTAAAGAAAGAAAAAATCTTTATTTTTCACAGAGATAAAGTACATTATAGCCTAATACAGGACATATAATTCAGTATCTATCAACATTTGAATTACGAAATTAAACTCACAAAACTAAAAATAAAAATAAATTGTACAATAATCTCTACAAAAAATGTAGGAAACCCTATAGGCTTAGCCTGAAAACAAGCAATTGTTCAATGTCTATAGGCTTAGCCTGAAAACAAGCAATAATTGTTCAATGTCTATACACAAATATTATAAGGTATAGGCCTACTAAGAAAATATTTTGCATTGCATGATTGTGGTTCCAAATCACTATCAATTATTGATAATAATACTACCTTAATAAGGTCTGTCTTGTTACTTCTAGTGATGATTTTCCAACTACATGTTTCAAAGCCATATCTCCATCATCTGGTCCTATTCACTTCGATAATTCACTCCATTCTGGTTCTTTTTAACATTATTAAGTTATAAAGGAATAATCCTACCTTATTGTAAACATATAATTTAATTTAACATAGAGGCCCACATAGATCAGTTAAATGATAAAAATCATAAAAGAATTTTAATTTGTTTTAGATTTAATAATTTGTATAATTTTCCTTTTCTATCTATATCTGTTTTGTGGTTTGTATGACATAAAGGTTTCTAAGACTATCTTTAATTTGCTTTCAGATCAAGAGGATTTGGGTTTATAACATATGCCCGATCTTCTATGGTGGATGATGCTATGTCGAACAGACCACACAAAATTGATGGGCGGGAAGTTGAGTCCAAACGAGCTGTACCCAGAGATGTAAATAATATGGTTATTCATAATTAAGATAATATATCCTAATAATTGTGTTAAATATTTTTTACATGTTATATTTTATAAATATTTTTGAGGCTTTGGACTTTAAACATTTTAGTCGCATGCCATTACTAAAGAGCATCTAAAGTGGTTTTTTAATAATGTAACCTTTTAAATATAGTATTAGTTGTTTACACAAAATGAATACAAATTATTTTTTTTTGTTAAATCCAATTAAAAAAAAATATGTTTAAAAATTATTGTCTGAAAATAAGCACAGGAATTGCTATCAGTATAGTAAAACGTGTATACAAATTTTGATAACAACAAGAGTTACTTACACTAGTTAAATATTTACAGAATAAAGTAAGGAATATTAAAAAATATATGAATTACAGCATGATTTTGTTTAGTAAATAGAGATCGAGTGAACATTGCATAATATGTTTCTAAACACATTTAAATTCTCTGTCTCAATTGAAAAAGTCTTTAAAACAGTACTTCTTACTTAGTTCTTGTCCTACTTTGAGCCTGCTATTCGCTCACAACCAACAAATTCCTTTATGTTCCTACTTAATCTGGTACACTGTTTAATGTTTGCTTTTATTCAACGGTTCCCGTCTCCACTGAGAATGATTGATGTTCTGAAACATTGTGCATGTTTGTATGTAGGCTAGGCTTGCCTTTAAAAAATTATGATTTTTATTTGTTCTTTTATAGGAAATTGGAAAACCAGAAGCTGGTGCCTCTATTAAGAAAATGTTTGTTGGAGGATTAAAAGATCAAGAAGAAGCTGATTTGCGGGAGTACTTTAGTCAATATGGAAATATCACATCTGTCAATGTTGTGGTTAATAAAGAAACGGGAGCGAAGCGAGGATTTGCATTTATTGAGTTTGATGATTATGATTCTGTGGATAAAGCTGTTTGTAAGTAGACATATTTTTATTTATCTAAAAATATAAACTACTTAGTTCTCCTGTTGGTTGGTTATAATAATAGAGAGTATAACAATTCAAAATATATAATAAAATTTAAATTTATGAATATCGAGAGTTCTATTAAAAATAACCAGAGAGAGAAAGTTTGATCTCAGAATGCCAGTCATTAGATTTGTGTAGCCTAACGACACCTAGCGGAGAATATGCGAACTTCCAGAAAAGATGCAAATTGTTAATTAACCCGGTTTTCGAAACTTAAATAAACCAATTAAAATTACTTCCCGATATTTTCGACATGCACTTCCCATATCAAAATCACGCAAAATTATTATATCAATCCAAGAAAATGATTACCTTAACCTAATATTAAATTATTAAATATCTATATTTGAAAGTCAAGACCTTCGCCTAACGAATAACAAGTTTAAAGCGGAAACAGTCAGGAAAATTAAATTTACATGAAAATCATAAACTCTGAAGAAAGACCGACAGCATATAAACAGAATGAATCTTTTTACACACAAAAAGTCTTAGACAAAATTATCAAATATATACACCGTTAGAACAGGAAAATTGGAAAACCAATTTAAAAAATCATTTACAACGTACTGCAGAAGACATCTTATTTCTGTTAACCACTCCCACGACGGAAGAACTTAACCTGTGATTGGACCACGAATTTACATGGAATACGAAATCACATTCTTTAGTTTCTTTAAGTTATAAAAATACAAAAACTAGATTATAAAAGAGGTACCAGTAATATGGAGTTATTTAAGTATTTTATTCAGTTTATCTATTATTTCCCACTATAAAATAACTATTAATTATTCTTTTAATGATTGCACTTTTCAAAAAACAATTTAATACTCGAAAAGAGAAATTTGTTTCATTCATAAACCCTTACAAACACCACCACCCGAAGTGTATATTTAGTAGGCAAGTTTGTAAAAGTTCCGGAGTGTAACAACAGTGAAAAAAATGATTATTCTTGTAAAAGCTGCCAAAGTAAGCAGTTGCCGAATTGGTTTGTGCTACACAATTTAATAAATTAGATACTTTCGTACCCAATTTAACCATTCAAGACAACCAACAAGATTAGAAGAAGAACCGAAAATACAGATCTGATCAAATATAACCGAATTCCAAGTTAAAACGATAAAGAAGAATCGATACCATTTTGGTGAGACTATTCTAATTATATATAGGTTACGTTCTGTTTTTTACATATTTGTGGTGAAACCTCACAGACTATTAATATAAACTAGAACTCAACGAACATTATTTCACGTTGAAACAACGTATCATTGTGATAAGAACTATGAACTTAGAAGTATTCTCTATTACATAATTTCATTCACCCATAACTATATCATACCAATTTGCTACTTACTAATAATGATTTACTATTTTATTCACCTTTTGTTTCTAATAATAAAACTATGTATTATAATATTTCTTCCATTAATTAGGTTAGGTTAGATATCAAATTAAACTTGGGAAAAGATGGCACTAACCCCACCGAGATAAAGTTTGCTTGTTTTGTTTAATCAATCAACAGTAACGAACAATATTTATTAAACTATAAATTAACTTATAATTGGTATTTTATGTCGAAACGATCTTAATTAATGTTGAAAATAATTCTTTTACTTGTTGATTAAAGAATCCAGATTTCTTTTACTGCTAATTGTGTCTTTAATTATTTTACCATATATAATCTAGATAAGATATGTATCAAGTAATTTAAGTTTATTACTGTGATATATTTTTAATTTTGATAATTAAGATTCGTAAGTGAAGCTTTCCAAAGATTAACGAATAACATATAAATAAGTGTTTTATAGTAAGAGGTATGTGTGGTCAATTTACTCTTATCATGCATTTTTCATTACTCCTGCTCTCATGCACATTTCTAACTTTTGGATTCTTCAACAATTTCTCATGAACATTATACAGAAAATATCATTTGCATTGACAGGGTGTCCAGCAGCCTTTAAAATCGGGAAGATCGGGAAGTATGCATGAATTTTTTTATTCGGGAAAATTTCGGGAACTATGCTTGAATTTTTTTTACCGCCAGGGAATTTTACCAAAAATAAAAACAAAAAGTTTTTGTTAAAAAATTACATTGCAAACATCAACTTTGGCAGGACACGATATTTCCTGGCGCTGTCTACAGATGTTCCAAACACAACCATTCCACTGTTCTAGCTTAGTTTCGTTCCGGCGCTTTATATACGCTATTATTATGTATGATATAGCAGACAGTTCCACGTTCTAATTCCAGATATTCCAGTAGCGCGGTCCAGTCCATCAGTCGTTCCCTCTAGCCAAACCGTTTTCAAAGATTTAACTCGAAATATCGTTCAAAAAGTGTCTGCTACATAAAAATCATAGTATCTTAAAAAAAAAAAGAATAAAGTGTTTAGTTTGGTTTGTTTTTGTAGTTGTAATCCAGTAACTAGGATTGATGACCAATTAATCTTTTGATCGGCGATATCTCTGATTAACCTAAATGTTTTGTTCAAGCCTAAATGCATAAAATCAATTTCTTTCGCGGACATTCACTTTGTTATTTAAATGACATTTTAATTTCATTATTTAATAAAATTTGCATAAGGGATGTTCGGGCGTTAATTTCTTTCACTGGCATTCGCTATTGTATGTTTGATAATATTTCAACACCGGTTTTTCATTAAACGGTCACACATTATATTTGGGTGTCAATTTATTTCGCGGACATTCACTGTGGTACTTAAATAAAATTACGTTGTAATGATCTTATTTAATAAAATTTGCGCAAAGGATATTCGTGCGTTAATTTCTTTCACGGGCATTCGCTATTGTACGTTCGATAATATTTTAATACCGGTTTTTCATTAAACGGCCACACATTGTATTCGGGCGTCAATTTATTTCGCGAACATTCACCGTGGTACTTAAATTACGTTTTAATGGCATTATTTAATAAAATTTACTCTAATTGTGTTTGGGCGTTAATTTCTTTCACTGGCAGTCGCTATTGTATGTTCGAAAATATTTTACTGTGTCTATGTACTTTTTGTACAACTGCTAGTCGAACAGGTAATAACTTATGGACAAAGCACAAACTATAATATCGGTGGAAATGACTGAAACATTATTCAGAAAAGAAAGTAACGTAGGCCTGCAGTAATTAAATTGTCTGAAAACATAAAATTTCAAACCAGGGTCATTCCATATCAAATCAACCACAAAAAAATGATTTTGACACAAACCATCTCAGATTTTGATGAAACTTGGCATGGTTGTTCTATATTGATTTAAGAAACCATACCAAATTGTTTTGCTCTATCTCTAATAGTTTAGGTTTTACAGCCTCTTAAAGTTTTTGGATTATTGTGATTTTTATCACTCGGCCTCAAAAACTAAGTTTGTTTTCCGATGAAAAATAAATTATATCTTTGTTAGTTACCAGCCAATTTAGATGAAACTTTTTTGAGTATACATCAATATGTCAGGAAGGATTTAAAAAATGTACAAAGCTACCAAGTGTTTATTTGGGACCAGAAAAAAAATCTTTAAGTATCATTTGTAGGATTTTCAAAACAAAACGCAGGGTTCTACGATAAATGAAATATCTCCCTAAAGGGAAAAGGATTAACATGAAAATATTTTTTTGTTTTTGTTCTAAGAGATGTGCTCTATCACATGAAAGAGTAAAATTAGAGGTTATTTTACTCCTTTATTATTTTTTTCTCACTCAAAACAAATTTGTTTTTAATTATTTCATTTTACTAACAATTATATAATTAATAATTTACCAAATAGAAATAGGAATATTAGGTAGTTTTATTTTAATCTTGAAGCCTGTGTAAAGTGGTTGAATACTAGCTAAATAAATATGGTTTCAATTCTTACCATTGGCACAGGTTTTAGGTAAATGACAATGGTAAATAAGTTGAAATCACTTAATTCTTAAAACTATCAAAGCAAAGATAAGCCTACACTTTTAGTAAACTCTATAGGAGTACAATATTTTATTAAAAACATAATTTCAAATCATTCTATGTACAACAGCTTCTTAAAATCCATAACTAAAAAGCTAATGTGATAAAGGCCTAATTAATAGTTCAGTTTCTTTGGAAGCAGTAAAAAACGATTTAAAGGCTTATAATTTGTTATTATTATTTATAAAAATTGTGTGACATAAGAAAAAATCATTTATAATAAAATAATCTCTATGAATAAAAATAGGCAACGGAACTATTCAAGTTGTAACAAGAACGTCAGGCTGCACACTCTGCTGCTGGATTGAGACTGACTTGTTGAGACATGAAACTTTCATGTGTAGTTCATCTAGAGTTAATCCTATATCTCCAGTTTCTTTATACTGACTTTCATCATTACTCTCATCAATAACATCATCAGTTTTTTTAACTTTTATAAGCTGCTTCCTGCAAAATGCACAAAGTTTTTGACCTGGTTTTTCCTTGTAACCTTTTGATAAGATGATTCTACTCTGTTCTAAAGTTACCAAACACTGCACTTTCCCTCCATTGTTCAACAAAAAATACCACCAAGATGCAGTTCTTTAAAAAAAAAAAAATTACTACGTATCTCACTAACTAGTTTAATAATACATAAACAACAACAACACTATTAATAACACTAATTTACTAAAAACTAAAAAGACTGCTCCATATAACCACCAATCATGCACATTACATTGGCAATAACCTAAGACTGACAAATGGAAGCCAGGCTTTGTGTGCTAGACAAACTCACTTAGAACTCATACTCAAACTCATACAGTAGAACCCCTCTTAACCGGTCTGGTTGGGACCGAGACCCTGGCCAGTTACGAGTTTGGCCGGTTGGTCTAAGGTTCCCGTAAAAAATAGATCTTTCTTCAAAAATAACCTACAATACATATTTCATAAATAACCAAGCAAATAAGAAGTTATTGCAACTCATTTTATTGTATGTACTGTACATACATAAGCAAACAAACACCAACAAATTAAACATTTTAACTAACATAAACTTTGAAAACTTAATTTACATATACTAATTTATATATACAAGAACTTTTGTTCTCACGAAATTCAGTAAGGTTTCGTCAAAGCAACATACAAAGAAAGAGAAACAAAGGATGCCGCTTTGTTAATTGATTCTAAGAAAAAATACAGTTTCGGCGGAAGCAAGATTTGATTACCCTCTTGTTTCGTAATCGATCTTGCTTTGTAATAGATCCTTTGATTCTATTTTACGCCCCTCCTCCCCTATTCCTCTGCCACAACACTCCCCTGTTCCCCTGCCGCACACCTAACGTTGCGCCACCCCGCTTTATTTTCTAGGAATGTCCGTCAAACAATCAATGTTTGAGACTTCAGCCAGTTAATATCTTTGACTCTGTTGTTCCTTGGGATAGGCCGGTTAATCCGAGGACCGTTTGATCCGAGGCCGTTTAAGAGGGGTTCTACTGTACATGAAAGTTTCATGTCTCAACAAGTCAGTCTAAAGTTTCATGTCTCAACAAGTCAGTCTCAATACAGCAGCAGAGTGTGCAGCCTGAAGTTCTTGTTACAACTTGAATAGTTCCGTTGAATACTTTTATTCATAGAGATTATTTTATTATAAATTATTTTTTCTTATGTCACACAATTTTTATCTATAATAATAACAAATTGTAAGCCTTTGAATAGTTTTTTTACTGCTTCCAAAGAAACTGAACTATTAATTAGGCCTCTATCACATTAGATTAGTTATAGATTTTGAGAAGCTGTTGTATGTAGAATGATTTGAAATTATGTTTTTAATAAAATATTGTAGGCCTATAGAGTTTACTAAAAGTGTAGGCTTATCTTTACTTTGATAGTTTTAAGAATTAAGTAATTTCAACTTTTTTACCATTGTTGTTTACCTAAAACCTGTGTCAATGGTAAGAATTGAAACCATATTTATTTAGCTAGTATCATAGATCATGAATAATAAATAGATCTTGCATTCAAATGGGAGCTGTGTGACGGAAAAAAGGTTGTCGCGAAAATAGTTCATGATCGCGCCGCGAGGTAGCGCTAGGGAGAAAGCATTGGTAGCATTGGTGTTTCAAACAGCTTCCTTTGTTTCCCCAATAGATAGCGCCAAAAAAGTCGAATTTCCAGTGGAACAAAATATTGCATTGGATCGGAGTTCTATTAGTTATCCAAATACAATGCTAGTATTCAACCATATACTTTAAACAGGCTTCAAGATTAAAATAAAACTACCTATTGTTCCTATTTGTATTTGGTAAATTATTAATTATATAATTGTTAATACAATGAAATAATTAAAAACAAATTTGTTTTAAGTGAGAAAAAAATAATAAAGGAGTAAAATAACCTCTAATTTTACTCTTTCATGTGATGGAGCACATCTCTAAAAACAAAAAAATATTTTCATGATTATCCTTTTCCCTTTAGGAGATATTTCATTTATCGTAGAACCCTGCGTTTTGTTTTGAAAATCCTACAAATGACACATTTGGATTTTTTTCTGGTCTCAAATAAACACTTGGTAGCTTTGTACATTTTTTAAATCCTTCCTGACATATTGATGTATACTCAAAAAAAGTTTCATCTAAATTGGCTGGTAACTAACAAAGGTATAATTTATTTTTCATCGGAAAACAAACTTAGTTTTTGCGGCCGAGTGATAAAAATCACAATAATCCAAAAACTTTAAGAGGCTGTAAAACCTAAACTATTAGAGATAGAGCAAAACAATTTGGTATGGTTTCTTAAATCAATGAATAGAACAACCATGCCCAGTTTCATCAAAATCTGAGATGGTGGGTGTCGTGGTGTGGTTGAACTGACATGGAATGACCCACCATTAACATTTTTGAAATCGATTTGGTAGCATATACCAAATCGATTTGTGAACTCAATATTTACCAAAAATTATATTATTCTTTGTTGAAACTGGGCATTTTAAGATATTTTTAAATTGCAAATATTTACATACCACCTAAATTGTCTTTACTATGTGCCCCTCTATATTTATGAATTTTACTTTCATCTCACTATACTATAGTAGGTCTACAGAGAAAGTATAGTGATAGCAAAAAAAATCGATGTTGAGATTTTTGTAGAAATATCCATTTTGGGACCCCCTGAGTCCAAAAAAGTGGTTTTTACTAAATGTCTGTATGTATATAAACCTAGAGAGAAAACTATTCTATCGATTTTGAACAAATTTTCACCAAACATGTCAATTAGGCCTGTGCATAGATATGCACGAAAAAAGGTTTTGAAAAACAACCCCCTTTTTGGCCAAAAAATATGACTCTAACGATTTTGAAAAAATTTGGCTTATTTGTAGCCCGTACCCTACCATATACAAAAAACCGCAACTTTCTAAAAATTCTCGTTCAGCTAATAATAATAATAACTGATTTTTGGGGGTTTTTTGGCCGAAAAGGGAGTTGTTTTTTCAAAACCTTTTTTCGTGCATCTATACATGCCAATTGATGTGTTTGGTGCAAATTTTTTCAAAATCAATCGAATAGTTTTCTCTCTAGCTAATTAATAATAATAATAATACTATTAGTTAATCTCCTACTTTAATATCACCTCTCCTACTTCTCCTACAATTTATGAAGTCACAGTGAACGTTTTAATAATTTAAATATGTTTGTGAGAAAGTATGTGCCAGTTCCTGGTACCGTTTATTATTTTCTACCCTATGTAGCTATTATTATGGTCTAAAATGTGATTCATTATTGGTCTAAAACTTTCTTATTTTTGATGTGTAAACAGTTTGATTTATTCTTATTAGTTGAATTTGATTGTTTTATTAGATATTTTTAATCAACTTGTTCAGTGTTACAATAGACGACTAGGCCCTACTGTTTGTTGTGTTTTGAACAAACATTATTAATTTGTTTATCTGATTTTGGGCTAAGTAGATATATTAGATCAGTTAAACAAAAGTACAGTACCTACTTTTTCTTGGCAATCCCCAATTATACATTTTAGTGCCTATTATTACTCCTTATATAAGAAAGCACCTTATCTTATAATTTAAAAAGCATAATGTTATAAGACAGATATAATACTTTAAAGTTTTATCTACATTTGAAATTTTTTTAAAAGTATATTGTGAATATTTAAATGGCTTAACTTATAATTTATATAATAAATTATATTTATAATTTATAATTATTATTTTATTTGATATAATTTATATATATGTAATGCTTTTTAACTTTATGATTTTTATTATACTTTATGATTTTTATTAGACTGTTCATTTTATTAATATAAATTATTTTCTTTAAACTTAATAATAGGTATTTAATAACAATACTAGTCTTGTTTAGTGCAATTTGTGTTTTACAATGAGTTTCCTTAGATTTAATTTACATATAGACTATTAGTTTTTCAACTAATATTAAAAACATTCAGGAATATAATATACATACAAGTGACGGAGAGAAAGCAATGAAGTACTTTATTTTTAATTTGTATTGCGTAATGTTTACTTTTTCATTAGTTTATACCCAATTACTATGCTAATAGCTTGTCGATAAAAGCCTTGAATTTTTGGAATTCAAGCCTTGAAATCCTTGAATTCTTTGAACTTAGATCACTGGACACCCTGATTGATCAAAGTTGTAATTAAAAAGAGTATAAGAAAGTATGCACACTGCTAATAAACTCTCTGTTGAACCATAGTTGTTAATGGTATATTCTTTTATAATTACAGTGAGGAGAAGTCATTCTATTAATGGCAAGAGCGTAGATGTTAAGAAAGCACTAAGTAAAGATTCAGGACGTGGAGGTCGAGATGGGGGCGGTGGTGGCGGCGGCGGCGGCGGCAGAGGAGGAAGAGATTTAGATAGTGGCAGAGACTCCAGAGGATGGGGAGGCGGTGGCGGTGGAGGCAGTGGTGGAAGTGCGGCATGGAACAGTAGAGGAGGAGGAGGAGGAGGACCCAATGCATGGGGTAAGCAGAATTATTTTCATTTTATTTATGCTTCTGTATTTTACATAATGTATTTCTTTGGTATTGTTTAAAATGCTATACATGTTTTAAAATTTATGAAATTAAATCTATGTAAAGGTCTGAAAATGTAAAAAAAATTACAATTGATTATATTATTATCTCAAAAATCAAAACAGAATAATATATATAAATAATAATATATATATATATATTTCCCCCCCCCCCCCCCCCAATAATAGTTTCAAATTGTACAGTTAATGATGCACAGTTTTTCTAAAGTAAAGTTTATAAAAATAGTGTAAATCTTTAAATACAAAACTATTTAGATTTAAACATTATTAATTAGTATCTCAAGTTGAATTATAGGCCTATATTATAATATTTATATTTACCTTATATTATCCTAAATATAACTATGTACGTCGATGATTGGCGCATCACGGTACTATGTTCCATCATCAGAAATATCTTGCTTGTAGAGGTCGTCAAACATCGAGATGTACAGTTAAACTTGGTTTTAACGGCCTCGGCTAAAGCGTCAACTCGAACATAGCGTCATTTTTTAGGTCCAACCAAATCGTTATCTTTTACGTTATTTTAAACCCCTGTTTTAGCATCAATAAATATTTTAACCACTTGGTTGTAACGTCATAAATCTACAAAATATCAAACAAATGTTAGAATTCCCCCTTTCCTTTCATGTCAGGCCGAATTTTTTCTCCCTCTTCAAAATTAAACTGCAAAATAAACAAACTACATATTTTTTTCACATGTAAAATTAACTGCTGCGGGTCCCATCAAAGACTGTAGGGGTGGTTCACTACTATAAGCAACACTGCTAACTCTCCCACCCCTCCTAAGGAACAATTCCCACTATGCAGTGTCAGTTGTGTGCTGTGTGTAACTAAACCCATGATCTTGCTGGGAAAGAGTTCGGACAATACAAAACCGTGGCGAGACTCAATCGTATAGTCTGACAAGACATTTACGTAGTAGTTGTGATCAGACAGAATTGTATTTGACCTCAGCTCCAATTAGCTCTAATTATCGGGTCACTACTGTACAATAAAAGAAAAGTATACTGTTTTTCTTTTGAATAAACGTCATAATTGTCCTTTCATTCAAGAAACAAAAATACGATTTCCTGTTAGTACATCGTTATAACATCACTTGGATGTAGCGTCAAAATTCGATCGATCCTTTCGTTGACGCTATAACCAAGTTCAACTGTATGTAGGCCTATAATACAACAAAACAACATTAAACACAATTTTTATACTATTCAGTTTATGTAGCAGGACGTACTGTGTTAAGGTGAACTTGATACTGACTGCTAGTTATCTTATCTCTTGTTCTCATCGCCGGATCGTGTAATATATTGGGCTTGAAGTTTAACTGTTCATTGTTTGGAAGCTTTGTATATTTCCACTGTATTTGGAAGCTTTGTACTGCATACATGCTCGAAGTTAATTTCAAAATCTTTATGTTAATGGTCGTCCTCAATAATGTGTTTTGCAAAATCGGATTGGTGTTTATCAGTTTTTGGGGTCTTGTAAATTTTACAACCGGTTGATAAAGCAGCTAGAAAATCACGCAAATATCAAAAGTAGCATAAAGTCACATAAAGATTACGGCATAAAAAATGGTACTGCTTTATCAATAAAAATAAAGATATAAGGTTAAAATATAATTACAAGATTGCATCATTTGACATAGTAAATCTATATACAAAAGTACAGATCAACAAATCATTAAACAACAGTAAACAATTATTTTGTCTAAGCCAAATATTATAAAACATTTCGTTTACTAACCTAAAAAACTATCGCTTATTACTCGGACATAATTATATTTTGTCTATTATGGCAGCATTTCTCCAAAAATTATGGATAACATATTTAGAAAAATAAACGTAACAATAGCATAGCGTACAAATAATAACACCCAAAAAATACTTCAACCCAAATTAACAACACCTCTGAAAGAAAAATCGGAGGTATACAGCTGATAAACTGTAGCGATTGCAGTTATTTCTCGTATATAGGTCAGACAAGGAGACCATTTTTACAACTATATAAAGAACACTTACCTAAAAAGTGATCAACATAAAATCTAATTTCACATAACACATTATTGACAATGACCATAAATATACAGATTTTGAAACTATCTTCAAACCTTTTCACCTCTGCAATAAATGAGCGTTTATGGATGCAGTTGAGGAATTTGAAATATACAAATCTTTCAATCAACAAACAAACAACGATCTTTTGAATGACCAGTTAAACTTCAAGTCCAATATATTACACGATACAAGAAACATAGTCACATTATTGATAATATAAACCTTTTTAGATATCTAAATAAATATAGATTATTTCATTCTTATATGATGCAAAATTATATGATCATGAGCCCTAAAACAAAATACTTCTAGAGTCAAAAAGTTCCCGGAATTGGTTTAATTTATTTATTGAATAAAGTTAAAAACTTAAAAATTATTTTCTCTCAAAATACTCTCCTTCTGCAACAAACTTACTTGCACCAACGTTTATACAGCTCTTAACACTTTTGGAACTCATTTTGTGAAAGTTCTTTCATCGCTTTCGTAGCATTTTGCTTGACTGTCTCAGCATCTGCATATTGATCTCCCTTCAACAATGTTTTCAACCATGTGAAAAGGAAGAAATCGGCTGGCACGAGGTCGGGCGAGTAGGCTGGATGTTCTAGCGTGGTAACAATGTTCTTGGCTAGATAATTACGAACTAACAGGGATCGATGTGCAGGGGCGTTGTCATGAGCTGCTTTCTGTGTGTTCGGCAGTGAGCATTTTTGGAACCATTCGCAAACAAATTCGATGCATGTTCAAGTGATTATGAAGGATACTGTGGATACTACCATGTGATAAATTTAACTCAAATGCGATTTCGTCAACCTTGAGTCAGCAAACAAACCTAAATATTTGATATAATCAGCCTATTCTATAGAAAGGCAAGTGCATTTAGTTAAGTTACAATTTATATTGTGATATTTTAAGGGCTCAGCAAAGAAGGAGCTTCGTGAAATACTTAAAATGATATACATACTAGAGTCAAAAAGTTCCCGGAATTAATTTTTAGAGACCCCCCAGCGCAGTCGCCCGTGAGAAATTTTTTTTGCAGCAGTTGGTACTACTCCTGAGGAGGGAATATCTGTAGTGGGGGTATAGTTCAGTTGTCTTTGTTCACCGGGAGAGAGTGCTAATGCTAATCGTCTGCAAGTTTACAGTTTTGTTAAAAAAAAATGTTGTATAGTGAACAGCGAGCAAACATTAAATTCTGTGTTTAACTTCAAAAGTCACCTTCTGAGACTCTGGAGTTGTTAATTCAAGCTTATGGAGACGAGGCAATGAAGAAGAGTCAAGTTTACGAATGGCACAAACGTTTTTATGAAGGTCGTGTAAGCATTGAAGATGACCCTCGTAGTGAATGACCTTCAACCACTGGTGAAAACATTGAGCAACTAGTACATGTAAACAGAAGACTAATGATAACATTTTGTTCATATTTGATAGAAGATGTATTACGTTTAGTTTAATATTTCATATACTGTTGGTTTTTTAAAGAAGACATATACTTACTAAATAATATTTAATTTGTTGTGTTATTTTATATAACTATTTTGAACTTTTAATGTTATAGATAATGGTTTCGGTGGTAATCCATGGGAAAGTCAAGGAGGAGGTGGCAACAGTTGGGGCAGCAGCGGTGGTGGTGGTGGTGGTGGAGGAGGTGGCCACGGCGGATGGGGAGGACCTCAAGGAGGTGGAGGAGGAGGCGGTGGCGGATATGGAGGAGGTAGTAGTGGCGGACCTGGATGGGGAGGTGCTGCACAAAATGGTTATGGACAACAAGGTTATGGTGGAGGTCCTATGAGAAGTAGCTATGGAGCTGCGCAAACCAGAAGTGCACCATACAGTGAGTTTATTAGCATGTTTTAGTTTTACCATTTAGTTTTTTCATGAACATTAAGAATTTAAGAAGAAAGGATTAATTGCTTTTTTTAATAATACTTGTCAGTCAAGTGTATGATAGATAACATTTATTATTCAAGTAAACTGAATAATTTACTGTCATGAACACTAAGAATTTAAGAAGAAAGGATTAATTGCATTTTTTAATAATACTTGTTAGACAAGTGTATGATAGATAACATGTATTATTCAAGTTAACTGAATAATTTATTGATATACTTCTGTACAATAGTTTTAAGATTATTTTCCTAAATTTTAAAAAATTCAACTGTTAGAAGTCTTTTTTTATAAAACTAAGTAATACACTGAGTCTTCAAAGTAGAAAAATAATAAAGCAACACCAGAAACAGCTATATTTCCTGTATAAGACGTAGACAAAGTAGTATATCTTAAATATGAATACAAATATATTTATTTCTGGTTGGGTGGCAATTTGAATACAATTTACAAACACAGTTTTTTGGTGTTTGTGCTCGATTAACATTTTCTTGCCATTTACACGAAGTATTGGTGTTAAACCTCAAACTGGTATAGCAATTGTAACAGTTACTAGCTCTTGAAGCTGGTTAACTGATTTGCTAAAAATGTCTAGGATACAAAGTAAATTATATACAGTCGAACTAGGTTTTAACGGCCTCGGACATAGCGTCATTTTATTTTGATGTCCGGTCAAATCGTTATCTTTTACATTATTATAAACCCCTGTTTTAGAGTCAATAAATATTTTAACTACTCAGTTGTAACGTGATAAATCTACAAAATATTTTACTTTAATTAAATTTCAATAAACATTTTAAAATTATAATATTTTGTAAATATATCATACTGTAGTAAACATCACCTATTAAGAGGCGAGGATAACCACCCAGGTTTTTCGCCTTTAAAAATAAAAAAATAGAAAAATCACCTTTTAGACCGTGGCTACACGGTCCGGTTTCTCGGGTCCCGAAATTCGGGATGACGACAGCACAAGGTTTTAAATTGGCGCGTTCAAACAGTCTGTCGAAAACGGACATCTCGATTTCCAACGGATGGTGCTGCCGCACTGCAGGATCTCGAGAAACAGGAAGGAGATACAAATCCAATTGTTTTGACAGTTAGACCATCCGATAGGGAATCAAAAGGGCTACAAAAAAGATGTCTTGACAATTTTCGTTAAAATGTACGGTTTTGGAGTAAATTAGGCTTGAAATTTTCAAACAGCCGCCATTTTGAAACACATGATTGGATTTAATCGTTTATTTTTCTTGAGGTATATCATTGTCAGGTTAAACTTCATGCCAAGTTTGAACTCAATCAGTCAAACCGTTCTCTAGATATGAATTATTTTGTACAAAAAACAAAATGGCGGATATCTGGAAAACGAAGCGTTTGCGGACCTATGTTTATATGAACTTTTTTCATTATTTTCACCAGTAGAACACGTCCTGCAATTCTTTCCGTTTCTTCCTGATACACCCTGTATAAACAATATATGTATAAATACAATATAAAATTCATTATTGTAATTGTAACCATATCCCATTGCTATTGTATGTAATATTATTATTTATATTTGCCTTAGCAATCATTTTAGAAGTCTTTATATCGTTTACAGCTGTTTACATTCGAATACAGAAAAAAACACTTCTCACAATTATACTTATAAACAGAGATTAATATGTATTTAACACAAAAATAAATTAAAAAATAATGAATAAAGACACAAAATAGATAGACATAAAGTGTGATATGATAGACTTCATGACAGTCGCATACTGTGACTTAAATAAATTCAACAAGTGTTTTACCAAGTGTTGTTTTGTGTTTTTATTTATTTATGTGTTAAATACCAAATTAATCTCTGTTTATTTTGATGACAGTCACATACTGTGACTTAAATAAATTCAACAAGTGTTTTAAATGTTTTACCAAGACTGTTGTTTTGTGTTTTTATTTATTTATGTGTTAAATACCAAATTAATCTCTATTTATAAGTGTAATTGTGAGAAGTGTTTTTTGTGTATTCGTTTTGATGATGCCTGAAAATGAAAAGGTGAAACAGCTGTAAACGATATGAAGACTTCTAAAAGGATTGCCTCAGCAAGTGTAAATAATAATATTACAATATAAAACATTGATAGCACTACTATAACATTTAAGGGTCTGCAGTACATAAAATAAGTTTCGAAGTTGACTCTACTGCTTCTTTCCTACGAGGCAAATTTGTGAGTGTCTGTCTCCGAATCTCCCCTCCCCGTCTGAAATAGCCGAGTAGCAAAGGTTTTGTCAGCGATATTTAATCAACAAGTGGGTATACAGTATTTGTATTTAATTTTACCGCAGAGATGTTACTGAATACTAAATGAACATAGGCCTAATAGTTTCTTGTTTTGTTACTTTATTTAGTTATAGTAAACAATTTAGGACATTTTGAACAATCTAATTTCTAAACTAACTGAAATGTCTCAAGACGCAAAATTTCTTCTTTTAAATAATCAGATTTTTTCCTTCTGATAAAGAAGGGAGTGTAGGCCTACATAGTTCTACGTTTATGTATTTATTTATTATCATAACAGATTTTGCAAAGTTTTACAAGAAAGTAAATAATGTTTATATGATTCAAATACAACAATTTAAGTATGTAATTGTATGTATACTTTTTACGACACAATAAATTGAAACGTCTCCAAGAACAATCAACCCCATGCACAAACACTCAGTAATATTTAAAGCTTATGTTAATTAAATTTAATTAAAAATTCCATGGTTATAATATTTTTAAAACTATAATAATTTTTTTAAATAATATTAACTAAACATATAAAGAAATAAGTCATAGTACAATTTGTGTTTTTTTCAATAGGCTATAATCAAGAAAATGTATTACAAAACATAAATTTCTTTAAAAATACAAATATTTTATATTAAAAACCTGGGTACATGGGGGGGGGGGGGGGTCCTTTGGTCCAGGCTGGTTGTGTCCCGGTTTTCTATGGAAATGATTTGGTCACCTTAGGCTAGGAATTGAAATGTCAGTCTGACATCCAGTCATTGATTTAATCAGGTTATTACTCCAAAAAGTACATACAATTACATACTTAAATTGTTGAATTTGTACCATATAAACATTATTTACTTTCTTGTAAAAACTTTGCAAAATCTGTTATGACAATAAATAAATAGGCCTACATAAACGTAGAACTATGTACACTCCTTTATTCCGAGTATAATTGAGTGAGGCCAATGCATTCCTATAATCCAAAGAAAAAATCAGATTTTTTAAAAGAAGAAATTTTACGTCTTGAGACATTTCAGTTAGTTTAGAAATTAGATTGTTCAAAATCTCCTAAATTGTTTACTATCCCTAAATAAAGTTACAAAACAAGACAAGAAACTATTAGGCCTATGTTCATTTAGTATTCAGTACAGTATCATGTCTGCGGTAAAATTAAATACAAAATATACCCACTTGTTGATTAAATATCGCTGATGAAACCTTTGCTACTCGGCTATTTCAGACGGGGAGAGGAGATTCGGAGACAGACACATAAGGTAAAATGTTACGCATGCGCTGTGCGTTTGAACTATTTTTGTGATGCGCGGCTGGCGGAATATTGTTTCGACTGCTTCTGGTAGTTCACAAATCTGCCTCGTAGGAAAGGAGCGGTAGAGTCAACTTCGAAACTTATTTTATGTACTGCAGATCCTTAAACATTCATATATTTATAGAACTGTAATATTGAAAAATTGAGTATTTATACTTTTTAAATTTTCCTTACGTGTGTAATCTAATTGTGTACTACTTTTGAAATATTTATTTTTATTATTAGTCTACATTTTTTTCATTTACTGTAATGTTCGGAAAATGAGATTGTTCCTGTTTGTGTTCAGTTGTGTGTAGTTTTAATTATCTGTTAAAACGTAGGCCTATTTCATAATAAGTATGAAATATAAAAAACAAAATCAGTAATATTTTTTCATAAATGATTTTAAGTTGTGAGTTTCATATTCATTTAATTTATAAAATTCTTTAAATACTAGCTGACCCGTGCAATGCATTCGCATTCTAACTTACTTAATTAAAGTACACACCGTATATTTAGTATCGTATAGTGCGTATTTAGTACGTCATGGACATAGGTGAGGGTTGAAGTAAAGAATAGATGTGTAACCACGCTTACAATTAATTAAAAATAGCAATGTAGTGGCGTAACGGCAGCTCTCCAGCTGGGTATTGTTATCATCAGTGTTGCCAACGCCAGGAAAATATCCCTACAACTTACTTGATCTTACATCACTGTTACTTTCGGATTTTGTTTTTCGTATAATTGTATTTTGTATATTTTTTCGATGTAGCGGTTAAAATGATGTCTCATTCATGTAATTTGATGATGTATTAAGGGATTAATAATGTATTAATTCCATTATTAGAACTTTTTAAACTTTTTTCTATTTTTCACAAACAAATGTAATAGCAATGTGTTAGAGATAATTTGCAGCTGTACCTTCTATCTTTGTTTAGGTGCTAGTGCAGGAGGCGGCGGAGGTTATGGAGGCGGTGGCGGCTCGGCCGGAGGATTTGGAGGTCGCAGGTATTGAAAGTAAGTCTTTGTCAAAACATTTATTACAGTAGAAGAGATATCGTATTTTCTAGATCTTGTTGACCTAATGTTGTTGTTTACTGCTATTTAGGTAGGACAAGGAGTCAGGGCTGAAAGGCAGGGTTTAGCTAGGAGGCACACAGAACTACTTCGCTGTCGATAGGCGTCTTGCATTTTGTGAACATTTTACTTTCAAGACATGTGTTATTTTTTTACGTGCATAATTTCATTAGAACTGAACTTAATATAAATATTTAATTTTATCTAATACAGTCTTAAACACATTAAATAAGACTGAAATAAAATTATGTCCAATATTATACTATTGAGAATAAATTTTCCACTAAATACAAAATATGTATTCTTGTAGAAATATAATTTAATTACCCATCGCTCCATATTCTATTTATTACCCACCATCTTCTTCAGGTAGAGATTTAGCGACAGGATAAATGTCTTTGTATTTAGGCCTTGTAGTTTCCATCTTGGATAAAATATTTTGTACAGTCCAAACAAGAATGAGATGTTATTAGGTTAAATAAAATTGGTAAACAATTTAAGACTACTTTTGTTTTGTGTTAGATTAATAAACAAAATTAGACTTAGGTATTATTTGTCTTCATTGTTCCCATATTGTAGAGTTAGATTTTAGGTTTTAATTAAAGTGTATTTTGGTAGGCATACAAATAAAACTACTTTTAATACAATAAACATCACAAAATATTGTAATTTAAAGAAATTTAATGTAGGTACTATCTTCAATAAAATAAAATTTAATTTGAATTATTGTTTTCCCCAATCTGTATGTTTTATTTTTTTGTCATTTTAAGCAAGAATTTACATTGTAATCCTAATTATGGATCCTTTTCAACTTCATTAGTAGTAGCTGGATAGTGTCAAATAGACTAATTATTTGTTTCACAATTTTAGTTTAATAGAAAAATTTACTTCTTCTGAATATAATTCTATAGGTAAAGTGTTACTGTGTATAGTTTCAGAACTATTTATCAGGTATTATTCATTGTTTTTATTCTATTTATATCTATGCTATATTTTAATAAAAAGTAAAGTTTGTATTTTAACGATATTAACACAAAGACTACTCTGATTCTAATGTAACTTTTACTAACGTTTTAAGCATTGCTGTTCGGTTACAGGCTTTTTAAAATAGCGGCTGAGGAATTATTGAAAAAGTGAAATCTTATTGTTTAGGAGATTTTCATGCCTTGCTTTGAATAAATCGTTAAAGCATAACTTTTAATTTAACAATTTGACAAAAACTGTTGTTTGGGAACAATTTATTTTATAACCTTTAGAGATGCATTAAAGAAATATGTGAGGAAAAGCTGGCAAAGATTTCAAAAGTCATTTTATCATTGTGTTTTGAGATAGCAAAATATTAGTCAGATGATTTTTTTGCTAATTAGAAAAGTACGGTAGTTTTGTTTATTTTGTAGTAAAGAGATGAATTTAGTTGTTCTTTATATATAATGATTTAACTCAAAATCTACATATCAGAATCAGGTGACATGTTTTAAGAATGTGTTTAAAAATTTCTTCCGAGTGGTTAGAGCTGTTAGATTTAATTTGAGATTTTGGGGAAAACATGTATATATGTTTCTATGAAAAATGTAGGAATTAATCTTTAAATAAAATGGATTTAAATACATTGTGTCACTCAGCACACAATGCTTACATGTATATGTTTATTCAATCAAATGCGTTCCACTTTCATAAATTTATGATTTACTGGAAATCATAGGAAGGTTTCCTTATTTTGAACTCTGGTGGTGCTTTTCTTAAGACGAATATCTGCATTCAATCAATGTAGTAAAATATTTAGATAGATATTAATCGATCAGATTATTAATTAAATAATTTCAAGAGGAGCCCATACAAAAGTTTTATAAGTTTAAGTAGCAAATGTTAAACTCAGTAAGCCAACCCAGATGTCATCAGCCACCAAGTGGAATTGATAAACAGTCATCAACCCTTTCCACTCGAGTGTCAGGGCGCCCCGCACCCTACTAATCCGCACGAACTCCTATGTCGTGCGAGCCCCGAACTCGCTATGCCAACATTCTTTGGTTGCATTTGAACGGACATAGTTACTTTGATAACCACTATTGTTGAAGGTTAATATGTGCTGCTATCTTTCGATTTTTTTTAGAACCATTTGAAATAAATTTTTTCATAAAAACTATTTTTTTACAATATACTTGTTTTTCAATTATAATTTTTTTATAATGTATTATTGTGACTAAAACATTTGTAAACCACTTAATTTTGTTTGTAAGGATATAGACAACAAAAAACAAGCAACAAATATAGGTCTTCCCATTGAAAATTTGTCAAAAAATTCTTGTTTTTCCGGTTTTTTGTTACGAATTTCTATTTTTTTAGTAAAAAAAAACTTAAAAATAAAAAATATATGTTTTATTTTACATTAATCTATACTTTAGTCACGGAAGAAACTACAAATAAAAAATCAGCCTTTTAGAACTGACAGAAATACTTTTTTTTTAGTAAGCAAATTAAAGTGCAATATTCGCTCAAAATTAAATGGAGTTGATAGCAACACTAGGTCCCGAGTAATTGGAGTGGAAAGGGTTAAAAAGTGAAACACTATAATAACGATAATAAAATAATTTTTGAAACTAGTTGGAATTTGAAAACTTTGTTATAAGTGATTTTAATGTACACAATAGGTGACAAAAGAGTTCTTTAGTTAAAAACTTTGTGGGTTTTCAAGTTAAAAGAAGATTTAGAACCAAATTCCAAATAAAAAAGTAGGACCTAGACCAGGGTCTTTGGCTTTAACTAACGTGTTATTACAGTAAAGATAATACAAATCATACCTGTTTGTCCAATGTTCTCTCACTTGTATGGGCTATTGAATTTATGAAGTATTTTTAATCGTGGTGTAATAAACACAGATGTTATCATAAAAATATAATAATGTAAAAAATATTGCTTATGTTACAAAGTAAGAAAATAGTTCACTAAATACACTAAATCAATGAATAATTAAAAGTTAGAAGCGCAGGTCCTGCGTACTAAATTCTAATAGATTTTTTTAACTTGAAGTTGTAGTACAGCAATGAACTGCGGCAAACCATTTAACTCGAAGTTTCGAGAGAGTGCGAGATACAATGTTTTCTTCCCCTCTCTTTTGGTATGTGGCGACCAGACAAAGCGAGAGCAACACTTAGTATGTCGCACTCTCTCGCTCTTGACAAAATTGTTTGCTAGCGCTGCGTCACGGTTCATTGCTGTACTACAACTTACAGTTGGAAAAATAAATTAGAATTGAGTTCATAAGACCTGCGCTTCTTCTTTAGATTTAAGTATTCATTGACTAAACTGTTCAAATGAGAAGACATCTGACCAAACCAATATGACTTGGTAGCAGTGGTGTGTAAAGCCAATGATGCCGGGTTTGAATCAGGGTTTAAGGTGTATGCTTTTTTCATTTAGAAATTAGTCAATTAATCTAAAAGTAAAGGATTTCGTTAATCCATGAGTAAAGTATCAAAAGCATTACTCAAATATAGCCAGTCATAATTATAGTAGGTCTCCATTAAAATCACAAACTAACGGGTAGTTCCGATTTTTTAATATCAGAAACTTCTTAGCACTCGAGAAACTATAAAATTTTCATAAAACATGTTATTTACGTTTTTAAAGTAGATTAAATTTGCTACAATTTGGGACTACAAGCAGCTCTGTAGGTACTAAGATACAACCCTCCAAAAATTTTCCAAAAAAGTGAAATTTTAAGATTTGGGCAACTTTTGACCCTGAAATTAGGGAAAATACTCATTTTATGGGTAAAGTCATAAGGGGAGATGTAGGTAATGTTATTAGCTTTAATTTAAGCACAGAACTAGGTCTGATAGTTTCCTCACAATGCTTAAAATCTCAAAAATGGGAAAACTGCGTTTTTGCAAATTGGCTCTGTTGAGTTCTCACGGTGGGTTTGAGGGTAATTTGAAAGGAAAACCCATGCACATTCACAAGAAATATATATTTAGTCTATTAATAATGTACCGGTAGTTGTAATGTAATTTATTCAACATTTTTATTTATTGATTTATTTCTATGTGCATATTTGCAAAAGAGATTGTTGGGTTGGGATAGTTCATTTCATGGGTGGTTCAAAAACATCTGATTCAGCTTGAAAATTAGGCAGTGGATCGTCAACGTCTTCTTTTTCTCCTTTGGCAGTCTGAATTACGTTTTGGCAAAAAAAAAAAAAAAAAAAACGCTTTGGCTGGGGAAAAATTTGCAAAGTTCCGAGCATTGAGACCTGCTTTTAGGCAGGTTCAGCCGTTTCCACTAAAGCCTTTCTTGCAACCACACGATAGAAATTTCAGAAGGGCTCTACCTTCATTCATCATTGTTGTTGGAATGAGCCCCCTGATCTGCCTTTTCCCATCCCTATTGAGTGACATCTTTTTCCAGCTCCAAGCACTTCTGAACTTGGTGGCAAATTCTGTAGGGGTGGAATGTTGCACCATCTTCCGTTAGAGGGAAACAGGCGAGGGTCAACCTTAGCGGAGGTGGCTGGAGGGTATCTTCAGTACAGTCTCCTCCTTACAGAGCTTCTATTCACTTCGCTCCGGCATCTACGGTGGGTTGTAGTAGGTTTAAGGAACACTTCAGCTGTGGTGATGAGTTGAGGATATTTCTGGATGGTGCTCCACAGTTTGTTCTTCCTATACCAGAAAAGAGCAGAGGTGTCGCACCCAGTGAAGGCGTGGAGAAACAACTCGAATCCTGGGAGGGACTTAAACCTCTACGATTGATTGAGGTTGACGAATATTGTAAGGGACCCGAGTCACCTTTGCCATTTTTCTGAAAAAAGGTTCTTCACAGCCGAGGAAAGAAATTTTTTGCAGGTTACAGGATCCTGAAGAGCCTCTTGATCTTCTGGATGTCAATGGTTGAAGAGCTTCTTCACCATCACGGCGAACTGACGCTACAACATTACTTTCAACCATGTATCTCTTCCCTTCATGTGTCGTGAACACTGACTTCATCCAACCCCAGTAGAAATCGTTTATTCTGCAGTAGGCCATATTTCTCACTCGCTTAAAGAGAATTCCGCATTTTTTCACAACTACAACTGTATCTTCCTCGAGTGTATTGCAACAAATAAAACAACATCCCGGTGGAGCCGACATTATTTCGTTCGTGCGCAACGAATAATACAAATTAACTGAGAATGTCCCTATTTGTGACCGAAGGTCTGGTGGAGGAAAGGTAAGGAACACCTGCCGGTCCAGTTATACAGGAAGGATCGCCGAGCTCACCTTATTCGTCCTTATCTCATTCACTTCCTCACACATTTTAGTTACATTGGTAAATTACCTATACAGAGATCAAAACATGTAAGTAGTATAGTCCTTCACAGCTGCACTTTTTTTCTACATTTGTGATTTATGATCCCAGAGGGAAGGTGGGGGGCTGCAGTTTTTTTCTTTGTTTAATCACATTTAACTAACAGAAGACCCATTTGCAGAATTTCACATGTACTCTAGTCAAATAACCTTCAAACCATTGGGAGAACCCAACAGATCCAATTTGCGACAAATTAAGTTTTCCATTTTTTTTTTTAGCATTGTGAGGAAACTATCAGACTTACAGACGTTGTTCTGTGCTTAAATTAAAGCTAATAACATTTGCTACAACCTCCCCCCCTATGACTTCACCTGTAAAATGAGTATTTTCCCCGATTTTACTTATTTTGAAAAAATTCACAATTTTTGGAGGGCTGTACGCACAGTTTATTGCCATAGACTATCGTGACACTATTAAGCAATATACATAGACTGGGACAAACAGTTGTGATATTCGCCACAGACCAAGACGGAAAAACAGAGTTCTCAGGAATTGCTATGTGAGAAAGGGGGAGAAATTTTCCT
>JAGFPH010001131.1:53877-75923 GCA_018207615.1 Philaenus spumarius
TATTCTTTTGCGGACATTTTGTCATTGTATTTTAAATAATATTTCAACAATGGTAGTTCATACAATTTTCACAAATTGTATTCGTTCATTGATTTTTTGTGGACATACGCTGTTGTCATATACTAAACAGCTTTATTTTTATCCAATTATAAAAATAATCGTATGCAGCCTAGATATTTTTGGCTTGCACAAATAGTGTTTAGCAAACAAATTTTATATTTTTACTAAATATGTGTTAAGGTTGGTGAATTACTCTTTATTTGTGTTATTTTATTATATTTGATGCTTTTATTTTGATTTTTACAAAGGCTTGGTAATTTAGTAAAATATTTTATTACAAGTTGTGTTTCATATTTATTCCACAATTCCCATACTTGATTAAAATTTTGTAGCTTGTTTTTAAAAATTTTATATTTTTTATTGAAATTTAATCACCAATGCACTTTATATTGTTATTTGATTAACTTGTATTATTGTAAAAATAATAATATAAATTGTATTGGTGATTTAATTTCAACAGTTATATGAATTAGGAGGCAATCACCATTTTGGTGATGGGTTAAAAGATTTTTGATAAATTTCAGTTCTCTAATAGTAGCCTAACCCCTACTCTATTTAACAACCCTCAAGTAATGAAGGTCAGTACAAACTTGTTTAGGAAAACAAAAAAAGTGTGAATTATCAATCTGAAATAAAATGCACAGTGCAAGAGTTTTCAAGAAGTATACATAGGTATGTCATAAAATTGTTCACTTATCTTAAAAATAATATATTTTAATAGAAACATGTGAATCCAAACCTTATGATCCTTGTCTTTTCTAACTTTCATGAAACAAGTTTTGGTTGAGGAATTTTGTTGAAATTTGATGAAATGAGAGTACTTATTTTACTTACTCTCAGTTGACCACTTTAATATTAAATATATCTATATATTTTAAAAAAATCCTGATTTTAGTTCACTCACTTCCTGAAGTTAATACTTAACCGATTTTGATGATTCTTTTTTTATTTAAAAGATAATTTCCAGTTCTAAGTCACTGTGAAGCTAAATATTTGATTTACACTTTTATTTTAGTTTTATTCCGAGTTTTAAAAATGCATCAGTAGCCTATGCTACAACTAGGCTAAATAGGAAATACTGTAATTTGATTTTAAACAGCTGATAAACTAATTGAGTTTCAAATATATAAGTTGTTTACCTTAAACTTACTCAAATGTCAACAGATGATTTGAATTAGGTTATGTTATTGTTGGTGTGTTTTAGGTCTGATTTGTAATGTTTATTGTTGATTCAGTAATCAGCTGTAGTCTCTAATATTTTCATTGACAGTTTATTTCAAATTTTAAATCAATTTTTAGGTTAGGTTTTTATTAAAGTGTAGACCTGAGCCTTGCTGACTATACAACAGGTTCCAACAGCACACAACGGGTTCCAACAGGGAGGTGGGGGGTTGGCGTGCGGAGCACGCAGGGGTCTCCCCTAGTTAATATTTAATATTAGTTGAGCACCGAATGGCGTGTAATATGCATATAAGGATAACCAGGAAAATCATTGAGAAACCTGGAAAAAACCTGGAAATAACCAGGAATTTCAAAAATCACTTTTGGTAGACACCCTGTAGTATTTATTATAGGTTGCGTCAGTTAGGAGTTAACTCTTAATAAGGTGGTAGAGAAATTTCTAAAATCAAAATGGTATTCTGCTTATCTACAAGGTAAAAAGAGAACACTGCTCTTAGGATAAGTTATGCTTTTCACAACTTTGTTTAGTTGTTCAACAATAGTTTTTATCTTTAACTATATTTCTCACATGAAGAGATGCTGTATTAGAAAAATATGTTACTCGGACCAGAAAACCTGAAATTCAGATGGTTGTCTTCTTTTGTGATGGACTTGTTCAAGAGGATGGATCTGTTTTAATATGCAGTAGAGATAAATTTTATATAGGGATTAAAAATTAAAGTTATAGAAATTGAAGGGATTTCTTATTCATTTTAAAGATTTAGTACAGTCTACAGTTTTATCAGTTATTTAAGTTTTATAACTATTAAGGTTGAATTGTCTCGACTTTTAGTTTGGTCTAATGAGTTCTTGCCAGATATACCAATTTAAATTTTCACGGTGAACGAGCTAGCTGGAAAGCCAAAGGCATTAGCCCAGTCTGCTACAGTTTTAACCTCATAGGTTTGAACTTGGCTACAATCTATGTGCCTTGCTATATACAACTTAGCCAAACCAGAGACGTTATGTAAACAGAAAAGTTTATTCCTATAGAAGAAAAAAAATTTGTCAATAAATTTAATTTTAGCAAAGTTGCATAGGAAAGATGAGCTATTGCAGTAGTGGTTCTTATGGTAAACGTTAAGGTTGGAAGTGGTCAAAGTCGCTCGGACAAGTTCGTTAGCCAAAATAATTCATTGCCCGGAAACACATTTTTTAAATTTGTCTTAAAAAAAACTGGTTTATCTAAAAAGAAAAAAAATATATAGGAGATTTTTCTGCACATTTTGGTTTTTTACACAACCTTATAGGCAGTCAGATTTCCCAAAATATAAAATACCATAAAAGTTCTAATTTACATGGGGGATTTTACCATGGGGGCTGTTTCTGATCTGAGGTCGATGGGTATCCGCTGAGAGCGAAGCAATCCATAATACAAGGGCTTGAAGGTCAACTCTCAATTGAGGAGGTGTCAACTCTCAAAGTGTTATTTTTTGCTGCGAGCTGAACGAAGCAATAACTACTAATATATTTTGTTTACGCAGGCATTCGTGAGTAGACCAATTTCCCCAAACAGTTGGTTGAAAACCTAAAACATTAATTTTGGGAATTCGCTCAAATCACGTCAGCAGTTCAGCTGCGTGATCAATTTCTTTCAATTGAATCCATAACTAAATTGAAAATAGTTCCCGCAATCGCTGGTTCGGTACTCTGACTACTCTTTTGGTTAAAGTACAAAATAGTTTTGTGTTAGTAATATATTTACTGCTTAATTCATATACTTTTAGTTCAATAAGTTTTATAGTTGTGGAAACATCTAAACAGTTTGGAAAGCCAGGAAAAATTAGAGAAATCTTCCACTATAACAGTTTTACGTGTAATTTTTTATACTCAAGTCTGCTATAATCTACGTAAAATCTTAAGAAAAACCTCCCTGATATATAGTTGAGGGCAATTTTGAAGCTCTATTCTGTAACCCCCTGACTATTGCAGCATTTGCCAGGTATTTTTAAAAATATAGAACTTTAGACAAAATTTGAATTACCTGTTCCGTCATGGAACTAGTTTTGATCAAATAAATATTTAGATTACCGAAGTGTTAACTTTAGGTAATGAAAATATTTATTGTTAAAAACATATTTGTATTTTTAAGTACATAATTAAAAAGGAAGAATAATGAACGTAGGGAGAGAATTTGGCTAGCTATTAGGGGCGGGTCGCTCTTTCCTTGTAAGATATAATGCCCATGAATTAACTTCTTACTCGGTTTTGTGAGTCAAGGAAACTTTCATAATTATTAGGCCAGCGAAAATAAAGCTGCATTTCTGTAAACTCGCTTCTTTATTTTTTAACTTCCCGCTAAGAAAATTTTCTAAAATCGGGAAGTTAGTGGTTTCACCCCGTTTTTCGAAAATCGAGTATTCATCAGATCTCGACGTTTTGAGGTCCTAGGAATCTTCCCTGACCACTCACGAGAGGGTGTCACCCTGTCTGTATGTATATGTGTGTGTGTGTGTGTGAATGTAAGTATGTGACCCGCTTATAACTTTTGAACGGCTTAACCGATTGGATCCTACCAAAAGGCGTTCTAAAGAGTTCCATCAAACTTAGATTTCCTGAAAATTTCAACTAATTCGGACCGGTAGGTTCAGAGAATTTTCGAAAAAACTAAGAAATAAAAAATTTTCAAATCAGGTTTTTTTGGGAATAACTTTTAAACGGCTTTACCGATCAATTCCAAAATCTAATCAGCTTTTAACCTTGAAAAGCGACGTCGATCGCTACTAGTCTGGTCAAAATCGGTTAATTCGTTCGTGAGATATCGTGAACGAAAGAAAATCAAAAAAAGTGTTTTTTTCAATTTCTCTGAAATTTTTCATCAGAAAAATTTTTGTTGTCGATTCTTTCCCTTTTTTTGGGGATTTTGTATTTTTTTGGGGGTCCTAACCTAACATTTTTTGGATTTTTTAATTTTGATTTTCGGATTTTTGAAGATTTTTGATTTTTGGAAATTTTTTAAGATTTTGGATTTTTGATTTTGGGGAATTTTGGGCCGCCATATTTTTTTTTGGCAGCCATCTTGTTTAATATTAAATTTAATTATTTGCTTTGAAAAAAGTTTGGGTGTCTCCGAGAGTCGAACCGGGTATCACCATGACCCGAGTTCACAACGTTAGCGGTTAGGCTACGTCGACTCTGTTAAGAAGGAACTATCTTGTGAAGTATATATGTTTAACATCCGTCATCAACCTTGTATCAGATACAAGGTGTTATAGTGTCGTTGGGATATAGTATAAATTGCATTATAACAACCCGAACATTACCGATCGTTCCCGAGTAAATCCGAATCGGACTTAGAAGAAATTAAGAGCTTTAAATGTTATAGTGTCGTTGGGATATAATATAAATTGCATTATATAATCCCGAACATTACCGATTGTCCCCGAATCGGACTTAGAAGAAATTAGGAGCTTTAAATGTTATAGTACCCTTGTAATATAGTATAAATTAATTGCATTATATAATCCCGAACATTACCGATCGGTTTCTACTATTAAAATTGAAAACTTTTATATATTATTATGAAAATATAAATTATAAGTAATATTTTAATATAATAAAAAATTTCAACTGCTTTGTAATTAAACTTAGCGGGAAGTTACAGGGATGGCCTTTAGGGTCAACCGTTTTCCAAATTTTTTTATATTATAAGTTTCATTTTAATTATGCTTGCATATCGAGTTCTTTGAGTCCAGAGTTCACATTTAGTTAATTTATTAACTCCTCTTTATCGGATAGTAATAAATGTAATTTCTATTTTTGGACAATAAAATTGATTTTTGGGGCGTTTTCCTTACATGACTTGGATCTTGGACAATTAATGACTAAATAAAAGTGAATCTAGATTTTAATAAAAAAAATGTCTGCTGGCTTGTAATAATTACTTTTCTTGTTCTTTAAATTACAATATTCCGTTATCCAAACACACATTGTGTGTACATCCACATAATAGTGAAATTCATCCCATACTTAACAAGCACATCTGTTGTCCATGTTAAGCGGTTTTTCATCTACACAGTCATTAGGGGGCTATAAATAATATGGTCTTTAAAATTTCCCACAATAAAGATTCAAGGTGGGTAGCCAATGGTGATTGGTTCTTTACAGATGATTTATCATTGAGGGAATTTTGTTGTTGTTAATGTGGCAGTGCTCAATCCAGCAAATAAAAGATCAAAATCTGTATGAAAGCTAATTTTGCAACATTTCCAGAGATTGTTTTTATTTAAAACTTCATGCATTCAATATCGTAAACACGAGACTTGCCTAATATTTCCCTATGCACAAACAACCAGTACTATTGTTGAATGTTATAGTAAGGTGTCACACTATAATTTTATGGCTCACGGTAATTAAATTAAGTGCAGAATGCTTTATGTTGCTATGTATGTATCACCGGCTTAGCACAATTTGAAAGGAAGGAGTGAACTTTTTGGACCAGAATGATTAGCAAACATAAAGTGAAACTTCACAATTCCTTTATTTGATTGTGGTTTGTTTATAAGCAATAACAGAGTTGTAGAGTTTAATCAGTTTTCAATCGAATCTTTTTAATGAAGACTTTATTCCAAGATTCACTTCAAAAATATAAAAATATTGCTTTTGACTAAGAAGTTGTTCAAGGACAATCATATTTTGAACTAGAGTATTACTGAAATTTAGGAACAAATTTACACCACAATAAGAAGGAAAATGGAGTATCCTATATGAATTAAATCAAGTGCCATTATATATTTTTGTGATATTTATATCAGTATAATATTTTAATTTAGGTAAAGAAAATGTGTAAATATTCCTCAAAATAAATTGAATAATTGCAAGGTAAGTCATATCATTTTTATTTTTACCAGTTTAAATAAAATTGTTTCATAAAATATACATTGATGCGCCGGGCAAAGCAATGTTCTTTACCAATATAGTTTATTTTCACAAATCGAAGCAATATCAGACCAATTTACAACATCATAGGATTGTGTAGATTTTTTTTAAATTTGGCATAAAATGAAAGTGAGTTGTAAAAGTATTAATTCATTCTAGTGCTAAGAACCAATATTTTTCTTCCATTATGGCAATTGCCCGTTTTCTTCACGCTAACACTTAGCTCTAAAAGCTGTAATGACAAAACTTTGTTGTAATATAAGCGTTACCATAATACCTAAGCTCTCCATAATGTTAAACCAGACCTGTTACTATCATGGTACTAAATTGCTTAGTAATTTTTTTTTTAAATTTGTAATACAGAATTTCTTTCATGTATAAACTTAATTATATTTATAGTATTATGGTGATGAGAATAGCATGGCTTTTATGTGATATCAGTGTCTTCACAGCAGGCCCACAATAATGATCAGATGTGTGTTACTTTTCTGGGGCTTTGGTTGGCCCCGGACAGACGACTGGGCAAGGAGGGTTAAAACGTTTTTATGTGGCCACAACGTTCCCCTCACCAACTGTCCATTCTTCATTCCTTCTGATCCAAAGAAGATATGATACGCTTAAAGCTCCATGTGACATTCGATTCAAAAACTCCTTAATTTTCTTCCTCCCAAGTCCTTTTGCCTTCAGAAAGTTGTACATACTTTTAGATGGTAATCCACGGGCACCCACTACAAACAATTTAGGGCAAAAACCTTTCATTCTTGCAGCTGCTTCTAACTCGGTATTGGTTCTTCTTTAAATGCTGCTGAGGTATATTTATATTAGTTTCCCAGGGTACAGTGAGTTCATCTATGATGAGCTGTTTTGTGCTGATAGAGTAGGCAGTGATGTTTGGACATTTTTCAGATACAGCAGAGCTATCACTTAAGGAAATTTATATAATGCCGACTGCCATAGTCTGTCAAAATCTTTCAGTCGGCTGCTTTTTTGATAGAAGAGGGAGTTGTCGGTTTCGCACTCGCAGTCTTTGAACGATATCCTTCCTTCACAAACTTAATATGGGATTGGTTGATGTCATTTTTTTGCTATGGTTATACCAAGGCTTAGGGCTTCTCTTACCACACCAAGTACTTTATCATGTATGTAGGTGAATCTACCCTCATCCAGGGCTTTTTTTTACAATTAACCAAAATGTGTTTGGCACTGCAAGGGTCGAAGTTGCATTGAGAACATTTAGATTGTGTTGTCTTACCCCATCGCTCCAAATTCTTGGGATCTGGTAAAGTATTTTGAAGAGAGTTCGCATAAAATTTTTATTTTTACATAGTTAACTTAAAAAAACTGACTTTTCAAGGTAATCTCTGCAGTTAAAAGAAAAAGTTATGACTTACTAATAACAAAATTTTTTGAAAAATGAAAATCAAATTTGGCATAATATAGTTTCCTTATATCCTGTAGAGGTACCAACTAACCCTGGTATACTATACAATTGTACGGACCAAGAAAAATCTAAACACATTTTCCCAAGTGTACAAAGTTTACTCTGATGACACTAACATAGTGGGTACTGCAAATGTGAGGAATCACTGTGATGATATATACACTAATGTAATAGCTAAAGGAGATAAGAAATAGGCTTATGGTTCCCATACATTTAACATAAGTATGCTCCTATCGTTTCAGCCTGGCTTAAAAAAAGATTATTTAATTTTACAATCTGTATGATAGAATATTGTAAAAACCTTCTGGAAAAGCTATGTGTTCATGTATATCCGTTTTCCCCTGAAAAGGTTAAATTTGTTGGACATACCCCTTTTTATTTTCTCACTATACTATAGTGATTGCAAAAAATTTTATGTTGAGATTTTTGTGGAAATATCCGTTTTGGGACCCCATGAATCCAAAAAAGTGATTTTTACAAAATGTCTGTATGTATACAAAGCTAGAGAGAAGCCTATTCGATTGATTTTGTATAAATTTGCACCAAACATGTCAATTAGGCCTGTATAGATGAACGGAAAAAGGTTTTGAACATTTTTGAAAAATATCCTCCTTTTTGGTAAAAAAATCAGTTATTATTTTTTTTATAAAAAAACGGCTCTAACGATTTTGATAAAATTTTGCTTATTTGTAGCCCTTAATGTACCCTACCATATGCAAAACCCTGCATCTTTCTAAAAACACTTGTTTAGCTAATAATAATAACTGATTTTTGGGGGTTGTTTTTCAAAACCTTTTTTCGTGATCTATACAGGATTTGACATGTTTGGTTCAAATTTGTTCGAAATCTAGCTAATAATAATAGTATTTATTAGTTAATCTCCTACTTTAATTTCACCTCTCCTACAATATTCCCCATAAAGTAAATAACCATGAAATTTGTGAGAATTTTCCTTTAATGTCATTGTTAAGGTCCAATCAATCAATCTTATCCCTTTTAGATAAATGTTACATTTATATCACAGTTATATTTATGTTTAACTGTGATAATAATATTAATTACTAGGACCCAGCAATGCTTCGCTATTGCTTGATTTAATTTAAATGGTAGTTATTCCATTTCATTACATTGACTTAAGTAATCTAATTGCAAAATGGTTTTTTCCCACTTAAGAATATGCTACACAAATTTAGATTTATAGTTTGTAAACCTTTATAGATAATACAGTGAACCTTTTGTTTGCTTTTCCTTAATCTAAAAACACAGATAGTTGTGAAGAATTGTAAAAACCTGATTCGAAATTAGCCCAATTGGTTGCAAAAAACCTTCATTGTATTCCTAACCTAAAATTATGTTCAGTTTTTGATCCAAATCAGTTGTTTTATATATAATATGTAACAACCAATGTTTGAATTGAATTAAAATATAGTAAGCATTTTTAGTTGATTTTTGTTTTTGTTTGCTTTAAGTTGGCCAATCTAACCTAAAAAAGTTGTTGGTTTTGAATAATAATAAGCTGATTATAAATGCTGATTAAAGTTGCTATGGTAATGAATGTAAACAAACATGTGTTACCAACACAGAACATGTAATATAGTAGAATGGGCACCAATGGCCGGTCGGGGTGGAGTGATGTGAGTCAAACCTCGTAGCCCACTCTCTTGCACTCTCAGTTCCTTCACAAGCGCTTTCTCAACTACATGTACCCTTTTCTGATGAATTGTAACTGTTGTACTCCCACAAAGAGTTTTGTGGAATGTGTTTTTTGTGCAAATGAAGCTTACAAGGGCTTAAGCCCAAATAGTTGTCAGATAGACCTACTTAATGCAATTACATTAATAATTATTTTAATGAATTCTGAATGTTGTGAAACGTATTAATATTCAGACAATGAACAAAATAAATAAAACACATTTATTACAATTTGGATATTATCTTTATTTTATAGTGAACCAAGGTTTCAACAATAACAGTGTTGTAAATAACTTATTTAAACCATGGTCCACCGTGTGAAAGTTTAAGTGAAATACATATTAGAAACGTAACCATTTAGTTTTATTAATTTTGTTTTACTTCATTGTCTGAATGTTTATAAGTAGTTAACATAATTGGTAGGAGGTTAAGTTTCATAAAAAAATGAACTTTTTGAAATTGTATTTATGTTTACATATTTTATTTAAGTATAGACAACAAAATTATTGTCCCTGGAATAATACTAATTTGTTGTTTCTCAACCTTATTTTTTATTTTTGTGTATTTGATCGTTGATCTCATTTATGTGATGAAATATCCTTATTTTAAAATAATATGCCCCTATGTTTTTTTTTAAAGTAATGGATAATGAGCTTCTTGTTCTAAAAAGCGATCTGTTAAATAAAAAACCCTGTTCCCCTCCACTCCTTTAAAAGCAAACTTATAAATTTTTATTATTATTAAAAATGTATAAATAAACCTAACATAAGTAAAACAATTGAAGTGAGTGTATTTAGGAGATTAAAGCTTACCATCGAATAAAACAATCGCCAATACTAAATCGAAAAGAGTACTAGTGAATGTAATAATATTATTTAAAACTAGATTACCCTCTGCTCGCTCGATCGCCAAACCCTGCGGCGAAGCAAATGCAATCAGGTTATTTGATAGAAATAGGCCCTAACAATAAATTCTAATATGTCTTATTTATTTTAATTAGGATGACCCATAGTGATTTCTTATTTTTAAATTCCTTAATTTATAAAGGGTTTATTCTCTAGTGTTAAGGAAAGTGTAACAGTAAAAATTTTTACTATATTTTCACCCCTTAGCAGCACGCGGCAAAATGTCAATTTATGATACTTTTTTTTATGTATGTTGTAAAATATAAATGTACAAATTTTCAGCTCACTAATATAACTATTAATTTTTATTGTTTTAGGGGTTGTTTTAACCCTTAAATCAAAGTTAGTTCTAGCCTATGTTACTCAAGGATAGTGTAGCTTTTTATTAGTAAAACTATTTTTTCAATCTGTTCAGTAGTTCCAGAGATTATCACCTACATACAAACAAATAAACAAAATAATTTTACCTCTTTATAACAATATTAATAATAACCCAAAGCTAAGATGGTAAACAATGATGTTCAAATAAAATTATTTCGTGTAACAGCAGTTATAATAAAGGTTAAAAGAACCAGCAAGGCTCAGGTCTACACTTTAATAAAAACCTAACCTAAAAGTTAGACATTTAAATAATTGCTTCACAGTTTGAATCAGATGTTTTATCTGTTATTTTATTCAATTGGTTGCTATGGTAATAAATGTAAATGCATGTGATCATTCGTCAGTCTAGGCCTAACCTAAGATTTTTTCCGACTAAATTGACAAAAATTGAAATAAAAATGGTATTTATCAAAATGAAATCTAGCCTATGTTTACTCAGGGATAGTGTAGCTTTTTATTAGTAAAACTATTTTTTCAATCGGTTCAGTAGTTCCAGAACTTACCATACAAACAAACAAATTTTACCTCGTTATAATATTAGTATACTGATGAGAAGTTATCGGAGGGCCAACTGTTTTATCTGCTTCTCTCACGCTGCAATCAAAAGGCCTCACAACAAGGCATTATAACATAAAAAAATAACAAGAAAGAAACTTCAATAACAAGGAGTAACATAAACACACGGGGAAAGTTCTGAAGTAATGTGAATTTTGAGGGCAAAGGAGTGGGGGTTAGAGAGCGGGAGTTGACTCACATCCTCTTACCCTATGCCGTTTCTATTCTATTCAATATTCTGTGGTTACCAAGCATTTTATTAGAACAGCTGTTTCATGAGTTCATAGAAAAAAGGATGTTCAGTTTATGAAAATTTTCACTTAAAAAAAGCTTAATTCGGACTATTACGAACATATTAAAATAAAACATAGCCAAATTAGTCCAGCCGTTCTCAAGTGATGCGTTTACCAATGAAAAGCATTTCATTTTTATTATATAGATACAACAAAACATCAATTGTTATCTGGTATTCATTTCAACATATGAGAAAGCCAACCGATTGAAGATTGTTACTTTAAAAGAACATACTAATTCATACATTTTTGGAAAAAAGGAAAGTCTTATTTATTATATATTCAGTAATTTACTTTATAACTACACTAAGTATTTAAAATTTACTATAGACCAGAGGTTCTCAAACGTTTTACCTCAGGCTTCTCTTTATGGGGCATATATAGGCCCTCGCCATCTTTTGTTTGTGCTTATATATATTTCTTTACAAACCACACTTAAGACCTTATGATCTTAGCAAAAGTTTTGATGTTGAAATACAGTAATAAAAAACTACAGTTGCAAATGTATCAAAAAATGTATTAATTTGAATATTAATAAATACAGTATCAGTGGTAGGGATGGGCTTGCTGAAACGTGGAGTCAGTCGAAAAAGTGCAACTTTTAAGTTCCCTTGTTATACCTAATCTTCACGATATTTGCTCTTCATGGCAGCAAGAATAGAAAATCCAGTTTCACAAGCATTATGTAGTCGCAGTGCCGGATTTAGGGTACTTGCGGCCCTAGGCCAAATTAACCCGAGCGGCCCCTGCCATCCCTTAGGTTTAAAATTGAAATGTACCTTATTTCAATCTCACGTTAAAACAAGTGAGTAGTTGGGATATCTTAAAGATAAAACACCAATTTGAAAACATTGATGGATGCTAGCAATTATATTGTATCCTTTAACTTCACGAATATGGAATTAAAGCATAAAGCTCATTTCATATTAATACATAACGTTTATTTTAATTTTACTTTTTTAAATTGGTACAGCATACAAAGCATAACATAAATGAATAGAAATGAAACTAATGTTTTATTTAAATACATAAATAGGTTGAAATGTTGTATTCACTAATTAAATAATCTTGGTTTACAAATTTGGCTAAAACCCCAAAACAGAGAACAATTTCTATATTTATAGAAAATATATAATTCAAAAGGTTAGCAAACAGCAGTTATTTGTTAAAATTATTAAAATTGCTAAAATTATTATATTATAAATTAGTAAATTGCAGTTAAATTGTTAAAATTAAACAATTGTTTGTTTCATTCGGTTGGAAAAGTACAGACTACAACAAAAGACTCAAAAAAGCCGAGTTGAAAAGACATTATAAGTAAAAGTCCAAGCAAAAACTATATCGACACTCTTAAAATAATGTAATAGTTCATCCCTTCCACAGCGCCACGACGGAATGAGCCTACTTTGTTTCCGCTCTGCCTTATGCCAGTGCGGGTTACATCGTTACATCACATTCCTAGAACTTTCCACAATCCACCTGCACTCTGTAGCCTCATATACCCTGGCAAGTGTTGATATTTATTTTTGATATGTACGTTGGTTATTTTAATTATATTGTATTGTTTATATACAAAAGTAATGTATTCAATTTACAGTAGCGGTAATTATTAATTTTAGAAAATAAAAATTCAATTTTTTTACTAAAATTTTTTTTCACAAAACGCTGCGGCCCCCTTTTGCTTGCCCTAGGCCACGGCCTAGTGGTAAATCCGGCACTGTGTAGTCGCAAAGGGGATTAGTACTTTCAAAGTATTTTCACTCAATGAAGGGTATTATTTATTCTTCTTGGATACTTATATAGAAGGAAAAGAGTGAACTTTCCTTAAATTTTGTTTCCAAGACTGTCACTTTGGAGATCAATGAGCCGTTCCTGGTATGTCATGTTTAGCGAGCATTTTTCAACTGAAATTTTGAATGGTTTTTTATCCTTGCTAGGCCTTCCAAATCCTCATAAAATACTCTTTAAAAGGTGATTTGAGAATTTGTATGTGATTAATCAAACATTTTCTCACTAGAAGGGATAGGAATCAATATCTGCTTCGTTAGCTAAGTTTGTTAGTTTGGGAAATAGCTCCAAGTTATCGTTTTTTTACCCAAAATTTTAGCTTTTTACACTCCTTGCAAAATGTTTGCATCGTTTTTTTGTAGAGATTTATTCAAAATATTTAGTTTCTCAAACATGTCTGCCATATAGGTCAGTTTTAACAAAAAAATTGGAATGTTTCTCGTCCATTAAAGATCTGAAAACTTCTTGCCTCAGTTCAAAGATTCTGCTTAAAATAGCCTTTCCTCTTGATAGCCAGTGAGCCTCAGTGTGGAAAATAAAAAGCTTTATTCTCAGATCCCATTTCTGCACATAGAAGCTCAAACATTCTAGATTTTAAAGGCATTCCTTTTATAAAGTTTATTGATTTCACAACCACGCTTAAAACTTCCATCTAACTCTGGGCTCATATCTTTGGAAGTTAGTGCCTCTCTATGGATAATACAGTGTGTCCATCTCGCTTCTGGGGCAACCTTTTTAATTAGGCCTCGTAGACCAGTCTACATTCCTGACATTGCAGCTAGCTCCATCAGTGCAAATTCCTACACTGGTAATATTCTTCAGAACTATTTTCATTTATTTTAAAAATTCTTGCACCAGTGGTATTTGCTGAAAGAAGCTCACAAAACATACCTCCTCAAGCATCTCTATTATGGAGATCGGTATTTTCATCAACTTGAAGAGCAAAATTCTTATTTCTTACCTTCTCCACTAACTCATGTAGATGTTCCGAAATATCCGATATTCGTCTTGAGACTGTGGCATTGGACATTGGTATGGATTTCAACTGTTAAGCAATGGACTCCCCAAACATTGTCAAAACCACATCCATAGCTGCCGGAGGCTTTTTATTCTGAGCACTTCTATGGGAGACCTGATAAGATGCCAATAGAGCTTTAAAAGGTACACTTGTAATATTATAGAAAGTTTTCTTTGTACAGATCCCTACACGAATTCTGGCACTTGGACTATGGGCTACTAACCATACTAAAAACATCAGTATTCCCGGTGCGGGTAGATAAACTAGTTCCATGTTCCAATTTTATGCAATTATCTCTAGAAAAATGAACATAAATAATGTAATTAAATTTAAAATTACTTTTGTAACCCTTTCAAGGGTGAGGTGACACCACCAGTTCGTCGAAAGAATGAATCTCATTAGAAAGCGGCGTGGGAAAATGTTTTTTGTCTCCACTTACGCCCTTTCCCCACACCCCTCGCCCATCACGCCCGGGCAAGGTCAAGTGCCAGCATTCGTGCCAATATCTGTAGTTTTAACATTAATGAGTTTTTGCTCAAAAAATTCTCTAGGTTGTTTTGCAAGATCTTCGTGTTTTGTTTCAAGTTGTCTATTCAATTTCTTCAGTTTCATGCTGTCAGAAGCTAAGACAACTAGGCAAACTACGCACTGAGGACGTTCCTCCCACTAAATAGTTGTTCTTATGAAATCTAGTGATAAACAACTATCATCATATCTGCATACTTTTGCTGCACTGGAAGAAGTAGCAGGTGCACTGATACTGATATTGTCTTCAGTTTCACATCTTCCAGCACTACTTGTACTAGGTTTATTAACTGTTTAATCATCACTTTTAATTAAAAGTCATTTAATTTTTGCAAACAGAATAAGACACTTGCAAGAAACCAAAGCTTCACTCTCAAACACCATAAATGAGTATTACTTCACACTTAAATATACTTAAGTATTATTAACCTCAATGCGTTCACGAACTTACAAGAGACAGCAAAGGCCTTCGTGCCAATTCAGCTACGTACATGGCAAATAGATCGATTAAGGTGCGGTTTGAGCAGAACGTGTAACACTGTTTTGAATGTCATTGATATTTTATATTATTTCACTTCATATATTTATTTTAGGGCCTTCCTTTTATACATTATCATGTATCATTTCTAAGAATTTGAAAATGCATATCTTATACTGGAAAATGGGATTAGGCCTACAGTTAAAATAGGCTTTGTTTAAAATTTGTAATTTCTTTGTCCCGGCTAGCTATAAATTAAAAGTAAAGGAGATCCGATTTTTTTTTTGTGTGTTTAACGTCTTGCTGTTTTGCACTTAAGGCTAATGAAGACGGGACCTACAGTTTTATGTGGAATCCGAACTACAGCCAATGATGTCTGTTAAGAAACCATTCAGAAAATTTTTCGGGGTCAATGGGAATTGAACCCGAAACTTTTCCATTGTGGTTGCCATGACGATTGATAAAGCTTTGATGCCTTAACAACCACGGCCATCGTGGCTCTAAAGGGAGATCCGAAAGACAATTAGTTAAAATACAACAAATATTTATTAATGAATAAGTTAAAAAAAAAAAAAAACTATTAACAGGATAATACAAATTGTAAACATTAACTTTCATTTCTGAACTTAAATTGTAACTTTCAAATAATTAGAGTATACAAAAACAGGCTTCTATAACTAATGGGTGATAATGTGTATCGAATTACAACAAAATATAATGAAAATGTTGATGAATAACTGTTCTTTAATTTTCAAATTGTTCACTTTATGAGCTCACTGATTAAGTTTTAAAAATAATCCTGGATACTTTTGAAGTTAACTTTTGAATTATCAAGCCTTTGATAATTGAACAATGCTGAAGGAAAGTATGGAACACTTACTTGTCAGATGAGGTTTAATACCTATTTTATGTGGTTTACCGGTGTTGCGTTGTACTGTATTTCATCTGGCTTTTATAAACTTTTTTAGGTCCTCACTGCTTGGTGGCCAGATTCCTTATACCCCTGTCCATCATGCATTTTCATACCATTGTTGCTTAATAATGGTTTTGCTTCTCCCCTAGCATATAACTAATTTAATTCTGGTTTCAGTATCCAGATCCTGGTCACTTCTGGTTTTACAAATTTTTTATTCACAGTGATTAGAATGATGGTATTCAAGAGATGAGTGATATTATGAATGACAGTACATATTTTAAATGGTGAACGAGTTCAATTTTTTCACATTTCTTTATCAGAAAATTTCATACCGTTTCAACATTTTATATATTTTTGATTGTGCATTACGACCCCTAACACCAAGTCCCCCCCCCCTCTAGAGGTCGTACCTTACACTATGAGAACTGATACTATAGACTATCAAGGCTAGTTGTAATTCATTTTATAGCTCTAAAAAGTTGACAGTTTTGAGGCATAAATATAAATTCAGAAATACTTTAATCTTTGTTAGTCAAGTAAAAAATTTGTTTTTAGAAATTCATGACATTTCTTTTATAAATAAAATTATTACTTGTACTATGGTAAAAATGTGTATGAGAAGGGGCTTCAAAGTATATACTGTTAATTTTAGTCGTATACGTGTCATTATATTTAAAAAAAAAATATATTTTTACACAGTATAAGCCAGGTACAACACCTAGTTTGTTAATAAAACCTCAGACTTTCATAGTCGTCTGGTAACCAACAATTTTGACAAATCAGTTTTTCTAACTCAAACTTAGTAGGTACTCACAGGCATTCAGTTTTGTCATTCCAGAGTCTGCAAGTTTAAAACTCAATGATTTAAAAAACTGTAGCTCATATTAAAAATGATAATAATTTATAAAACAAATATACACTATTAAAGGAAGTAAATCTGATTTAGGTAGTAAGATTATAGTTATCACTATATATAGCTGTGACTATTAAGTTAAATATTTTAAAATACAGTCTTACAGTGAAGTGATTAAAAAAATACCAGGAAGGACCCCAAAATGATATTAAGAACAACATATCCTTCAATCTAAAGATAAATTTTTAAGACATTAAACTAGCCAGGATTCGCAGTAGAATACTGTGCTAGTGCGCATACATACCTTGGGGCGCTGCTCAGTACTACACCCTCCTCCTAGCACAGTTTCATGTCTTAAAATTCATACATTGGTGGTTAGGGACATACATAGGTGACAACTCCAAAGCACAGTATTGCTATATGTATGAGTGCAACACTGATCTTTATTATATGTATTAATAACTTTGATATCCATACATAAATCCTTTACAAATGAAACCTCACATGACAGCATCAGGTAGAAAATGATAGTATTAAAAATTCATAGTAAATTATTTGTTGTGTTCTGAATATTGGAATAAGGGTTAGTATGCTTTATAAGTGTCCCTAATTTCTTTGTGATACCTGTATCATTTCTGTACAAAATCAACTGACAGGCAAACCTATAAGGCTACCATTGTTTTCTTCGTTTAAAGTACGGAACCTTATAAAGGTAATATTTTATTATGAAGCTAAAACTATATACAGTAAACTTCTAGTGAAGGAATGTGAAAAGATGTTTTTACCGTACCATTGGCAATTATTACTCCATCTTTATTAAAATTGTCACTTTAAAGTAATGCTCTTATTTAATTACAACTTCCTGATTTATTAGAGTTGAACTATTTTTGTACATTTCTCGGTTATGTTTTAAAAATGTTGTGAATATAATGCTTGAATGTAATAGTAGAAATGACAACCATAGTTTGACAATTAACTAAAAGAATATGTTTCTTCTTATGTTTTTGTTAAATACTTTTTGTAGTTTAAAAATATGCAATTCTAAACCATCTCAGTTTTTTAAATATTACTTTTGTTATATTTTTTTATATAGGTGCTAACTTGAAAGTTAAAGTTTGCCTCTTAATGGAAGACTTCAAACGCATGAGGGGAAAGTTAAGTAAAATGAAAAAAACGGGGCCATATTGTAAACTGTTCTCTATTAAGCTGTTTGTTACTGAATTTTATCTATGTAGAATAATTAAATGTAAATTAAAAAAAAAAAAAAACAAGCACATATTTTTAGTAAAGTCTACAACTTTATTTTTGAGTCTTGCCGGCCATGGTTTTACCAGTGACGGCATTGATGAGGCAGCTTTATACAGACATCAGTATATCAGCTTATATCAGTCTTATGATCGGCAAGACTCAAAAATAAAGTTGTATACGTTACTAGAGATGTGTTAGTTTTTTTCTTTGAAAAATGGAGTTCTACCAAGTACCTTCGGTCAACAGTATGAATTGTACAATGTAAATTTGAAGCAAATCGTTTGATTAGGGTAACTGTTTCAAACTCGATATTTGAACATTATGACAAAACAAAAATAATTTGACTGGAGGCTAAATAATTCAGTTTACTATGCTGTCAGTTTTATTCATACCTGCGTAATTCCAGTTCCAGTAATTTTAATCAATATTTTTGGCTATTTTTTAATAGTGTTTATAGGCATAAATTATTATTGAATGTTAAATGTATGCTGCTGAATGCACTAAACACTAGAAGAAAAATTAATTGAAAATTTGAAATGCGGTTTCATAAATTTTGAAAAAATACTTTTAGGTTTTATTACAAGTAAGTACTATTTTAAACCGATAGTTAGATCTGATTTAATTTGAGTGTTTGAGTTTTGTAGGGATCTTAGTTGGATGGAGAGCTGCTAGGTTTAATGTGATGCTACAATTTTTGCAGAACCATGTAGGTAGGTAGGTGATACTCTTTTTGCAAGGAAAATCTTAGATTTAAATATTTTCAATAATTTTGTTTAATAAAAGAAGATAAAATGATTTGTAGTGAGAATATACATAATAGCAGTTACAAAATTGGAATTTAATTTAAAATTCAATTTATTCAAAACTCAATAACATTCTGTACCAATTAATTTCAGTAATACATGAGTTCTTAGTTCTAGTAATAGAGATATTTCATGCCATGGTTAGATTGGCTTGGACATATCTCTGTATTCTTAATGTTATTTTGTACTGTGTGTGAAATTACTTGTTACAGGAAGTGACCTAAACAAACAATTTTTCTGTTTTACTTTATTTGTTATAGCATCTTGGCTTGTGTAACTATATTTAGTAGTTCTTGTATAATTATTCTATTTTATATAGTCAAAATTGGAACACTAAAATTTCTGCTTACAACGGGTACCAACTGTAATTTTACAAACATGAAAATAATAAAGAATGTTATTCACAAGCTAATTAATTATGGGATATTTAACACACAATATAAAGGTGGAAACTAAAGATTTAATAATACTATATGTGAAATGATCTTGGTTTTATTGTTCAAAATAAAGCAAGATTTTTTTTATTAAACAATTATTTGTTTTATCTACTTTTGTTTAATTTAATAATAAACATTTTCTTTCTTTCAGTTTTTCTTCTGCTTAATCTACATCTTCTAAAGAAAAGCCTAATGAAAGTAAGTATTTACTTGTACAACTTTCTGAAATATTTTACTTATATTGTTGTTCATGTGATTGAGTTAGTTGGCACTTCGGTGTTGATATTGTTAACAACTAACCATTGAAACTATTGAATCTGGTAAATTTGAAGTTTCCTGAACTATAAAATTGAGTTTACTTGTTTTTGTGCCAATTTTTTATACATGCTAGAAGAATGATTCAAATGTATATGTTGCTTAGAAAAAATCCAGAATATATACATTTTTTTTTGTATCAATAAAAGTAGCAATATATACAGTAGGATTTTGGATAAACAAACAAAAATATTTTAAAATTGAAAAAAAAAATAGTAAGAGTGGAAAATACTTAGTTTTAATGTATGGCAGAGTGGTCTGTGTTTGTTGCCATTTGATTTACACTTCTCATTAGTCTAACCGCACAAAGTAAAGACATAAAACATAATAATAATGGTGTATATTATACGGTAGCGCCAAAATAAGCAGAACTGCAATCAAAGCAGCTGTTGGTTTTTAGAACAGCTATTTATATTGATTCTTATAAAATATTGGCGCCTTACCACTTACCAAAGATTATTACTGGATCCATTGTGTCACTTGCAATAGGCTACATCTTTTTATACGACTGCGATAAAGCCAAATAAATGAATTTTAATGGTGTTAGGACCTAAACTACCAGAAATATTTTGACAAAAAAATCTCATTTATTTCAGCTTAATAGATCTGTTGGCAAAGATTAGACTTCACACATCGAAAAAACAAATATTTTTTCTATTATTAAAACAAAAAGATTTTAAACCTATCTTACTAGTATTAAAATAAGTACAGTAGAATCTCTTTAATCCGAACTAATTAGAATCAGGGGTTCGGATATAAGTATTATTATAATTTGTAATTAGTTTACTTATGCTCGCCCCAAAAGTTGGGAGGCAATTATAAATTATTATTAGATCTATTAATTTCTGGGAAAGCCACAAGTTGCAGCGTCAATTATAAATTGTAGTACTATAATTTAAATAATACTAACTTTCTATGAATTGAAAGGTTGGAAAAGCTGTAATTTTGATATAAGAATTTTAATTATGCATAAGCTATACTAAAAGAAGTACAATACATAATTTACTCATACACCATGGATACAATTTGTTAATAAGAATTGATTTATTTAGAATTTACTAATTAAATAATGTACATTGCATTCAAATATAATAATCTGGTTTTCTAAACGTCTGATGAATTTACAATTTTTTTTTTAATTATTAGCCTCGGTTAGAGTTCATTTGGTAGGCACTTATAATTGTCTGTATTTTAAATTAAGTCTTTTGAATTGTTTCTATGAAATTATCTCGGGGTAGGCACTCGGCTAGGTTTAATATATTCCTTGAATTAAACGCATTGTTAAGAAAACTTTACTATTAAAATAATGTTCAGAACGTAAATCAAAAATTGGCGATTACTCTCAAAGTAGTTGTTAGGAAATTTTAGGATTGGTTTTTGAAAAGGATTAAAAGTTCTTTTATTTGATGATTCAATGATCATTTACTTGTATTACTATGTATTTACCTCTGCTAATTCATTGGCACTGATTCTAATATTTTTAACTTAAAAATTGTTTAACACATTGCAATTTGCATCTTTACACTTTCATGGCTAGGCGGCTTCTGTTTTCAAAACCGACGCTTCGTCTCGCTTCGATTTGTTTCTAGAAAAAGGTTCACATTTCCTCTTGAAGGGACAAGATGGTTTCTCTTGATGCTCCGTACTCTGCGCAGAGAACTGTTCGAATCCGTTGTCCTGGCAACGTATTACGTGGTTCTGACGTCAGTCTTGGCTGAATGGCGGATTCCGAGAAATAGTTCTTTTTATATCGTAGTTTTGGCTAATTATTTCTTTGAATTTGTACTTATTTCGGGGTTACTAGTTCGTTCTGATAATGTTATAGTTATTACTAAATACTTATTATTGTGGATAACATGATTTTAAATCGTGAAACATATTTACTGACATGGGTATGCGTGTTGCATTAAACTAGCCTATCAGCTGGTTCTTATTTCCTACTCGCTTATGCATATCTTAATTATAACATACATTACATTGATTTCTATAATTACTTTTAATACTAAAGTCTATCCCTGTATAATTTTACAAAGTTTATAATCTAATTTGTGTTGGCTAACGTCCATTCCAAAATTACATTACGATTAACTTCTATCAGTTCTCACTTTGAGTTGTCCCAACCTAATTCGTTCGATCGTGTTTTTGTATTTCCACTGTTTACAAATGGATTTCGGACTGTTTTCAATTATGCCGTGTTATCAATAACATGTGAGAATTTACTACTTTGTTTGTGATGGTT
>JAGFPH010001131.1:75933-87076 GCA_018207615.1 Philaenus spumarius
AGGACACTATTTTATAATTGGGTTGTATGAAATCAAGGCTGTTTCTAGTGCGGTGGTTGTTTTTTAATCTTATAGTCTTACCTATGATTGAGGCTGTTTTAGCAATTTTGTATCCAGCAATTTTGAATTCATTATATCATATCAAAATCCAAGATACAAATCTTAAACAAACACCGCTGCGGAGTTGTAGATATGAGACATTAGTTGTCCTAGGACATTGTTTCGAAGCGCATCCCATATGTTGCATTATGTTATATGTCGATTAAGTATTATTTGTGTAAATGTAACTTTGTCCGCAATTTTGTTGAATTTTAATGTATTAACGATCTCAAGTAAGTGAAAAAACTCTGAAGATGGAGCAGATGCTCTGAAACGAGTAAGTGTTATAACTAGAAAGAAGTCACATGGCGGAATCTATATAAGGTATCTTATTGTTATTTGTAATATTATTAAAAAAAAGGATCATATGATAGTAAACACTTGGTGCAGAATGACTCAAAGATAATTGGGAGATGGTTCTGACTGGTTTAAAATCGTAAAAATAACTAAACTAATAAAAATATTACATTACTTAGTTCTAGAAAAACTATGCAAAATGTTATAAATTTAGTAATAGTAGAAAAACGTGATTAGATCATTGTGGATTTGTTTTATTGAAGGTAGTTTTTTGGATTTGTTTTATTGAAGGTAGTTTTGAAGATTTGTTTAATAAATCACACCAACATATACTGGAGATAAACAGAAACGGAAGATAACTATTAGCTATTTAATTTCTATAGCTATCTCTATACAGTTATAATTTCACTTTACCCTCATAATTAAACATGCCAATTTACTGTTAGGAAATTAAGGGATTTAATCAATTTGTAAATATATGTAAATAATACTAGTTGACCCTTGCGAAGCTTTCGCATTCTATCTTACTTAAATCCCACTTAATTAAAGTACACACCATATAGCTGGGTATTGTTATCATCAGTGTTGCCAACGCCAGGAAAATATCCCTACAACTTACTTGATCTTACATCACTGTTACTTTCGGATTATTTTTTCTCTTTTTTTTCGTATAATTGTATTTTGTATATTTTTCCGGTGTAGCGGTTAAGGATACCTTTAAAATGATACCTCATTCATGTAATTTGATGATGTATTAAGGAAGTTATGGCGTACCAACAAAAAAATGGCCTTGAGAAATAATATATGTGATAATCATTTAATTGATTTGCAGTAAACTTATTATTTATTTAATGAAAAGAAGTAACAAATTTGGGAGAAATAAAACTGAAAACTGCTCAATATAAACTATGTGATCTAGCTGTTATTACAGCTAAACTTTACGGTAACAAATTCAGTGCAGTAACCATGCTGCCATTTTTCTATGTGAGAGTTGAACGGCAGTAACTGCCAGAATAGCAATTGAAATGTTTTGCATAATAAACTCATTTGAATGTAAAAACAAGAATATCCTGTACAAAAACAGTAAAGTCATAGAACGGTACTTGCCATGTTAAGCAGTATTTTAATTTTGTAATTAAAAGAGAAAAGTTTTTAATTTAAAAACAATGGGGTACAGTAATCAAATATAATTTTGCTACAAACACTCTCAAAATATAATTAAACTTCTTTTGTATTGCAAGATTCTCTTTGTCAGCATGGTTAACTAAAATTAATCAATATTGGGATTAGAAAAAAATTAATTTATATAAAACACATTAAGTGTTAATATAATATTTGGAATTAGGTCATTGATAGTAACCTACACCATTTCACCTGTCATTAATAGTTCCTGGTGAACACTTCTCCTACCAGCATAATCCACTCATCACTTTTTCTTCTCTCCACAGATATTTTTTTAAACATTTCCCTGTTTTTGCTGACCTCTATGTAGAAATAAAATGACCGAACTGTTATAGGATTTAGTTAGTTGTAGTTGGGCTGAGACTTGTTAAGCAACCTTTAGTTGCTTGGATTGTATTAAGTGCAACATCAGTTTTAGTATTTTCTCTGGTTGGTTATCTTCAAGTTTGATAGTTTAGAATTTTGTAAGTACTGTTGTTTGGAAATAAATAAAATATGGTTTGTGCAGATTTTGTTTCAAATTGAATTATCATTTTACTATTGCAAATTAAATTGAAATACAAATTAGGCCTAATTAGCTTCAATATGTTGATCTGAATTAATAAAACAATAATTTTGACCTATTATTATTAATTTACAAAACAATAAAGTTAGTAAATTTTATAGTTTTTTACAATATTTTTGTTCAAAACATTTCACTTAATAATTTTTTTTATTAAGGAAGAATAATGATTTAAAGGTTTCTTGCAGCAATCCCAGCAATGTTTATTTCTCAACATTGGTTATTTAACAATTTCAGAGTTCCATTGGTAATATTTAAGTAGCTATTCATTTTTGTGCAAGATGTTACTAATTTCAAAACTGACAGCTTTTACAAAATTTTACTTGGTTATGTTTTTTAGCAAGATGTAATTGCTTGGTTACCATCTTTATCATTGCTCTACATTGGGTAGATTCACTAAAATACGTACCAAAAATGTAAACCTTTTATGAAATAAATGTAATCCATACACGGATAATTAAACAAATAACATCTTGGTAGAAGCCAGTACTGAAATTGCATACATTTTATACAAAAATGTATAACTCCTTAAATATTATGTTCACACGTTAGATATTTTTTTAAATAATATGTAATGACAAATTTTTAGTCAAAACTATATATTGAAGTCAATAGGTTTAGGAAAAGGCAATTACTTAATTTGATCACTTTGAAAATTAATAACTACGAATAAAAATCATATAACTAAGTACAGTCCTGGAGAAAATTTTTCATCCAGTTTTAATAAATTATTAAAAACAAATTATTTACCTCTCTTGGTTTTGCATAGACACTGGATTACTACAAACATAGTATTATAGTAATATTAACTTTATTTAAAAACCAACAATAAAGCAGATAAATTTTATTAATTGTACAACTTATAATTTTCTAATTTATTCAATAATTGTTTTTTGTTATTTTACTCTTTTAAAAACATTACTAAACATTTTAGTGACTACCAGTTATAAAAATAGGTGTACATTGTGGATTTAGTTTCCTTCAATCCTTTTGTTACTTTATTATTAGCAAATTTGCATAGGAAAGATGAGCTATTGCAGTGACCCTTATGGCAAGACCTAAAGTCGGGAGTAGTAAATGAGCATGGTCACCAGAACAGGTTAAATGATATGTATGTATATGTTCGCACTCTAGCGACTGCATTTTAAGTCTGATTCGGTACACATGTTGGTTGTTTATGGTGCTCGGATGAGAACTTTACCCAAAAAAATCCAAGAGCCAGAACCACGTTTTTTGATTGGAAGTAACAGCTATTTTTTTAGATTTTTCATACGAGAATGAAACTTTTTTAGAGTTTTGCCTAAAAAAAAATAATGTAGGATATTATTCTGCACATTTTGTTTTTTACACGACCTTATAGCTCGTTCCCCCAAAATTGATCAAAATGTAAAATACCATAAAAGTATCCAGTTATAATCCATGTGGGGATTTTACCATGGGGGCAACTTCTGATCCCAAGGTTCAACGACTGATTTGTCCCCTGCTGACTTTTTTTAGTCTGTAGGACAAAGATTTAACATAATTGACGAGATAAATCAAAAATCTCTTGAAGAACTGAACATTATTCTGAAAGACACGTCATTTTCTACCATTATAAAATACATTTCGTTAAGGCATATTACAATTTTGTACTGTTGTAGCACCGCTGGGAGAAGTGTGTAACTAGGCACATGAGTACTTTGAAGATAATAAGGTTGAATAATTTGTTGTTTTCTCAATAAATTAATAAAGTAACAGTCCAGGAACGTATTGATCAGACCTTGTATATTTAATTTTAGGTTGAAATTGTCTCTGAATAGTAAAGTATAATATCTATGTTACACTTTAATCATTCTCATAACCTTCAGTTCATATGTAAATAATAAAATGTTATTGTTTCAGTGCAATGCAATTCAGATATGGACTGGCTTGGTTATTTGTATTTTGGCTTAGAGAGACTACAGCCAACGATGGATTCAAGCCTATTGTTAGACCTTCAGTTACGAGTACCAGATCTAATATTTCTGTGTAAGTTTAAAATTGTATTTGTATTAGTGTATTGTTTTAGTAAAAGCATTAGCAATCTCCAAGAAAGACTATGTTTCCATTAATATTTCAAGCAAAATTAGAAGCATTGTCAATGTGCTACTTTATTGATTGCTGTTAGGAAATTGGACAGTCTTCTTTCAATCTTACTACACCTAACTAAAGAAAGAACAACAAATAATGAGTTCTTGTAATACTCTATCATCACTATATTTTGGAGCTCTGTGGTACAACTAAATTAAGATTTAGGAGAAATGACACCCCTATAATGATTGAAATAACAATAAAGTTATTTATTTAAACTCTAATGCACATTTGATGTTAAATTACTAATTTCTGAAGTCCTAACAATAAAACATGTAATATTATTCCTATTTTCACCTTTTCAATTTGTTTGGCTAATTTTTGATGAGAGATTTTAAGAAAACATGTTATTATACAATAGTTTCTTATTCCTTGGTGTAATAACTAAAATATGTATAACAAGCTTTTGTACCCAGCTTTTTCTATGTAAAAATATCCAACTCTTCCCAAACTTTTCCTGGTTTATTATTCACTGGAAAATAATCTAACTAACCAAAAATAAACATTACACTTCCATCTACTAGTTTTTTTAATTGAATTTTTTTGTGTATAAATACTATAAATCACATTTTTAGAATTTTCCAATTGAGATATCAGATCCAACTTCTCGTGTAACTTGGAAAACAATGCTTAAGACAACATTGAATGTTTTATTTTATAGTTAAGTCTCAGACACAAAGAACAACTAAAATATCAAAATTAAAAACAGAAATAAAACACCTATTTTGTTCTATCAATTACAATGATTATAACAAAACTGTTCACTTTTTCGATCACAGATGAGTCCCAATATAAGTGCAAGAATAATCAAAATCGGGTTATACAGAAACCAAGAGAATCTTGGTAGTTTCTAAGAAAACATTTGTATAACGTTGATATTTTGTATAACTGCATCCCCGAAGTTACTCTGGTAAAACTTTTGGTTGGGATGATGATTTTGGGGGAAATTGAGGAAGTAACAAGTAACCACCACACCATTGAGGAGGATTCAACGAGTCAGGGGTTGAGATATTCTTCTTGTTAATACATAACTACTGTAATCAACTATTTTAGTTAAGGTGTAGTCCAATCAGTAATTTACTCACTGCTTCTACATCATCTTAAATGAGGAAAACACCGTCCTCTTTTGTGGAAAATTTTCATATTAACTTAATATTACTTAGTCATTGACATTGATTATATTACAATGGGCTTTTATCCCACAATGAACTCTTAACTTATTTTTGGTTTTCAGAGGGAAGTCTCTAGCATTTGACGAAGAAGAAATATTAGCTAGAGATGCAGGTTATTACCAGTATCCTTTAGGACCTCCACCATACTTACCTCCTGTCTACGGACTTCCTGACTATCCGGGACCTGAAGGAAACGTAGAAATAGAATTTCTTTTCAACGAGCTTACCATAGAGTGTGTTGTGGATACACCATTAGAAGTAAGTGTTTTAATTCTAATAAATAATGCTCTCCAATGAAAATATTTTGAATGCCAAATTTTTTTAATTTTAAATTGTTTTAAGTGTTTATTCTATTTACACTTTATTTAAAATTATTACGCCAAAATCTAAATATTATATAGGATATACAGTAATATCACAAACCACACAAAATTAAAATGTATGCATATATATTATCTCTGTTATCAGTTTCTCCTCAGAGACATTCTTGACCATATGTCTACTGTCATAAATATCAAATCATAGGAGACATGAGGTAACTCGTCGATTTTTGATGGCAGTGGCTACACTAGAAAGTCTCAAAATCTAAACAATATAAGTCAGTTTCTTTACGTCAACCAAATGTTTCACGGTAATGGATGCAGTGGAATTATTGCTTAAATTTAACTAGTAGAACTAACATAAATAACATTTTGAGTTTCAAGCTTTACTTTAGAGTGATATTTCTGAAAGTTTCTCTAAACCCATGCTTCAATCCTTGAGGCTGATTGATGGACATAGGAATGAGGAATAAACATTAATCATTTTTGGACCATCTGGCGATAATTTGTCAATTTTAAAATGCACGGAAAAGACCATCTGACTAATTAACATCAAATTATTTCAATGCGTAAAAGACCATTTGACGATATTTTGTCATTTGCGAAAAATTTAATTTCACCTTAATTAAACCAGTAAAATATTGAAACTATTATTTTTGAAGACTAATAATGTCATTTATAATAATTATTAAAACATAATGTGAATAAATATTTTAAAATAGATAAACAAACTGTGTTAACCCTACACTGGATTCCATGTTCACCGTGCAGCACAGAGCGCCCATAAGACATGTTATCCATACGACAGTCTCAGCTATACTAGCCAACTAAAAAACATCAACTCCTATGCAATGCTCGGTCAGTTGACGCAACCAGCATGACAATAAGCGTGATGTTCCCTGAAATGGTAGTAGCATGTCTATTCTCCCGTAAGACCTGTACTGCACGGTGAACGTGGAATCGAGTGTAGAAGTGGCAACCCGCACAATTGTGCTGTCGTGAAGTAGCGTTCAGAATGGTCATGGACAACACAACTTGTATTGAATATTCCATCCACTAAAAATCATTGAATCTTAATTAAACAAAATCCTCTGGAACGGAAATGTTTCAAGCTTTAATTTTTGTATTTAAACATTTGTTCTAAAACCTATATTTACATATGTAATCTTCGTTATAAAATTGTAGTTTTCTAAACAGCTAATGCTGCGTTTTCAAAATAGGCTTAATTTTCTTACCGGTCTTTGTAGTAGGATCATAAAAACTGGTGTATATGTATTTTTGTACACTTCTATTTTAGAACTAAATTGCAGAAAATGTCTACGTTTTGGAAAATAATAATTACAAAAATTGTTTAGGCCTACGACTTTTTATGTAGGATCCTAAAGTTGGATTTTTTCTTCTGTTACTAATCATTTATTTATTTTTTTCCTGAGCTAATAACTTTGAAAATTTTACATCAGTCAATTTTTTACTGGCGTATATGAATTCTTTGAACCTTTTTCTACAAAAAAGCTATGAAACACTTTTGGATTGGTATATAATTACTATATTTGGCGAATTTTTGAAAAAATGTTTGCAAAACGCAAAAATGGCTTAGTGTTAGTGTTCTGTGTATATGTGTCGTACAGCTGTCTAGGCCTATGAATTCTATAAGTGTACGATTCTATAAAGTTATGAAATTTTCAGGATTAATAGAAAACATAATAAAAATCAAGATTTCCATGGTAAATGTTTTGTTTGTTTTGGAAATAGGAAAATTTTAATTAAAAATTTTAATACACAATGTAACATTTTCTAGAATTGATATAGTGTAAATTAAATAAGATAAAGGATTTGTGGTTTCAAGAGCAGTGAAAATTAAGATTTATAAAGAAGCCTAGAAATAATAACCTCAAAATCCATTTTAGACTTGTAAATAAGTTCGGGATTTAGAATATTAAACAAATAATAATAAAATCACATATTATAAATAACTACAGCTAAATTAAATAAAACTTACTTTTAAACTTACCTTTTTAAAAAACAATAATAACAACAAATTTTATTCATAACCTAAATGGGAAGGAAGGAACTTTGTCACTATCCTTGTATATAGTAGTATTTCATGTTAATAAAGTAATGTAAGTGTAAATTCAAACATTGTAAATTTATTTAGATTAAGAACCGATTGACAAAGTGAAAGAATGTTATAAAGTATAAACAAATTTAAAATGCAGAAATGTGTTACCAAAGTCGTTATATTTCAATTTACTAGCAGACGTTGCAGTTGGATTAACGGATAAGTTTAATTACAGATGTTGAGTGTTTTCGTGAAAGATTTGTACTGCGGCGAATAACGTATAAAAATGTATGTTATATAAGAGTGGAAAAGACAAAACAAATATTTTAAATAGTGTAATGTTGGATAAACTATATCAAAATCATTGTTAGAACAATTATATACAATTCTGGAGACAAATAAAATAGTTTAATGTTTATAAGTCAAAACTCAGTGCCAATCATATTATGAGTGGCGGACAATCCACAACGTAAGGCATTTGCTTTTGTAAACCCTGGGACATTGAAAATGGCTATAAAAAAAAATCAGTTCTGAGGTACCCATTGTCCAAGGTAGACGTAATTTGCAATTCCATAATTTTTAAAAGTAAAAACAAAAGCTAAACTGCACTTGAAATAATATACAGAAGAGGATTGACAGTTATATGTTGAAAGCATCGACCACAGAATTAAATAGACTGGGCAAGTCGAATGCAAGAGTGAAGCCAGTTTTAGAGTCAAGTACTCACACAATATGGCGGAGTCAAATACTCACAAGTCGCTAGCCGCCACCGGCCGCCCGTACATGTTGCCACATTACCCGCAAAACGAAGCTTTTGTTCTAACTGTTGTATGATAGAAACTACAATAGCTAATTTTTTCAAAAAATATTTTTCGGAAAATGTAATTTTTCAGCTACATTTCTCCTGTTTACATGACGCACATGCCCTAAAAACAACAATTTTTCTCGCAATGCAACTTTTTGATGTCATGAATTAATAAGCATAAAAATGTTTAAAGTGCCAAACCATTTTTATTTTCAAATTGTGAATACACCATTAGTGTCCCACACTATTAAACTGTAAGTTTGTCAAATTTCAAAGATTTTCGAGCATTTTCAGCTATTGAAACCACAGTGTAAATGAATAGAGCGCACTGACATTTCTATCTTCACGCAAGATGGCCGACCTAGCTTCAATTTCCACAATGTACAGGCTTATGTCATGACCAGTCTATTTAATTCTGTGATCGCTGATTTAAATAAAACTATAGAAGTCATACCCAAAGACTACATACATATTTGTAAGGAAATCTGCAAGCAGCTAAGGTAATATCCACTAAATTTAAATTTATCCAGACTCATCTACAAAATTTGAACATTATCTAATATTTGAATCAATTTGAACAAATACTTTGAGTTTAATACAGTAAGACCTCGATAATCCAGCATGCTCGGGGATCCGGTGATGCCGGATTAACGAGGTCATCCTTTAAAATGGTTTGAACGCGGAATAAATAATCAAACGCACATGTACTATATATATACATATATATTATTTTAATGGGGTTGTTAAAGAATTGTTACAACACACAAACAAAAACATTGAAACAAACACAAACGTAAATTACACGTTGAAACTTCGTAACAATATCTGCGTAGATTGCCGCTAACTAATGGGCCTCAGGTAGGGATGGCTCGATCCGCCTTTGTTGTTGGCTTCCGTTAGTCAGTGCGTGGTGGGGGTTTGCTATTTTTACTGTCACAAATTCTTCGAACCCATTTCCTTTTCACTTCCAAACCGTGCAAAACAGTTTTAAATCAAACAACTATTTACATGAAATTCAATGTATCTTTTCCAAAGACTTTAATTTGTTCAAATAATCTTCATTAAGTGAAATACTTTCAACAAAATACTGTCAGCAACGGAAGTGTTTAAATGGTCCCTTTAACCGGGAACGTTTTTAAAGGACGACGAGAGCACATTGTTTTGAATCGGTTCAATTTTGAGGAGAAATGTTGATTAAAATGTTTGTTTTGGACAAGTTTATTGAGCAATAGATTTTTACACACTGTTTTTGACGGATGTGGAGCCAACAGACAGTGTAGACCTGGCCTAAATCACTCAATAATTACAAAAACTGCAATTTTTAATGAGTGCTAATTTTCCAGATGATGGATGCCGAACTATCGGGTCTGCCGGACTATTGAGTGCCGGATTATCGAGGTCTTACTATATACATTTTTGAACTTCAATTTCTAGTTTTACGAATTCATTTGTGTTAGGCTTAAGTTGCACATGTATATTATATTTGTAAATTGCATATTTTAATAACCATCAATCCTAAACCCGAGATAGAAGAGCTCTAAATTGAATAACATTTAATCAAATCAAATTGTAATATTAAAATAATTATAAACTGTGCTCGAAGCGTAAATGATAAAATATTTATAGTATTGAAGGATAACCTTATAAAACAAATATAATTTAAATCCTTTAAATAATTCAATAACTGGCACATACTTTCTTACAAATATATTTAAATTATTAAACAGATTCACTGTAACTTCATAATTGTAGGAGAGTAACCAATAAATATTTTTATTATTAGCTAAAGAGAAAACTATTTGATCGATTTCGAACAAATTGGCACCAAACACGTCAATTAGGTCTGTATAAATGCACGAAAAAAGGTTTTTAAACATTTTTTAAAACAAATTCCTTTTTGGCCAAAAAATCAGTTATTATTATTATTAGCTAAACGAGAATTTTTAGATATGTGAGGTATTTTTTATGGTAATTTGTAAATTAAGGGCTAAAAATAAACCAAATTTTATCAAAATCGTTAGAGTCGGTTTTTTATAAAAAAATAATAACAAATTTTTTGGCCAAAAAGGGGGTAGTTTTTCAAAACCTTTTTTCGTGCATCTATACAGGCCTAATTGACATGTCTGGTGCAAATTTGTTCAAAATCGATCGTTTAGTTTTTTCTCTAACTTCGTATACATACAGACAGACATTTTGTAAAAACCACTTTGTTGGACTCAGGGGGTCCCAAAACGTATATTTCCTCAATTATAAGATTAGATTAAAAGATATTTAAATACAATAACCTCTTTTGTTATAAATCGACTCACAACATGGGGCTCGATATAAATATTTGTTAAATAAATTCAGAAAGGTTATTATAACAATTTATATTTTGTGCCCAATTTTGGCGTTTTAAAATATAAATTATTTCAGCTTATATGTTCATTTATTAACAAGTCCATTTATTTATCTTAAATTTTTTTAGTGAAAAGTGAAATTAGTGTGTTCATTTATAAGATTAGATAACTTAAGATATTTAAATATAATAACCTCTTT
>JAGFPH010001131.1:87086-99301 GCA_018207615.1 Philaenus spumarius
ACGTGGGGCTCGATATAAATATTTGTTAAATAAATTCAGAAAGGTTATTATAACAATTTATATATTCATTTATTAAAAAGTCCATTTATTTATCTTCAATTTTTTTTAAATTAAAAAAATATTTATAAGTAAACATATTGTGACTTTTTAACAAACGCTTGCCAAATATGTCAATGTTTACAGTAAACCTCTCGCCCAAAATCAGTTTACACTTTTTATACACCCCCCGAAAAGTGTTTGGTCCTAAAAGGGTTAAACAGTAAACCTCTCGCCCAAAATCAGTTTACACTTTTATACACCCCCCAAAAGTGTCCTAAAAGGGTTATACATCAGTCAAAATCTTGCTAAACATTTATTAAAAACATTAGTTTGTATATATATAATTCACTAATACAATTTCCTTTGGATGGCCCCATTAAAAGTCAATGCTTTGTTTGAGATGTTTTTAAAATTATCAAACTCTCAAGAACGGTAAAGCTCCCATCAATTTCACAGATGTCTCTAACTATGGATTTTTTTAAACAAGCTTTTTCGTTTGGATGCAGGGGTTTACTCGTAATTTTTCCAGAACCGGAACGCTGCCGGAACTGAACAAAAATACTCTTGACGGAAAATTTTTGAAATTTTCACTTTTAAAACTCCTGTTTTACGTATCTTTGCCGAGTTTAAGGGTGCAGATAATATACTTACTTTTATAAAAAAAGTACACATGTATATGTGACTATTTTTGTACTTGTATATAGCACAGCAAATTTTAGAGATACATACTGTTTTAAGCAAAAACTTGGCAAAATGTCTCTTAATAGTCATTGAATTTATCAGAAGTTAAAATCCTCGGTAAAAGACTGTGAACCTAAACAAATTTTACGTATTATAGCAAGAAATAACTTTTCTTAAGCAAGAACAATTATTAAATGCAAGCAAGCTTATCACGAGAACACAACACACAAATACAGGCACTAAATTGTCGTGCGGCTGGTCTTCAGGTATCTACGTTTAAATATTTTTCTCTTTCGGGGCGCCTTTCGACCTTGTATTTGTGACGGCGTTTGTCAGTATACACCATTGTTTGTCTGTATTCCATGTTGTGCTCTCTTTTGGGATATTTATTTTTTAATTAATTAATCGTGAAATCTTTGGTCTTATTTTGATTACAATAATCTCATCAAGATATATGTTATAAACTTTGTCATGCCGAAGAAGTTAATAATAGAAAAGTTTAAGCATCGCGGGTTTTTCGGCCTCCTCGACTCTGAATCATCGGTCTCTTAGGCGGGTTTCACACCAAAGCCAGGACGGGCGAAAATCGCTTGAAGACTGATTACGCAGTATTTCAATGGGAGCTTTCAAATAGTTCACCGGGCTCGACCGAGCGATTTTGAGCAGTCCTTCCTCCCGCTACTTCAAGCGGGTTCTGCCTGCGTTTTTCAGTCTAGCTCGGTGTCTCGGCCAGTGTCACAGCCGTTTGTAGCCGTTCGGAGCGTTTACCGAACATCAAAGGTGTGCTGCGAAGCTGTCAAAAAAAGGTGTCTGGTGCTCCCATTTCGATTCCGAGCTGAGGGACAATGTGGGATACTTTACTGTAGTTGGAAACGCACTGTAGTGGGGGATATCTTTGAGGTTTTCGATTGGCGGACGTAAAATTCTGAACCGAGTGTTGAATGAGTGTGATTGAGGGAGTGGATGGCAGTGCAACAAAACTTTAAAAAATTTAATAAAAAGCAGTACCGGAACGGCGTTCCGGTACCAGTAAACCCCTGTTTGGATGGTATCTGTTTAAATAACACCAGGTGGTAAGGATCATTATAGAGTATAATCTAGTAAATTTATGTGGTTTTAAAAAAAAATAATGTTAGTTTTAATTCCACAAAGACCATTGCCCGTCCTTTGTACAAGTTGAAAGCATTCTTTATGTCATTTCTAGGTTTGAATGTTAAACACAAAACTCTAAAAAAAATCATTTCATACTTTTATTTCATTGCCACCAGCAAATATAAATGCTTTTAGAGCCTCGTATATTAATTGTGTTGCTTCCACCAATGGACTGATAATCTTAAAGTTATCAGTTGAGATATCAATCATTAAATACAAATTTATTTGTTTGGAACAAGTTTTTCATTTGAAATATGATCTGCTTAAATAACACCAGGTGACAAGGACAACTACATTATCCAGTAAATTTATGTTGTGTTTTAATTTTTGTAATTAATGTTAGTTTTAATTTTGTTGTATTAATTTTTTCTGTTGAAATTATCAAGCATAAAATGTCTTTTGGTGTTTTGTTTTAGCATATTATTTGGACAAAATTTCCCTGCCCCAACCAATTATATTTTGGAGAAGGGATGCGTGTTGCTGATGGAGCTTTTGTCTACAATGAAGATTTGTATAATGTGTACATTCAGGGCTCTGATGGAAGGTATTATTCTCGACTCACAATACAAGATCCTATCGGGGATGACAGTAGTGGGCTCTACCGATGTGAGGCTTGGCCTCATTTTCACAATAATGGGAATGGTTATGGAAATGGATATCAACAGTACGGAACATATCCTTATTATTCTGCTGTAGAATCGAATGTTTTTATCATTGGTGGAGATTCTTTGTTGGAAAACTGTTATGGCAGTAAGCAGACTTATGGTTCTTTTGGTACTAAGGTAAATCAGGGAATAACAAACAAAAAACCATCGAACAACAACATGAATAAGATAACTAAACCCAAAGACAATTTCAAGATTAGAAGGAACAGCACCAAGAGTTCAGTGGATCGGAAAGATGCAAATGCAAAATATCTCAGATATAACATTAAATTTGATAACAACCTCATTTCAAATAAAGAGAGTAGAAATGTAACGTTGAAAGAGTTCCTTCCGAGTTTTAAGTTTCCTTTTCAAGCAAGGCACAATGACGTAATGGTTCCTCCAATAGGTCCAAAGTCACCTCAGCTTGTGGGCAATGTCACAAGTTCCATAAGATTTGATTTCTTTGGCAACGGTAATGATAAAACCTGGAATTCAAAATATAGAAGATCTAATCTACTAGGTCAAGGAAAAAATATAACAGTAGAGTCGTTAGCAAGGAAAGCTTTGTTTCCCAGAAACCAAACAGAAACAAGATAAACTTGATACTGTATTGTACTGTTTGTTCGGAAGCATTATGTATTTGTGTGTTAGGTATTTAAAGTAGTATTGTTTTTTTAAATTGGTAAATGCATTATTTTCAAACTCGCCAAGTCACTGACACAAATAATAATAGAAAGTTTTAATATTGTATCATGAAAAATAAATTGTAATTATTCAAATTGCCCAACATATTTGGAACTCTTGATAATGATGTCAGTAAGTATTTTTCTGCTTTGTGAAGGTGTAATTTTAAAGGCTCAATTTGCTTATAAGAGTTTGTTCAGAATTTTTATAAAAATCAAAAACTATATAATTAACATTAAATTGTGACAATACAGCTTAGTAATAATCTTGAATATATTTGCTGTACATCTTGCTTAGTTTTATACTTTGTATAAAAAAATATAGCCTGTGCTAGCTAAAACAAAATTTGTATAGTTAATAAATATCCTTTTCCCTGCTGTATTTTGTATGATCCTTCGATGTCTTTATGGATCCTTCTAAAGTTATACATGAATAATCAACTATATAAATAACACTTTGCAATATGGTTAGGCCTAGTTAAAAGTGTACAAATGTAACCAACACTGATGATGACTTGGTCATCGATACTCGTTAGAATATTAAACGTTTTGTTATGAGAAACTGTGTTTTATTGTTATTTATATGGTTCTTCTTTCTAAGAAGTCCAGTTCAAGTTTAAATTATTTATAATCAACACTTATTAGAATAGCACGTTTCTAGTGAGTGAAATTGAAATGATCAATTCAAGTTGCCACATTTGTAGCAGCTACTATATTATTAGTAGTGGTATCTAGTATGTCACACAAAAACTACTATTGTGGTTACTACTATAACAGACCTTGTGTGGCAATTTATTTAGTTCAAACACAGAAAAAGATATTGTAATAAGAAAAGTGCAATGCTTTTGAGACATAACCAACCGTACTGCTTCCCACATATAAAACAACTACTCCAAGGAAGGAGTCCCCTTCTAGACCTAATCGTAAACCTGTACTTAAGGGTCGAACGGGGTAGAGGGGTCTATTTTTGGTGTTTGTCTTTTTAGTACAACAGTGGGCTCTCTTAGGACCTAAATGTTCTTTTCTCTGTGGTTTAGACTATACAGGATATCCAGTAATTACGGGATCAAACTTCGGGAAATGGTTCTATGGGTCAAAATAAAAAAAAAAGTTCATATAAACATAGGCCCAAAAACGCTTTGTTTTAAAAATATCTGCCATATCAATAAAATAATATCTAAAGAACAGTTTGACTCATTGAGTTCAAACTTAGCATGATGTTTAACTTAACAATCATCTATCTCAAGAAAAATAAGTGATTAAACCCAATCATGCATTTTAAAATGGCAGCTGTTTGAAAATTTCAAACCTAAATGTACGTACATAAACCGTATATTTTATAAAAAAATGTCAAGAGATAGTATAGTGTTCGCAAAAAAATATAGTATAGAGATAGTATAGTGTTCGCAAAAAAATCGGTGTTGAGATTTTTGTGGAAATACAGTAGAACCTCTTTAATCCGAACTAATTAAAACCGGGAGGGTTCGGTCTATCGAATGGTTCGGATTACAGAACATATTGTGCTTTTCACATAACTTAACAGTTAAAACGTGGCTAAAATGGATCATAATTGTTACAGAAAAATGAGAAATACTGTGCAATTTAAAACATTCTTTATCTAATTCAAATAGTAGGCACACAGTATATTTATGACAAACTTAGTATGGAAAATATAAGGCCTACAGTAGAAAAAATTCAAATTATTATTTTAAATTTCACTCCTATGGCGTTCGGATTACAGGGGTTCGGGTTAAAGAGGTTCTACTGTATCCGTATTGGGACCCCTGAGTTAAAAAATGTGGTTTTTATAAAATGTCTGTATGTATACAAAGCTAGAGCGAAAACTATTCGATCGATTTCAAACAAATTTGTACCGAACATGACACTTAGGCATGTATAATTGCACGAAAAAAGGTTTTGAAAAATAACCCTCCTTTTGGCAAAAAAACCCCCAAAAAATCAGTTATTTTTTTTTATAAAAAAACGGCTCCAACGATTTTGATGAAATTTGGCTCATTTGTAGCCTTTAATGTACCCTACCATATGCACAAAACCGCATCTTTCTAAAAATTTATAACTAATTTAGAGGTCAAAAATTCCAGCTGATTTTTCCGACCTAGACCGGCAAAACGCTATTTTCAATACTCAAAGCTGATACTGAAAGTGACTATTTTCTATACAGTGTGATGAAAAAAAGTTTTTATCAAAATGAATTATAGCCTATGTTACTCAGTTATAGTGAAGCTTTTTATTAGTAAAACTATTTTTTCAATCGGTTCAGTAGTTCCAAAGATTACCCCCTACATACAAACAAAATTTACCTCTTTATAATATTAGTATAGGTACATTAAATGAAAGGAGCAACTCAAACTGTGTTTCTTACAATTGTCCAATATGAGCATCATTCTTCACACGGCACACATCGAGTCGCTAGCCGAGTTCATCCCAAACCTTATTCAATGTGTTTGGAGTAATTGTTGGAACAACTGCTTCAATCCTGTTTCTTAGGGTGGGTAGGTCAGCGGATAGCGGAGTCCACATAACAGTCATCAGTTACAGTTGCTTCGTCAAAAAAAGAAAGGCCCATAAACTTTATGCCGGGATATGGCACAAAACATTGCCGCGTTATGGCAATTTCTGGGAGTTTCGTTGCAACTGTACTGTCTTGAGAGGATTTGCTGACCTCCAGATGCGCAGATTATCAGTGTTCACATGTCCACTTGGATGAAATGTCGATTCAGAAAGTCTTTATCGTCATGCAGCAACATATCATTTACAAACTGTAGTCTGTATGCTTTAGAGCTTGTAACAAGTGCAACGATAAGGATGTACTAGTAAGCGTCTCTTTAAAACTCTCCACTGAAATTGCTAATTCATAACTAGCCTTCTGAACTGATTTCTTGGGATTAAAAATCACTCGTTCAACATTTTCTTCAGCCACTCTTTGTCCTCCCTTACACTTCCCTTTGCAAAGAAGCAAGCCGGTGTCTTCAAACTGATGATACCACCTACGGATGTTATCACTTAGAGCAGCGGTTCCCAACGTGGGATGTAACAGAGTGTTTTGGGGGTACGCCGAAAATAAAAAGTAATGCGGGACGCTATGATCTGGCATGCATATGCAGTGCCGTTTCATTCACATAAACATAATATACTGTTATAACTGACAAACTTCAAGGACTATCAGGAAGTATTTCCCTATACGTGGAAACGGAGACAACTGGGTTGCAGATCCTTTTAGTGAAGACAGCTTAGAGACCCCGTTACGCTTATCATTCAATAAAAGGTGAAACTTATTGAACTTTCGAACCAGATTCTTCCTCGAAGTTGGTTTTCCAGACAAAAAGCCTTAGACATTTCTGGGCAAGCATCAGTGATAGTGATGAGTAAGAACCTCAGACTAGAAGAGCACTTCAAGTTTTAGTACCATTTACTAATACAGAACTGAAGCAAAAGCTTTCCCCTCTTATGCTTTTATAAAAAAACAAATATAGGTACAGCAAATACAGACTTAAGGGTGTATTTGTCAACATTTGAAATGGATTTCAAAAATCTAAGTGCTGCAAAACAGGCTCAAGGATAACATAAAATTTTCAAGATTTACAAATTCCTATCTCTATTTTCAATTACTTTTATTTTTAATTTGCTTTAAACCTAAAACCACTTTATAATTGTTTGTTACTTAATGAAATGCAATGTAAGAAACATTTCTGGTAACGTTTATTATCCTCATTTGAATGATTATTTTTTTGTCAAATAGAAAAAAATTTAAGTCTAAATTATATTTTGCAATATTTTAAAAGTAAATTCATACTTACAGCAGACCAAACTCACTTAAAGTATAAATCAAAGGTAATACAGGTAAATATATTACAACTAGGGGAGACCCCTGCGTGCTCCGCACGCCAAACCCCGATGGCACCTTCTAAAAACAAATGTTATGTTTTATTTATAATAAAGTTGTACTATTAATAATAAACTCAAAACTAAGATGATAAATGTTCAAATCAAATTATTTCTTATATTTGACTAGCTGGCCCGACCCGGCTTTGCACGGATAGACAAATCAACCTAATACTAATAATTAGTTTCGTAGGCCTAACCTAAAATTATATTCAGTTTTTGATCCAAATCAGTTGTTGATCAAAATCAGCTGTTTTAAGCTTTTCATACGAACAGCTGTTTTTTGTGCCCCTGATAAAATCAAAAGAAATCTTTCTTCTTCCTTAAAGATTGACCTTCCATAAGATTAACATTGAAACTTTGAGGGCCACTGGGGCGTAGCCCTAATGTCCTAGGACTTCGGTAAATGGCCTAAAACCTTCCCAGGGTTAACCTGTGTTACTATGCAAAATTTCAAAGCAATCGGATGGACGGTTTGGTAACGCATAAAGGACAAAGAGACGGACGTACATTGAATTTTATATGTATAGATAACAGCAGTTATAATAATGGTTAAAAGAACCAGCAAGGCTCAGGTCTACACTTTTAAACCCTAACCTAAAATCTAGAAATACAAAAATTATTGCTTCAAATTTTGAAATCAGCTGTTAATTGAAATATTGGAGCAAACGGCTATATTATCTGTTTTTTATTCAATTGGTTGCTATGGTAATAAATGTGATGGTTTATCATTCTAGGCCTAACCTAAGATTTTTTCCGACTAAATTTACAAATATTGAAATAAAAAAAGTGTTTATTGAAATGAATTATAGCCTATGTTAATCATTGAAAGTGTAGCTTTTTATTAGTCAAACTATTTTTTTAATCGGTTCAGTATTGCCAGAGATTACCCCTTACATACAAACAAACTTTAACTCTTTATAATATTAGTATATATAGTATACATGTATGCATAGGCGTAACCAGGACGACCGTATGGGGGGGTTACAACAACTGGGGGGGGGGGATTTTTTTGAACCCTAGAACTGGTAGATCGCACGTTCCGTGCGATTACTCCCAGCTGCGACAACACATTTGTAACGCGTAATTGAATCGAATATTTGACCCACTAAAAATCTTCTAATCTCAAAAAGGCAAACACCATGGAAAGGTAATGTTTCAAACTTTAATTTTGTATTTACAATTTCTTTCTAAAACGTATATTCAAAGTCAAACACGTTTATGAAAATATAATTTACAAGTATACAGTTCAATTCATTGATTTATTCTCTATACTTTGCTATAATAATATTTCATTTTTGGGCAAAGTATATACAGTATTCCTAAATTACGTTTCAAACTTGGCATAGTTTGATAGCAGTCTTGTAGTAGGAACATAAAAACTGGTGTTTTCAAAATAAAAAATTTGAAATTGATAAATATTTTTATACAGTTCTATTTAGAACTAAATTACGAAACTTTTTTATATTTATAGAAAAAATTTAAAAAAATGTTTACTACTTTTTATGTAGACCTTAAGTTGAACTTTTACCTTTAGTAACTGAACATTTTTTATTTCTTGAGCTAATAACTTTGTAAATTTAACATCTATAAATTTTTTACAGGCATAATAAATTCTTTGAACCTTTCTCTACAAAAAAGCTGCGGAACACTTTCGGATTATGGTTCATTTACTATTTTTGGCGAATTTTTGAAAAAAATGCTTGCAATCGCCAAAAAATCCATTTTCGTTAACATTGCCGGTTCTAGGGTTAAATTAACATGCAAAATAACACTTTTTAGGCTTCCCAAAAGTACTTTAAAACGTTATAGGTATGTATAATTTTCCACTTCTAATTGTGATTCAGGCCTACTTTAGAATAATTTAGACCATGACTCATCCCCCGCCAAATATTTCCGTGCGCTGCCTCTAACCTCGTAGGCTTGTTGGAACACACAGCGTTTTTATTTATTTTATGCCGATTGCGTATTAGTTACCGTCCCCGCTCATAAAAAGCCTCATTGGGATTCATTAAACTGAAGTGTCTAATCACGCAGTATGTTATGTAATATATTATTTCTTTTAATGTTTTATTAATATGAACAGAGAGCAACTCTCGCTTTAGTGTTATTCCATCGCCAATTGAAAAGGAAGCAAAAAATATACTTATTTTCGTTCATCCATCAAAAAATAAAAGAAGAGAAGATTTTGGAGCATTCTACACTGTTCCTGATTTGAGGAAGTAGAAGAAACATTTTTCAATTATTTTAGAATTTTGGTTTCGTCATTTGACGAACTTATTGTTGCCATATATATGTCTGATACCCAAAAAGAGGACATTTGTTATATTCTGACACCCAAAAAGAGGACATTTTATGTTGCGGTGGCTAGAGGTTTGATATGTAATATCTCACATAAAAAAGGGAAGGTCCGGGGAAAACATTGAAAAATTAAACCTTTAGAAACGGGTTTGAACCTGTTTTTTTGCTTTTTTCGAATTTACCTGATACAAAATATGTTTAATGCATTTTTATAGTTAGTTATTGGTAGATAATGGAAAGAAAAAACTACAAAAATGTTTGTGTGAATAGTATAATGTTACATGTTAGTATAATTATTACACAAAAAGCCCAAATTATATTTTTAAATTATTAAAGTTTTAGAATGAAAACAATTAAAATCATTAGACACACAAATTTTGATAATTTTAAAAATAGCTCTACCTGCAAACAAACTTGGTAAATTAAATTAATTAAACAGTTGTGATCTACAAAGAAAAATGATCAGTTACTCTCGTTTATCGAATAAAAACTCTTACCTTTATGAGAAACAGCGATGAATGTGCCGACTGGACATATTTTACATTCTGCCTCAAACATGTTCCTTCCCTTTTTAAAACAAGGAAATCTTTCCTGCAGACAGTCCGAAAAAGAACATTCTCGTTTTTGTTCTTTTCTCTTTCCTTTTTCATCTCCCATTTCAATTTTAAAAATATATCGATACACAATAAAATAGATGTAGAGGAACTATGTAAATAAATTAACTTGTCTCTACAACTAAATACTGAACAAAACAACAGTGAACGGTGAACGAGACAGTCAAAAATGACCCATACAAATGCAATGCAATGTAAACGTGAAGAATGGAAGACAAACAGGAAACAGGTGTTATGGTTGCGCGCGCAATCGAACTATTTACTGCTCACTTACTTCTTTCTTCTTTCGATGACAGACGACAGTAGTAAGAACAACGGAGACGTGATCAACATACCAGCGTAACCGTAGCATCTCAACTATCGCATCAAATGTGAAAGAACTGTTATAATAATGCGTATTATGTTGTAAGCATTCAAAAACTAAGTCAAATTCATGAAATAATTCTCCAATTTAGTCCTTCCTTACGTTATTTTGTGAATATATTAATACATTACTTCCAATAGTCAAAAAAGAGGACATTTCCTGTAATTTAGGAAAATCCCCCGGACCATTTTTTTTACCTCAAAACCCGGAGAAATCCGGACGTATGGCAACCCTAGACGAACTGCACACGCGGCTGAAGGATAGTATTCTACGAAAGGAATACTTAAATAAGGAAAATTGGTGTGCATTAGTCACATTTGCCACTGTTTCGACGGACACGATGGAAAACCCATCGATTGTAATGGCAGCGAGCGGCTGCACAGCTACCGTCAGCGGCAAATAAACAGATCGTTTCTTTTTCCGACGAATGTGTATGCTCTAATACTCTCCTTCGCGCCACTGTTGATATGACGGCGACGGTAAAAAATCTGTGGCGGAAAACGCCGTGTGCTGTGTTACGAATTGATGGAGTGTGTGTTAAAAGATATATAGTAGTTATATTCAGTATTAGAGTTAGTATGTTTGGTGCAAAGATATTACTTTGCGTAAGACAGATGGAGGTAAACAAGGAATCATAATAAGGAAGGATGAGCTTTGCGGAAGTGTTTTTATGTTGCACGGAAGAACAGTGTAGTTAGTCAACACGGAAGTTAGATGGGTTATATAAGCATAACCCTAATCTAGATTCGGGGCCAGTCTGTTAAGTGTGGGGCCGGAAAGCTAGGCCAGTTAGCTAGGGACGTTTGGCCGGGACTTGGCCAAGTATTGTGATTGAGAAGCTAAGGGTTGGAAGCTGGACAGCAAGAGACAAGTCATCACTACGAGAAGTCTACACGAGATTGAAGGACGAAACCGGTTCTGCAATAGAACGAGATTTGAGTGAGTCACAGAATACTTAGTCTATTAATATCACATTGAGTTTAGTCAAAAGATTAACGGGAAAGTTTAATTAAAGTAAATTCAGTAGCTTTGTTTACCGAGTTCTTGTTTCAGTCTGTCATACGAAAGTAGTATCTAGTAAAGGAAATGTATGTAGATCATAGGTGTAGGCTAATGTATCAAATCAGATGTACCTGTATAATTGCAAGGGCGTGCGAATAAAGCAATGTTAAAATAAGTATTACCACTGAACCACTGATGCATTGTTTTTATTGATCTGTCCCTTTGTTACTAACATAGTAAGGTATTGTTCGAACCCGCGAATAAAAGTAGAAATCGTAAACCTATCACGTGGGTTTTGGTCTTTACCAAAAATAGTTTTCGGAGTTTTAGTAAAAAAAAAAAAACTTTTTGGGAGGTTAAATAAGTTTCTCTTTAGAAGAATAGAGAGCGATTTGTTTAGGTGCTTAAGTTTAACTTTTTTGTATGGATTAGTACAGTGGTTTTTCTTTTTCATTTTTACGTTTTACAGTTTACGTTGATTGGTTGATAGATTTTTGTGATTAAGTGTTTGTTATTTGTAGTAAATAATTTGTATGTCATTTGGACTAGTTGCATTTATGAGGATATTTTTGAAAAAAATAGCATTTTTGTGAGATAACAACCATAAGACCTAACGATTATTTATTTTTAAACATAATTTGGAGAGCGCTTTTTTTGGATTAATTGGAAATCAGACGTTGTTTTCATTGAGTTACTTTTTTATTTTTGTTTTGCCTATGATATGATTTTGGATTTTAGTAGATATAAGTATTGTTGTTTTATTGAAATGTGTTAGTGCCAAATGCCTTTTGTTTCATGCTTGAGATAAAAGATCGGTGTTGGTTAGATA
>JAGFPH010001131.1:104301-123650 GCA_018207615.1 Philaenus spumarius
ATTTCATTTGATATCATTGTACTTTGTGGTTTTTCTCATTTAAAAAAAAATTTCTCTTATACACCTTTTTTTTGTGATTGAATTATTTTATTTTATTTTTTTTAAGGTTGGCGTTTTTTTACTTTTTTGAAGTTTTTTCGGTTTTATATCACATGTTTTTTTTAATAAAAATATTTATTATTATGCGTCAAAATACACCTACAGACCAAGTTTCATCGAAATAAAAATAAAAATCCGTTTGGTAGTTTTCTATAATCAATATGAGATCTCCAATCATCTGTTCTGCATAGTATTTTCAACGCGTAATATCTCCGCGAATTTTAAACCTACAACATTCTTCTTGGTCTCATTCGAAAGGTATTCTTTCAGACAACAAATTTCATATATCGATATATATCGATCAATCATATCGATATTATCGATTGGGGCCATATCGAAATCTTTAGACACGGCTACAGCCTCCCCATATGAATGGATTTTGCTGAAATTTGGTATGGAGATCACGTTTGCATTGCAGAAGTGCCTTTTGTATGTTACATCTCTTGACCCAAACTTTTTGAGCCTTTTAGGGGGTTCAAAATTTTGAAATTGCGATAAAACGGGTCAAATGACGTTTTTTCGAAAAGTTTCTATTTTCCATATTGTTTTTTCGTCGAAATACACCTACATACCAAGTTTCATCGAAATCTGTTTGGTAGTTCCTTTGTTTTAATATGTATAGCTGAAGGATAAGAAGATTACGAAAACGTGTCATAAACGCCATTTTCAGCGCCTCATATCTCCGCGAATTTTTCACCTAGAAATGTCGTTCTGGTCTCATTCGACTTGTATTCGTCCAGACAACAAATGTTATAAATTTCATTGATGTCGGTTTCGTAGTTTTTGAATATGAACAACGTCAAAACGCCATTTGTTGTACTTCGGTAGTATAAGCAGTCGGTTCCCTCCCGCCAGTTCTTTTCGCGCGTTCGTTGTTTTGGGCGTTTGTTATTTTTTTTTTAAGCTTGGCGGCAGGGCAACCGCCCTGCTTGATTGATATGTGAGTGATATTATTTCAATGAAATGTTTCAAATATGTTATATGTGATATTGTAAATGATATAGTCTTGTCGAGTTATACATTTTACTGCGAAGTGTAGGCGTACGGGTTAATTGTTGAAACGATAGGAATTTCTAGTCAGCGATTAGCTCCTTCTTTCCTCGAAACGTATACTTCTTCACGGGTCAACATACTCTATTTGGTACCAATAGCTGTATTTTGCACTTTCGGCGGATTGAGTAACTGGAAGTGTGGAATACAGTAGATACTGAATTATATGTTTCTGTTTGTTTTCGATGCGTACCGAGCTCAGGAATTTGCGAGCGTGGCATTTATGTGTTAAGTGTTACAGTGTTTAAATACCACAGCGTATAGGCCTTGCGTTGTCTTGCTTACGTCAGAAAATAAACTGCGGTGGTTCCTGCAGATTGCATTGATTTAACTTTAACTGAAATAAAGGCTTTGAACAAAAATAGGGCAGATAAAATTTTGACAGATTTAGGTTTTTGCGCATCTGAGAAAGCAGATTTAGAATGCATACGTTCTAATTTACGTTCTACCCTAGTGGCAACAAAAGGCGTAGGTTGTACGGCTAGTTTGTTTATACAACCAAAAATGGCAGAGCGAGTACCTTTCTTTGATCCGGGTAAATTCCTGGGTACTACGGGGGACGATGTTTTAAGTTACGTGACAAGGTTTGAGCGTGCATCGTTAGCTAATGGTTGGGCAGATGACAGAAAATTGCTATATTTTCCCATGTATTTAGAGGGTGTTGCTTTAACGGTTTACGATAATTTTGAGCGTAAGCACAATTTTTTCGCATGGACGGAGTTAAAGGGACTGTTTGTAAATACATTTACACCCACGCAGGAAAAGGAGATGTTGTTAATGAAGCTTAATAATCGGGTACAATTGCAAGATAAATCCTTCGTACAGTATTGGGCAGACGTAGAACATTTATGCGCACGGATAGATGCCGAAATGCCAGAACGAGAGTTGTGTGCATATATTTTGAAGGGTCTCAACCCAGCATTGCTACAGCAAATAGCAATGTTGGACAATTCTTCGTTGAAAAAGCTGAGGGACAATATTAGGTCATACGAGAAGGCAGCTTATTTAATGCGGAATCGATTAGGGTGTCATTCGTCCGACGATACTACGGATAAGCAGGTGGTTGAACTGGGAGAAAGGATAGACAGAGTTATGGCTATGTTAGACCATATGCAGGTGTCGGCACATTGCGAGAGGGGAACGTATGAGACACAATACGATGGTAGGATGCAAGATAATAGGGAGAGCCAGGTGCGGTTCCAGGACGACAGGTCGCCATGTAGGGAGAGATCTTACGGCAACCATAGGGCGCCCGATCGGAAGGCAGTCCATGGATCTTATGAGACCGGAAGGCGGTATGAAAATACACAGCGTGACTAGTATACGACGCAGAGTTATACATGTTGGGAGTGTGGCAAGCCAGGACACTCTTCCAGAGAGTGCAGGGGCGAAATTCGAAGACATGCATCACCACATAGGGGAAACTTTTACAGCTACAATCGGAGGCAGGAGCCAGGAAATTATAAAGAGCGATCGGAAATGGACGGACGCGCATTCTACACGCAACGGTACAGGTATCCAGCGCAGCAACGCACATGTTGCATATGCGAGAAAATAGGACACGTTGCCAGGGACTGTAGACGTCAATTTCAGGAAGAGCTACAAAAGCCGAGAGGGCAGCGACGGTATTCCCCTGAGCCGGAAAAGCCTCGGAGACAAGGTTTGTTTCGGATAAACGCTAGTAAAAAGGATAATGTAGGGTTGCAGTGGAAGATCACACAACGTCGGGAACAACAAAAACATGTGAATTTTGTAAGGAAGCAATTGCACTGCCGTCAGCAAAATAGTTACGCACGCGGAAACGTAGTACATTCAGGCCGCGATAGTTGTGTCAGCGACCTTAAATTGAAGTCATTGCCAGGCGTAACAGATGATTCAAGCACACGTAAGTCGACAATAGGGTGTTATGGTATAATGACCTTGAACACTCGTAGGAAAGGACTCCATGAAAGTCGCGCACTACCTTTGGATGACGGTTTAAGGAATTTTGCTAAACCAGTAACAACACGGAACATGATTCCCAATCCACGGAGTGATTTACCAAGAAATATAGCGCGGATGCGGTTCAAGCGGTATAGGAGGAATGACAAAAGATATAAAGATGTAGAATACTGTGTAGGGAAGCAGATGTTTGTTCGGGATGTTTGCCGAGGAGGCATGACAAATTGACGCGGAACTATTTGGGACCATGTAAGGTCTTGCGGGAAAATTACAGGGTTGCTATGTACAAGCATGGGCGATTGAAGCCAGAAAATGGGCATGTAGCAAGGTTAAAGAAGTATGTAGCTTCCGGGTGAGCAGCGTTGGTTGTGTGTTTTTCTTGTTTCTTTGTTGAAAGTCTGCGTTTGTATATTTTGTATTTTGGTCTATATTTGTATTATATAAGTTATGTTGCTAAGTTTTTATGAATTATATGTATTATGTTATATTGTGTATATTATGTGTGTAATGGGTTATAATATATTGTAAGACAGAGTGCACCAAGGTGTCGGTAAAATTCAGAGCTATGTTGTTTGGCAGGGGACTTGGTTTTTGTATATAAGGGATGATTTCCTCAATGTGGTATATTAAATGGCTTAAGTATAATGTTTACTCTGGTTTTTGGACTGTAGAAGATTTGGGCATTGATTGGAAGTTAAAGATGCCACCATTAATTATAACTTTTGAGTTTGTTGAAGGAAGTTAGCATAGTTACGGGCATACTTGCATCAGCATACTTGCGATACAAGATGTGATGGCGGCAGCTGTCATACCAAATATGAGAAGAGCCATGGAGAGGATACAGCAGCAGCGGCGGACACAGAACTGAGAGCGGATCTGCTAGGACCATTCTTAAGAAACCTCTACCTTGGATGTTGCGGGCGTGGCAGCGGACAACAGACACTGTGTAGAGGGAGCGGTTGGTGGCTACGGGATCTCGGAGTGTGTTTTACACCTAGTCAGCGGGTAGCGGGTCACTATCTGGATAGTGCGCTGGATTCCTTTCCCACACACCAGTTTTCCCCGAACTTTCTTTTTCCCCAGAACTTTTTATTCCCCCAAATATTGGACGTTTTATATATTGTGTGTTCTGTAAATTTTGTTATAATGTTGTAAATCTGTATAGTGGATGTATGTATGTGTTTTAAATGTTTTTAGGAAAATACCCAACGAAGGAAATGTAAGACAAATGTCGAGGACGAAATTTTTCAGAGGAGGCGTATTGTTACGAATTGATGGGGTGTGTGTTAAAAGATATATAGTAGTTATATTCAGTATTAGAGTTAGTATGTTTGGTGTAAAGATATTACTTTGCGTAAGACAGATGGAGGTAAACAAGGAATCATAATACGGAAGGATGAGCTTTGCGGAAGTGTTTTTGTGTTGCACGGAAGAACAGTGTAGTTTGTCAACACGGAAGTTAGATGGGTTATATAAGCATAACCCTAATCTAGATTCGGGGCCAGTCTGTTAAGTGTGGGGCCGGAAAGCTAGGCCAGTTAGCTAGGGACGTTTGGCCGGGACTTGGCCAAGTATTGTGATTGAGAAGCTAAGGGTTGGAAGCTGGACAGCAAGAGACAAGTCATCACTACGAGAAGTCTACACGAGATTGAAGGACGAAACCGGTTCTGCAATAGAACGAGATTTGAGTGAGTCACAGAATACTTAGTCTATTAATATCACATTGAGTTTGTAGTCAAAAGATTAACGGGAAAGTTTAATTAAAGTAAATTCAGTAGCTTTGTTTACTGAGTTCTTGTTTCAGTCTGTCATACGAAAGTAGTATCTAGTAAAGGAAATGTATGTAGATCATAGGTGTAGGCTAATGTATCAAATCAGATGTACCTGTATAATTGCAAGGGCGTGCGAATAAAGCAATGTTAAAATAAGTATTACCACTGAACCACTGATGCATTGTTTTTATTGATCTGTCCCTTTGTTACTAACATAGTAAGGTATTGTTCGAACCCGCGAATAAAAGTAGAAATACAAACCTATCAGCTGCCTTTAGAACACTAAACTTTGATACACTACACTGCATCTATATATAATAAAGTGTCAGTGCCCAATTCAACCAAAGATAATGTCAGCAATATATTGATAATTTATTGCAGCTTAACATTTGCAAAGGTGATGAAAACAAGTTAGGTAATTTAATATAAACAAAGTCTGAAATATTTTTCAATGGGGGGGGTGTATAACCCCCAAACCCCCTCCCCCCCTGTTACGCCTATGAATGTATGAAAAGTTAATAGAACAGCCATACAACCTTCCAAAAATCACACTTATAAGGTTTCTCTTTTATGTGTGTGTCAACGTGTATCTTTTATATGTTAATAAGTAGCAGATTTTATTTAAAAATATAATTTACATTAACTGTCATTTTATTTTATAGAACAGCTGTTTTATGTTTTTAATTAATTTATTTAATACCAAATGTTTTAATGTGAACTGCAGAACAGCTGTTTTATGTTTTTAATTTATTTATTTAAAACCAAATGTTTTAATGTAAACAAAGCAGACGTTGGGGATTGTTCTTCGGGGACCTCAAAAACTCCTTAGTTTTTAATTTTAGAAAAAACTTATATTTTTCCCTCGTTCCTTGAATCAATACCTTTAATTTGATACCTCTCCCATCATCCTCCAATTTACTAAATCCCCACAATTTTGAATCTAAAATTTCGCTTACAGAATTATATATAAGGATAATACACTTTTTAATAGATTGTATAATTATATCTCTTGCATATATGTACATACATACGTCTAGATGTATAAGTACTCATACAAATAGCTTGTATGTACATAATGTCATGAGGGTATAATTATTTTAGTTAAGCATGTATAGTAACAATTTCCAGCTCTCTAGCTTAATGGGAAGTATAATAATTAATTTTTATTGTTCTAGGGGTTGTTACATTTTCACCTCTTAGTAGCACACTAAAAAATACAAATAATATGGTTTACTTTTTATTTATATCTTGTAAGAAATAAATGTACAAATTTCCAGCTCTCTAATCTTAATAAAAGTATAATAATAAATATTTATTGTTTTAGGTTTTGTTTCAACCCTTAAATCTAAATGAATTCTAGCCTATGTCTCATTCCAGGTCATGATCTATATGACGTGTGCCACATTTCATTCAAATCCATCCAGTAGTTTGAACGTGATTGAGTAACATAGACAGAAACCATTAGATTTTTATGTAATAGTATAGATTACTTATTAGCGAATTTAAATAGGAAAAATGAGCTATTACAGTTGCCCTTATGGTGAGACCCAAGGTCGGGAGTAGCAAATGAGCACCGATCATGGTCCCCAGAACACGTTTTGGGGTGTCATTAAAATTCATATATATATGTGTTAGCACTCTAGCGGCTGCATTTTAAGTCCGATTTGGTGCAAATTTGGTACACGTGTTGGTTGTCTATGTCGCTTGATCGAGTTGAGTTTTTTCTAAAAATATAAATGTATGTTATTCTGCACATTTTGTTTTTTTACGCGACCTTATAGCTCGCTTGGTTCCCCCAAAATCGACCAAAAAGTAAAATACCATAAAAGTACCCAGTTCGAAGCCAAGTGGTGCAAACTCGCGCGGCCACTAGGAGAAAACAAATTCTACTAATATATTGCGTACACACAGACAGCTGTTCAACGCCTTCTTGAGTAGACCTATTTCCCAAATTGTTGGTTGAAACTCTAAAACATAGGCATATAAACTTAATTTTGGAAATTTGCTCAACTCACGTCAGCGGTCCAGCTGCGTGGTCGAATTATTTTATTTATTGTTTTATGTTTGTACATTTAAATGCAGCAAAATTGTAAGATAAACAAGTGTTGAAAAACAATCATAAAAGGGACCATTAAAATTAATAAAATTATTAGCAAATTTCCATAGGAAACATGAGCTATTGCAGTGGCCCTTATGGTAAGACCCAAGGTCGGGAGTAGCAAATGAGCACCGATCATGGTCCCCAGAACATGTTTTGGGATGTCATTAAAAATCATATGTATATAAATTATGTGTTCACACTCTAGTGGCCGCATTTTAAGTCCGATTTTTTTCAAATTTGGTACAAATGTTGGCCGTCTACATCGCTCGGACTAGTTCGTTAGCCAAAATATCCAACAATCGGATGCACGTTTTTTGACCAGAAGTAACTATTTTTTTTATATATTTCCTACAAAAATGCATTTTTTTTTAGTTTTTTCTACAAATATAAATGTAGGATGTTATTCTGCACATTTCGTTTTTTTATGCGACCTTAGCTCGCATGATTCTCCCAAAATCGATCAAAACGTAAAATACCATAGAAGAACCCGGTTCAAAGCCATGTGGTGGATTCCACCTTGGGGTTGGCGTGCGAAGCACGCAATGCATTGTGTATTAAAGATACTTCCAATACGGGGGTTGGCGTGCCAAGCATGCAATGCTTTGTGTATTGAAGATACTCCTAATATGTGGATTGGCGTGCGAACCCTTTTGCAGCTATTCAGTTCCGTCATGAATAGAAATATTTCCCAAATTGTTGGTTGAAACCCTAAAACATATTCCTGTAAACTTAATTTTGGAAATTTGCTCAACTCAGGTCAGCGGTTCAGCTGCGTGGTCGAATTATTTTTTTATTTCACCAATAATTATTACCTACACCTCAATACATTATTTTGTAAAAAAAATATTTGATCTAATATACAAATGTTTTTTAAATAAAAACATTATGTAACATAAATATGTTATATATTCACGGCTTGAATTTAAATAAAAAATATTTATAAAGCCTACAATCATATCAGTAGATGTCTAAATATTTTACTTAATATTTTGTCCATTCCACGGTAGAAACAAATTTCTAGCCTACACTCGATTCCACGTTAACTGTGCTGTACAGAGCGCTCATAAGCCATATTAACCAAACGACAGTCTTAGCGATAGTAGCCAACTAAAAAACATCAACTCCCATGCAACGCTCGGAAAGTTGACGCAACCCGCATGACAATAAAAGTGATGTTCCCCGTAATGGTAGTAGTATGAATATATCTCCCGTAAGACCTGTACTGCACGGTGAACATGAAATTGAGTGTAGTTGAAAGTAGGTACAGTACATACTGGATTGGATTTTGCCTTATACAAACACGTGATTCATGTTCTCAGTGCACTCCATTCCATCGGCCTTGTCCGGGACCCATATAGGTAAGTCGAACATGTGTCCGTTATGTAGGTCCAAAGAGATGGATGTAGATCCAGATCCGACTCCTTAAAAAACTTGGACCTTTAACTGTAACTACAGATTCAGTCCTTGCAAACTGTACAACAAAAATCTTTCTGATCACCAGACGCCAACCTTGCAACTAGCGCTTTCTATTGAAAGACAGAGGAAATAGTGAATGAGCTCAGGTGTTGCAACAAAACTACTGTTTGAGTTGCTCTTTCATTTAATGAAATATAAATTGTAAGTTAAATGTAATACATACTACAAAACCCCGATATTTATTTTGAAGCAATCCATATTATTTGCTAGTTTTAACCTGCTGAATAACATGGTACAGTTTGGTAGAATGGTTCCAAGTCACTATATACTTTAATTCAAAATTCATTGAAGTGTGCCAAAATTACTAGACTCTGAACTTTTCTTTATTAATTTGACAAATAAGATTGAAACTTACAAAATTTTGATTACATATCTTTTAATAATTTAATGGAAATTGTATAAATGAACTATTTCTATGAATTTTGAAAGAGATTTTGTATTTTCATATGAGTTAACGGAGGCAAATTTAAACAAAGTAATCAATATAGACAATTTTGAACTACAAATAACTTTAATGTAGGATTGTTTATTTTTAAAACTTAATCGACAATATCATTAATAAATTAAATTTTTTTTATCTGTATAAATATTTATCATCTAAAATTAAAACTAATCTATGTTGTACAATAATTATAAAGAATAAGGCGAAGCAAGCAGTTCTGTAAATAAATGCGAGATCAAAATGTTTTCTCTGATAAAGTACATTGATCCTCCAAAAATACAGTTATGCAATACTTCATTAAACTGGAATCCGTCAGATAGTTGTATTAAATATTTAGGAGTATATCTTAACAAAAAATTTAATTGGACTGCTTATTTAAATGTTAAACATATCAATCAAGCATATGCAAGACTTGCCCAACTCTACCCTCTTAATAGGAAATCATCATTAAGTGCATCTTCGACAGTGCTGATTTATAAATCTACTCCGGCCTCAGAAGGCTGCTTCGCTTCGCTCGCAGTTGGAAAACTCTCTAAAGGCTCTCGTTAATCTTTGGCTCGTTTGTACCTGGGTGAACGAGCATCGATCAGTATTTTTAACATCTGGATTGTATCTCTTCGAATATTTAGTGACTTTGAAGGAGGTATAAAAAGAAGCTGTACCTATTCGCCTTCTAAGTGACTTGAAAGGTGGTATAAAAAGAAGTTCGGATTTTAAATTTTATGCAAATTTTTCAGATTTTATGCACGTTTTTGAAGATATAAGACCTAGCGCATTCAATTCCTGACGTCAAATAACCCCTGTATGCAAATTTTCATCAAAATCGTTAGAGCCATTTTCGAGATCCACGACAGATACAAAGGTAGATACAAGAATTGCTCATTTAAAGTAATAGGACTAGGGGCTCTGCTCCTGGACGCTTTGTGTCCCAACCCGCCTCGGCCTCAGATGGCTGCTTTGCTTCGCTCGCAGTTGGAAAATTCGCTAGAGAATCTCGTTAATCTTCTGTCAACTAAAATTATGAAACCAGGCTTAAATATATTAACAGTAATTGCAAGATTAATTATAACCTCAAATACATGCTTTAGAAACGTGAAAGGCTTACATTAAGATTTTAGTCCTAGTTCTACTATCTTCTGTCAACTAGGACTAAGTTTTGAAACCGGGCCTAAATATAGTAAAAATTATTGCAGGATTAACATGACCTCAATACTATGTTTCAGAAATGAGCCAGGCCTATATTACAAAATTGACTATTAGAATTTATCCATCTTTGCCAAGTTTACCTTTTTTTTTGACAAAATAAATTGTTAAATCAGGCCCAATTTATTCTAATTCCAACGTGCTAAAACAGTATAAATTTATAAATTAGCTTGTTTTTTAACAGTAATTAAAAACAACCATCCAATGAACAGCTGATTTTGGATAATACTGAATCTCAGTTCTATTCCACTCTATTTCCAACGTTCTAAAACAGTCAGGGCCGGATTTAGCATTTTGATGCCTCTAGGCCCAATCATTTTTTCCGTCCCCCTAGTCTGGTTAAATTTACTTCCCCAAAAACCTTTATTAAAAAATTATATCAGGCCTATAATGTTAATTGCTTAAACACCACTCCACGATGCAATTTTATCATTGCAAGTTTTTTGAGTAATTTATTTGGTTCTGGGCTTAACAAAATGCCGTCTTAAAACACTTTTAGTACTAATTTTATGTATTAAATAGTGAGCTCACGTTTGTGGGACTGAAACAAGTTGATGCGTAATGTTGAAAAATAGTTTAACTTTACCAACAATTATTTGTTCCAATGAACTTCAAAATCAGAATGATTTTTTGTAATCGATTAAAAAAATATGTTAAGTTATGGCTATTTATTTTTAATTCTAGATATTTTTTTCTCTCGGCCGAGCGCCCCCTGGGAGCTTGCGCCCATAGGCCCGAGCCCACCGGGCCTATTGGGAAATCCGGCCCTGAAAACAGTATAAATTGGCTTGTTTATAAACAGCTGTTTTGATCGCTTTATTTACTATTTCGTTGTTATTTTGTAACCAACATGGCAACCCATAAGACCTTATGTTAAAATTTTTCAACTTTTAAATAATATTTTCTCATAAAATTGCGTTTTTACACGAAATACAACTATATAGGTGTACTTCAAAATCAAAATTACACCTAAATACAAAATTTCTTTGAATTCGTTAGAGCCGTTTTCGAGATCCGCGATAGATACAAAGATACAAGAATTGCTCATTTAAAGTACTGTAATAGGATATTACGACCATTGATGACTTATGCCTGGCAGGTTTGGGGTTTATCCTTGTGCTCATCAAAAATAAAAAAACTACAAGTTTTTCAAAATAAAGTATTACGTATTGCAGTAAATTCCCCTTGGTTTATAAGAAACGAACATCTTCACAAAGAACTAGGGATAGATCATACAAGTTTTTTTATTAAAAAAGTAACAAATAATTTCCTATTATCATTAAATTCCTCCTATGGAGCATTAGTTTTTAATCTCGGACAATCAGTGGCTTTAAACATTGTCATTGTTTTAAACAATGCGACAAAGGCTATAATATGAATGCTTGGGAACAATTTTATATATTTGTTGAAAACCAAAACGAAAATAATAAATGAACAAGTAAGGTTTGATTCCGACAATATTTATTCGGCATATTTGAACAACGATAAAGACGAGACAAAGATTCAGTACGGACCTGGCCGGCCACCTGACAGGACATAAAGTATATGATATGTGCGTTTGTATTGTATGTTTGTGTATATGTGTGTGTTGTGTAGTGTTTTTTATGTAATAACGAAGCAGTAGCGGATACCCTGATGATGCTGACTAGTTGAAGCAGCGAAACCGGTTGGGAAAAAAGAACCAGTGTGTATGAGACGACGTAAGTAACATATTTATAAATATATATATATGTATATATGTGTTCGCACTCTATATTTAAGTCTATTTATGTGTTGGCTGCATTTTAAGTCCGATTTGGTACATATGTTGGTTGTCTATGTCGCTCGGACGAGTTCGTTACCCAAAAAAATCCAATAACCGGAAGTACGTTTTTTGACCGGAAGTAACTATTTTTTGAGATTTTTACTAACAACAACAACAACAATAACAATGCTATATTTATCTCCCAAAGTATACAAACAATTACACAAGCATTGAATGGCACTGGTCATTTTGACCGTCGGCCAGGTAGGTAGCATCCAAAATTACAGTAATTTATAATAATTTCACATAGTAATTAAATCTACGAACTATACATGCCAACACACACACACATACACACTGTCACAGACACACATATAAATTACAGAGAGCAGAAAATCTAACATACATCAATTTACCTTTATCTTAATTCTTAACTTTTGACTAGGTTTATTTTTTTGCAATAATTTATAATAATTTTACATATTAATTAAATCTACGAACTATGCATGCCAACCCACACACACATACACACTGCCACAAACACACATATAAATTACAGATAGCAGAAAATCTAACATACATCAATTTACATTTAGCTCAATTCTTAACTTTTGGCCAAGTTTTATTTTTTGCATTAATTTATAATAATTTTATACAGTAATTAATTCTAGAGACCATACATACCAATACTCACGCACACACAAAAAACGGAGAGGGCTGATATGGAAACCTAACATAACACAAATAAACATTAATCAACAATCGTTTCCATTGTCCTACCTGAATATTTTCCAAATGAACCAACTCAATAGTTGAACTCTTGTATTAACTCCCACCTGTACTTCCAGGCTGCCCGACAATACTTCGCCAATCGGTCCCAATCCCGACCATTTAAGTAATCGTAAAATTCTTCTCGCGACAACTCACGTTTATTGAAAAAACCCTGCCGAACACCTTTCAAAATTGGGCACTTTACTACAAAATGGAATACGTCTTCTACTTCTGTTAAGTTACACAAAGAACATTTATAATTTATCCCCTCTACCCAGGGTTTGTAATTTAGGTGTAATAATTCTCCTCTGCATTTTAAAATCCACTTAACTGTGGTGGTACTATAATAATTTTGAAAATATGTCTTATCACCAAGTTCCAAATTTAGATTTCTATAAATAGTATGATAACGACCAGCCTTAGCTGCAAACAGATTATTCTGATTATTCTGCCTACTCATCGCTTCGACTAAAGTAAATAACTGTCCCTTCCATTTATTTACGCCTGAAAGTCCAGTATCGAAACTAATCGCATGCTCGTTTGCTAACTGCAACCATTCTTTATACCAAAATACTTTATTTCTTATGACTTGTTTTGTTAAAAAGTTTGGAAGCCTCTCTTCCGACATATTTAAAGTTTTTAACACATAATTTACATGCACCCTAAAAGTAAATGCAAACAATTTGTCTAAACCTAACTCTAAGTACAAAACATAATTTGGAGTGTTATCTGGCAGTTGCAACAATCGTTTAACAAACACACGTAACAACTGCTCTACCAGTTTGTATTGTTTGTATCCCCACACTTGCGCTGCGTAACACATTAACGCCCTTTGTACCGCATTAAAGCATGCCCACTTTGATGATAACGGCACTTTTAAATTTGCTATTAAACTTTGCCACACACTGTTTATTGTGGCTTTAGCTGCTACAAGTTTTTGCTCGAAATGTTTTTCCCAAGATAAAGAAGGTGTCAATGTCACGCCTAAATACTTATACACATTTACACATTCTATCTCCTTCCTATTATACCACCAGCGTTCATTGTGTGCTTGTCTACCTCCCTTTCTAAAGATCATAACTTTTGATTTGTTCAAGTTTACATTTAAATTCCACTTTCCATAATAACTCTCCAACTCATTAATCATTTCCTGTAGCCCACTTGGTGTAGATGACAATAAAACTATATCATCCGCGTATAGTAACATATTTATTTTACGATCGTCAATCCGGCAACCTCCCCCTACTGCTTCAGGTAAATCATTCACAAAAAGTGAGAAAAAGATCGGACTCAGAAGACAGCCTTGTCTCAAACCTATTGTGGTATCAAAATACTCTGACGTCCCACTCCTGCACCAGACACTTGCTTTCGCTCCAGTGTAAATGTCTCTAATAATCTTTAACAATTTATTCGAAATACCAATCATTGCTAATTTATACAAAAGAGCCTCCCTTTCTACCAAATCAAACGCTGATGAAAAATCTACAAAAAAAGCATATTATTTTCCTTTCTTTTGTGCCAATTTTATTTGCACTATGCTTGTTAAGTTATAAATGTTATCTACTGTGGAATAACCTTTACGAAAACCTGCTTGAAATTCGTTTAATACTTTATACTGCTCTACCCAATGCGTAACACGATTTAATATAATTCCTGTAAATAATTTCGAGATCGCGTTCAAGAATGAAATACCCCTGTAGTTGTTTACATCGTTGATGTCACCTTTCTTATGTAACGGATAAATTATTGATTGTTTAAAGGACCCTGGAACTTTACCCTCTTCAAAGATTCTATTAAAAATCTTTATCAAACATTCGTGTAATTTTTGTGTACCATTCTTATAAAACTCAAATGGCACCCTATCTTGTCCCGGTGCTTTATTATTTTTGGCGTTTTTTATTACAAACCTAATCTCTGATAGATTCATATTCCTATCTAGTAGTTCATCAATTATTCTAGGTTCCGCCCACTTGATAGGGAGTGTTATCATCGCTGGATTCAATAGTTTCCTAAAATGGCTTACCCACTGATTGGTCTCTATTGAATTAGCTACAACATGTGTTCTTTGTTTGAAAAAGTTAATTGCCTCCCATAGCCCTTTAGTATCTGTTACTTGACTGAATTTTAAAGTCATCCTATCATTAAATTCTTTACGCTTAAGTACACAAAGTGCTTTAAAGTCCCTATTTGCTTCCAAGTATAATTTCTTACAGTATACATTATTATTTTTTCGAAATAAATCTAATAATTTAAACACCCGCCTCCTAGCTACATAACAATGATTATCAAACCATGGCTGTTTTGGTTTCCTTAATTGCCGACCTTTTACTGACATTGACCCTGTTTTGTTTGTGGCTTCTTTTATACACCTTATTACGTCATCTATCATATGAGAAGTTTCATTCGACCAATTTATCTTTTCTAAATGCATATTTAACTTATCGTTATATTGACTCGACTCCTTCACTGACCAACATAGTTTAGGCAACAAAGGCAAGACCTGCTCTTCCTTACGTACAATACCATCCCTCGTATACAGTTTCAATTCAACCGGGAAGTGATCTGATTCCACGATTGACCCTACTGCAAAATCCCTTACATACTGTATACATTCCACATTAATTGATCCTATGTCGTTTACCGAACTGCCCATGCTTCCTACAAATGTAAACTCCCCTTCCCTGTCACTATTTGTTCTTCCATTCAAAATAATTTGCCCATAGTTTTCACAAAATTCTAAGTATTTGCGACCATTCGTACTTAACTTATTATCTTTAGAACGCCTTTCCAAATAAACATTCGATCCACTCGAGAAAATACTATCCTGTAAAATCTGCTCGCTAGAAATTCTCACATTACAATCCCCCAGTATAATTAAATTTTTGTCAGCAAAATATTCTCCAACAACCTGGCGTAACTGTCCGAATTCATTCCCCCAAGAATTACCATTTAAATAGACAGGTAGGACATATACATTTTTATTATTATCTAACTTAATGTTTGCTACTGTTAATCCCCGGCTAACAAACTTTATTCGATTTAAAAAACGTGAGTTAGTGTTTATTGCTAGAATACAACCCCCTATTGCCCTCCCAAAAGTAGATTTCTTTTCAGCAAACCTAAATTCTAAGTGAAAATTATACAGATGTTTCTTCACTAAATCTTTCTCATTCTCTGTAATAAATGACTCTAATAAAATTACTACATCAAAATTTTCTAAGTAACTAATTATACTCTCATTTTGTTTTATCTTACTCCTAAACCCACATATATTATAAGAAATAATTTGTATACAGTCACTATCGTCCTTATCACTTACTACAGTGTTGTTTCCGTATTTGGTGTGTTGGCGATTTCCTCACTTGGACGTATCCAATGCTTGCTGATCAGGTGACTTGATGGCTCTGGCTGACGAAGTTGAATTGCCTTCTTCTGACTCCAATCCATCTGAGATTTTTACTACGAGAATGAAATTTTTTGACAGTTTTTTTCTAAAAATATAAATGTAGGATGTTATTCTGCACATTTTGTTTTTTTACCCGACTTTATAGCTCGCTTGGTTCCCCCAAAATCGACCAAAACATAAAATACCATAAAAGTACCCGGTTCAAAGCCAAGTGGTGCAAACTTGCGAGGCCATTATTCGCAAACAAATTCTACTAATATATTGCTTACACACAGACAGCTGTTCAACGCCTTCGTGAGTAGACCTATTTCCCAATTTGTCGGTTGAAACCCTAAAATATAGGCATATAAACTTAATTTTGGAAATTTGCTCAACTCACATCAGCATTTCAGCTGCGTGGTCGAATTATTTTTATTTATGTTTAGGGTGACTTCAATGAAGCGAACCCACTAATGCTATGTAACAATGTTAAAATTTCTGTGCATAATGTATAATACATTGAACCAGAAAATAAATATTATATTATATAAAAAAACAATAACAATTCTGTCAAAGACAATTGAAGTGAAAGTGTTACCAATTTACCATTATATGATTTTACCCCTTCACAACAATACTATATATAATTACCTTTGTCTTCTCTCTCTAGCCCCAAAGAGCATTAACATGAATTTTTAACGAAACACAAATATCGGAAGCGGAACGAAAGAACAATACTTTATATAATTACCTTTTAAGGAACTAGAATGCCAAATTGTCCCCTCCAGCTTATAGTCCAGTCAACCTGCATTTTTGCCATGGATTACTATAGTTTAGACAAGTTTAGCCAAAAGTCCCCACCCCTACCCTCTTGCTTCCGTCCCAGCGCCCCCAAAGTTAGAAATGGCAAGGGTTGCATAAATCCTGTTTTTCTCAAAACTAAACAAGGTGTATTGGATTGAATTTTTTTCGTTGTCTTCTTATATTTCCTACAGTTAATTAATGTCCTATTCTTTTTTATCGTATTTTTTACGGTTCGTTAGTTATTTTTAAACAAGCTGATAAAAAATTATATGTAATTACATAATTTTACCGTTTGGTTTACAACTAGTTATGTTATACCCACATTGTACATGAAATGTTTCAAACAAAACTGGTAGCACTATTAAATAATTCGACCACGCAACTTAATCGCTGACATTGAACGAATTTCCAATATTAAATTTTACAACAGAACTTTCTTCGAAATTTTTTTAAATTTATGTGCCCCAGTTTGGGAACACTAATTTTCCAGAACGGTTGCAAGCTAAGTTAATATTACCTACAGGAAGAATCAGGCTATAATTTTTGTTTGGCCTAGTTGATATAACTGGTTGTCGAATATTTAGCTGTGTAAATATCCTGACTAAAAAACTTTCAACAATAAACTTCCAGTAACCAAAATTTAATTTACTTTTAATTATGCTCAGCTCAAAACACAAGAATTTGATTTTACTGTACTTTTAATAAACCTCTGAGTCGTGAGTACAGTGGAACTAATCTTGTAAATGAATTTATTTGTGCTTCGAATATTTTTATAATTAAACACTGTGATAATACTTAAACTAATAGGAAATATTGTGATGAAATATTCAAAAACATTTAAGTTAAAATACCAAATTTTTATACTGTAAAATAAAAATTAATAATTGATTTAACTTAAAAATCATAAAATAAAACTTCCAAAAATTACAACTGGTAACAAATTAATCTTAACTTTATTATTTTATCTTAAAGCAGGCAGAAAAATTTTTAACGTTCCTTAATATTTCTTTTATTTAATTCAATTTAATCTGACTTTATCTAATTATTTAATTACCAATTATTATATTTATCTTTGAATTTAACATTACTTTATTAATTTCAATTATGGCTTTAAGCAACAACACAAGAAATCAATAAATTCACTATCCTACCTAACCCAGTATATTTAATAAATTTAAATGACTCTAATCAGGCAAATTTAACTTTGGGGAATAACGTAATTTCGATTTATACAGACCTTATGCTCGTCTTTGCCGAGTTGACGGTGTTGGTGACGTCAGTTGTGGCTGGAGGTTGACTAGCAGGGTTGAGATGTTCTCGTGTCCGAAGTCAGGCACAGTTGTACAGCGTGCCGATGCCTTGTTGATCCGTTTAAGTTGCCTTCCTAATGGTATAAAGTTGTAGGATGATGAATAAAGATGTCTTCTTGAAGTCCTAGGTTCGCTTCCCTCGTTGTTAAGATCTCATGTCAGCATAATTCGCTTGTCAATATCAGGAATTACAGTAATGAAGTCAATTTACTAGGTACTTCATTGAAGTTTACTAAGTTCAATATTCGTAGTATGAATTATGATAGTAGTACTCCAGAATGTCCAACAGGCTTATCATATATTACTTAAACAGCCAACAGTAATATGTTAATTGAAGAAATCAATTCATAATCATAAGCTTGCCGCTGAGTCTTCAGCTTATACAGGATGTATCAGAGAAATTGTCAGTCTGTTTTTAAAAATCCTGTAGTTTAGCGAATTTTGAATGTTTAAGGAATCTTATTCATGAACTTTGTCTTTTATGTAGCTCCGCAATAAGCCTTAAGGTTCTTTTTTACAAGAGAAACACTCTTCGTGTTTTGAACTGATGAGTTTCCCCAAAGAAGAACACCATAGTTAAAATAATGATACACTAGCCCATAATATTCTGTTAAAAGTATTGTTGTACCACAATTTCTCAAATTTCTCAGAACAAATATACCTGAGCTAATGTGGTCATTCCAGTTCAACGTGTCATCAATTAGAAGACTCAAAAATGTTATTGATTGCACTTCTTCAAGTATACTAGCATGACACTTGGTGTCTGATTTGAGCTATGATTTCTACTGGAGTGTATGTACTTAGTTTTTACATGGATTGATTGTTAAATTGTTTTCAGCAAAATACTGTTGTTGACTTGTATAAAAGCCTTCTGCTCCAATTATTGTTGAACAGAATTTGCTTGAAAACATAATGTTGTCTGCAAATTGAATTACAATATCCGCATATACTGATGATGACCAATCATTAATATACAGTACGGTATAGTAAAAATAACACTGGGCCGAGAACTGATCCTTGCGGGACCCTTGTCTCACTTCAGCCTCTTTAGACAGCCTTCCTGCAACATTAACATGCTGTGTTCTATTGGAAAGATACGAGTTTATTCATAGTAATAAAATCCCTCTAATACCAATATTTTCGCATTTCTTAAGTAACAAATAAAAGTCGAAAGCTTTAGAAAGGTCCAAGAAAATGGTGATATCTTCCCCTGGGATGGAAATGGGTCTGTATAATTATTAATATCATTTC
>JAGFPH010001131.1:161831-180882 GCA_018207615.1 Philaenus spumarius
CGTCTTTTTATTGGCACATTAACCTTAGTTCAATAGTTAAAAGATAAATGATATAATAATAAATTAGAATAAAAAACACTAACACATATAAACATGTTATGATACCATGAGTACATATTGTTCTCATAGAGTACAATAGCGACGACCGACTGGCATACACATGTGACTCTTGTGCACCGACGTCAATATCGATTCGCGTGCTTAATTAAGTATAAAACTATTAGGCCTAGTGGTATCATAACATGTTTATATGTCAAAGTTAGTGTTTTTTAATCTAATTTATTATATTATTTATCTTTTAACTATTTAACAAAGTTTAATGTGCCAATAAGAAGACGACGTCTTAGCAGGCTAAACAACTTTATGTTGAATATGGATCTGATGTTGACGGCATATCTGTTGAAACCGGTAATCCATCTGGAAACCAATTTGGATTGATTGACGGAGTATGTACAAGGTAATTAACCTAATACATTTATTCATTATTTTCTTATATAATTAATATGATTTTCATATAAATATGGTTGTCTATAATTACAACCAACCTGCCTAGTCTGATTACAGCCAACCTGTTCCTTTTGTTAAAACACTATTTCCGTAGCCTACTAATGCATTTATTGGTGACCACAGAAAGTATATTTTTTTTACATAATCTGAAACGACACACTTTTTATTGACTCTAAAAACATAAGAACCAGAACCGTTACTGAAAAATATTATACAAATTACGTTAGAAAGAAAACATGCAAAGAAAGGTTCATGATAACTTAGTTTAATATCAGTTATTTTGGACCGACCTAATACTAACTAGACGTACAACAGAATATTACATTAGATCAATCCTGCAACGTTGCCAAATTTTATTGAGAACAATATTTCATAGCATGCTAGTTTCGCGCATACATTTATTGAACGGTGTAGCCCTAATATTAATTTGATTCATTTATTAAATAAAATTAATGTTTCATATTGTTTGAATATTTGTGGCAAGTTTAGTAGCATAGTGAAAAACAATGTGTAGCCTAAGAATATAGAGGAGATGCGATGAGCAAGATAAGTGAACGTTGCAATTGGTGTGAATAATTATGTACCTTAATAAAAATGAACATAATATAGGCTTATTGATTAAACACATTTGTGACTACCTAACATAAAGAAATGTGACATTACTAGTGAAACAAGGTTAGGCTCGTTATATTTGAATTATTTATGAAATAGGTTTGAATTACTGTACGACCTGTCACATCCGGACCCTCCCAAAACCGGACGCATCTCCAAACAAATTTTTGTATTTTGGTTATGTGGTGGATGGGGTGGAAAAGTGAAAGTTGCAGCTAGTATAATTTTTGCAGGCCGTGCCTAGTCTATTCTTAGCGGGCTGTGACCTTGAAACGGTCAATGACTCTCCCCGAAAATCACAACTTTTTTCAAAAACTGATGCAGCCAATAGCGTTCCTTTACGGTTACTGTAAGTAAAACTAAATTTATATTTTACTATGCCGAACTGTAGGCCTACTAGTATTTTTTTTTTAAACTAGTGTGTTTATAAGTACAGTAGGCCTAAACTGTAAGTTACCTACATAGGCCTACTTTAGATATTTAATTACTGTACTGTAATAATAATTAAAATTGTGTTTTTACAATGCAAACTGTTTTCTTTTAATTACCAATAGTCTATGGTTGTGTACAGAACGTCAATTTGTTAGCCATTGTAGTAGTAAATCCTTTGGCTATTTATAAATGACCTTGCTACATCCGGATAGGCCGGTCGCCACATTAGTCCGAATATGACAAGTTGTACTGTATAGGTGAAATAATAGTTTAGGCCCTAAGTACAGTATCTTTAAACTACAATACCAACATAGATACAAAAGTTTTGTTGGACTTTTTCAAAAATTTTCAGAAGGCTATACATACCATTATTTGTTATATCACGGTCGAGTTGCCACCTAAAAAAAACCTGACCATAAACAAACTTACAGTTTGTAACCATATTATTGGTTGTCAATTGATGCTACTTTAACAAGTAGTCCTAGCGCCTAGCCTAATGTTATTCCAAAAGTTAGTCATGTCAAGTTAGTTGAGGCACAGGTTTTTTTTTTAAGTTGCAACGCAGCCATGATAAAAGAACCGTTGCCAACTTAGCGACTTTTGGGTTGGATGGTAAAATTAAATTTTCACCTGGCAGCACTGGATTTAACAAAAACAAGTCTATATTTTTTCATGATTCACAGGCTCCTTTAAACATGTTTTAGTTGTAAAATCTAATAGGTAGGCTACCCTTAATTAATAGTTGGGCGTAAATTTACTTTCAACCCTAGGCTGATATTTTTGTAGACAACGACGTTGTTTTACATTCTACTGTTAAATGTTTAATACGGGTTAACATACTGTGACTAAATACTATAGGTTAGAACCTTTAGGTTATTTTGTAAATACTATTCTTGCATTTCTGTTGCCATTGGTTAGCCTAGGGTCGAATAGTAAATTTGCGCCAATTTTTGTTTATATATCTATAGCTACTTAGGCTATGCAAGATCAGTTATGTACATTTTGTTGGAAACACTGGATATAAGTAGAGTATAGTTAGCCTAGGAGTATTTTAAAATTTCCCTGTGTATTTTAGACTAGGCCTAGGGTAGCCTAATTCCTATAAAAATATTTTAAAGCAAACGTATAAATTATACTCTAATTGAAATTAAAGTTTTACATAAGCCAACTCAGTTTTCCATCATTTATATTTTAATGGAATATAGACCTAAAACAGTTGTCTAAATGATAGGCCTAATTGTATCAACAATGTTTACTTACAAAAATGGCTGAGGTTAAGATTCTATCCTTTTTATTTTCTTAAACCTCTTTACCTTAAAGCACAACTATTGACTACATATCACTAAATTTTTTTGAAAATTAGAATTAAGACATGTATTTCAATGTTTGAATTGTTTATGGTAACTTCAGTTTTCACTATTTTGTTTTAAAGATTTAAATTTAAACAAAACCGTTAACACCAATACCAAGCAAACTTAACAGTAAAAGTTAACACCACAATCAGTGTTGCCAATCTCAACTATAATAATTACCCACAGCCAGCCAGTAAATTACCTCCAATTTACCCACAAATTATAAACAGTCAATAATTTAATGTAAATCTTATGCGGTACTGTACATGGAAATAAGCAGCAATTAATAGTTTCAAAGGCAAAGCTAAACTAAAGTTAATATAATAAACGGTATCAGGAAACTGACACATACTTTCTCCCTCACTATAGGAACTTAATAAAAAATACTCTACCTTTTAATCAGTAGAATAATAATTCTTACCAATTTTTTTATTTTTAAGAGTAATTTTCCCATAAAAACCCATAAAATAACGGAAAAACTAACTTTTCTCAAAAACGGCTCGAACGATTTTGATTAAAATTTTATAGTTTATAGTACTTTAGGTCCCTAATAAACTATAAAATTTTAATCAAAATCGTCAGAGCCGTTTTTGAGAAAAGTTGATTTTTCCGTTATTTTAAGGGTTTTTATGGGAAAATTACCCTTAAAAATAAAAAATTCACAAAAATGAAAAAACACTTGGAGATGCCGTGGATTAGTACCTTCATACCAAATTTCATCAAAATCGGACTACTGGTTTAGGCTCTAGGTCTGATAACATCCACACACACACACACACACACACAGACACACCCCCCCACACACACACAGACATACTCCCACACAGACATCACTCCGAAAAACCACTTTTTTAGGTTCAGGGGGACCCAAAACGGATATTTCCACCAAAAACTCAAACTCGAAAATTTTGACGAATAGGCCCTACAATACTTTCTCCATATACTATGGTACCGGTATAGGGGGAGAAAGTAAAAATATATACATACCATGCAGATGCAAGATGAAGCACTTCTAACAAGGTAAAATAAATGCAAGGACAAAAAAATACACTTTTATATATCTACAGTCCAATTTTGAGTTTTTGTGAATAACTTCGGGGTACACTTAAGTTTATAAACTTACTAGCTGACCCGGCAATGCTTCGCTTTTGCACAATTATTTTGGTGAAATAAATGCGACAAATAATGGTAATTTTGTGTGTCATAAAGATTTGAATCGTATGTTCTAAACCATGTCATTTATACGTTCAGTAGTTTTAGAGAAATCGTGATTTAGTTACTTTGATCCCCCCAAACGCCTTAAAATTTCGAATTTTTTTAAACCCTTTCTTAGTAAGCACCTACAAGAAGCTGCATACCAAATTTCGTTCCAATCCGTTCTGTAGTTTTTGAGATTTCGCTATGAGTCAGTTTTGGATGAGTCAGTTTTTTATTCATCCTTTTTTACGACAAATATTACATTAGTATAAGGCAGGTCCCATAATTTACAAGTAGGCATGCAATATAATAATAATGCTTGGTACACCAGCAACCCTACAAAGTTTATAAACATCATAATTATGACAGCAGAATGTACACATAATCACAAATTTTTTACATTAAAATTTAAAATACAACTATACACAATTCAACAAAATATAAAATATGATCAAGACTACAAACAATATTACAAAGCCCCGAACAATAGTCAATCATTAAAATAAAAATATAAAATATAGAAACATGGAGGCTCCACACAACCCTGTCAGTGCCCCACAAACTCTTCCACAGAGTAACAAGATCCAGACAACAGCAATCGTCTCAGTCTGCTTTTAAAACATGAATAGTCATTTATCTCTAGCAAGTCTGGAGGAAGGTTATTCATAAATAGCGCCCCAGCCTGCGAAGGTAACTTACTAAATAAACTTAGCCTGTGCTGTTTACCCCGATATTTGCAAGCCATTCTAGTATGGTAATCATGCAAATTCCTATTTTGAACGTGCTTACACTTAAATTTAAAATAAAGGATTGTTTGAAATATATAAATGGAAGGTAGGGTGAAGATCTTAAACAATTTAAATGTTTCTTTGCATGATTGTAATTTAGAAAGTCCTCCAATTATCATAATGGCTTTTTTTTTAGAACAAATACTCTAGTCACATTCTGGAGTGAGGAATCTCCCCCACAAAACGATTCCATATTTTAGAAAAGGATATATTAACCCATAGTACGCTGTTATAAGAACCTGACCATTACAATCAATATTGTTTCAGACTTCTCAGCGCAAAGAGACCACTACTAATTTTAGCACATACATAATCTATATGATTTCTCCATGACAGTTTATTATCAATGTAGAGACCCAGGAATTTTGTTGAAAATACTCCATTTAGTTCATTATCATCCAACCTAATATTAAGTTTTGGATTAAAAGATTCTTTTAAATTGAAATGTATATAATTAGTCTTACTAGGGTTTATAGATAACCCATTGCAACTTAGATACTGTCTAATAGCATTAACTTGTGAGGAAGCCCTTTGCTCCAAGTCATAAATATAAAGATTCTGCTTGAACGTTCAGTGTCGTGTCGTCAGCAAACTGAATTAGTTTATCCACATGTACTGATGAAATACTATTTACATAAATTAAAAACAATATTGGGCCAAGCACTGAACCCTGAGGGACACCACTTGACAACTCTACTTTGTCAGATAATTTTCCTCGTAAGATTTTGCAGCAGAAATTACACGTTTATAAATTTTTGCCACTTTACAATTTTCATAAAGACTTTTCAGTCTATTTCTTGAGATAAGGATGCCTTTAGTAATCCAGTTAAGACGCTTAGTCTTATTACGGATCTTTATATGTTTTACAGGACAAGCTATGTTCAAAAAGAAGACAAATGAGTCAAAAAAATAATTAAATTTGTCATCAGTATTCTTCAGATGGTTGAGATTATTCCATTTCTCTTTATTTAAAAGATATTTCAATAACTCTAAGTTACTTCTACAATAATCTCTACTCTCTATGCGTTGGGGTTTTAACATTTTCTCAGGAATACCGATCAAAATCTCAATCTCCTGCGCATAATGGTTGGGAATGAAATATACACTTAATAAAACTTAATTAAAACTTCAGACACTAAATAAAAAATTCCACTTCACTCCTTCACTGCGAGTGACATCTTGCTCATAGGATCATGACGACACTGATGTTGATTCATTCATCTGGTCCAAATAAATGAACAGAACGTGCTTGTGAAGTAACACATATTGTGAACGTGAATATACTTTTTTTTTTAATAATATAATATTTATTTTCTGGTTCAATGTATTATACATTTTGCACAGAAATTTTAACATTGTTACATAGCATTAGTGGGTTCGCTTCATTGAAGTCACCCTATAACATAAAAGGATAATTAACAGAAAAAGAAAAGAACAATATAGTGTCAGTGAAAAATAAAACAAATAGAACAGAGTTTACTAAGCAAGCTCTACTACAACGTCTTGAGGTAATCTAGGTTTCAGCCTTGAAGCCACTGATTGTCTGAGATTAAAAAACAATGCACCAGAGGAGGAATTTAATGACAATAGGAAATTATTTGTTACTTTTTTAATAAAACCACTTAAGGGATTCATCCCTAGTTCTTTGTGAAGATGTTCGTTTCTTATAAACCAAGGGGAATTAACTGCAATACGTAATACTTAATTTTGAAAAACTTGTAGTTTTTTATTTTTGACGAGCACAAGGATAAATCCCAAACCTGGCAGGCACAAGTCATCAATGGTCGTAATATAGATTTATAGATCAGCACTGTCGAAGATGCACTTAATGATGATTTCCTATTTATAAGAGGGTAGAATTGGGCAAGTCTTGCATATGCTTGATTGAGTTTAACATTTAAATGAGTAGTCCAATTGAATTTTTTGTCAAGATATTCTCCTTAGTATTTAAGACAACTATCTGATGGATTCCAGTTTAATGAAGTATTGCATATCCATATCTGTATTTTTGGAGGATCAACGTACTTTATCAGAGAAAACATTTTGGTCTAGCATTATTTATTTGCATTTTATTTTATTTTCCATTTAGTGAACCAGACGAAAAGCGTGTCAATACATGACTGGAGAAGGGTTGAAGTTGTTTGTATACAGTTATCTTGAACAACATTATTGTTGTGTCATCAGCGTATAAAGCTAAGGTAGAGTCCTGGAGGATCGGAATATCTGACATGTATATATATTAAAAAGTAGAGGAGCCAAAATTGATCCCTGTGGAACTCCTGCTTTAATATCTTGAACAACAAAGCCCGTGTGGGTCCACAGCAGATAGGCTGAAAATTGGCGTGTGAAGCACGCAATGCACTGTGTATTGAAAATACTCCCAATTGTCCCAATATGGGGGTTGGCGTGCGTCGGCTGTTTCTCAGTGTCAAGCTCACATGTCGATGTACGTTTTTAACAGTGAACGTGTTGAAAGGGTTTAAATTCAAATCCCCGGCCCTGACCTGATCCCCTCCCCCGAAATGTTTTCCTGGCTACGGCCTTGTACGTATATAAATGACATGACATGTATACAATAACTACCTTCATTGATATAATAATAACAACTATTACTATTTAATATATATATATTTTACGTTCTATAATATGTTTGGGCGATAATAATGACAATAATTAATTGTAATTTGAATTGGGGATTTTTTGAAATATCATTTATATTGGGGATTTTTTAAGTAGTTGGTGGGGAAATTACTTGTATAACATTTGGCAACAGTGTCGCCCGATTCAGTTTAGATTTGATTTTGACAGGTTCGTGAAGTTTATCTTTGTCTAATGGAATTATTTGATTATAAGTTAAGATCTGGTTTCTGACTTTCTAGTTTCTGTACTTTAACATGAACTTGAACAATTTGAACTTTGAACAGTATAACTCAAAACGTGTTGCTGGTATAACCTTGTTGACATTTATTCATTTTTGTATATTTTTTGGACCATGTGAATTAATTTTGTGTTTTAAGTAGAGAATTCTGAAGTATTCCTTAGAAATTTTGTGTTAGTTTAATTAATTTAAATAATTAATTTTGTTTGTGTTTTAAGTAGAAGTATTCTTTGGAAATTTTGTGTTACTGTAGTTTAATTAATTTAAATATTTTTATGATTTACAAACAGAATGTGCCAACCTTTTATCAAACCCTGTAACTTACAAAACATGAACCAACATTGCTGTTGTAGGAGGCCAACCCGTCACTAACAATCATTTGATGTGGTGTGCTTTTCTTTTAGGCCTATTCATTTTTCTAGTTTATTTTAATTTGTGAACATTTATGTTAATTATTTTTTGTTATGGAGTATTTCCTGTTTTAGACACACAGTTTAAAGTTTAAACAGTAACAGTGTGCTTAGTTTTGAACCATTACTATCTTTCCTAAAAGAAACTTAGGCTATGCAAAAGTACATAAAAGTTAACTCTTAACTTTTAATTAGTGAAAAATTTGGTATATTAGAGATGAGAGTAAGTGTGACTAGCCTATTCTGTGACTAATTTCTTGTAACTTGTGGTAGCTAGTATCGATACTAAAGAAATGTGCAATACCTGTTGCAGTCTGATATGATATTTACATTAAAATTTTGGCGCAAGTTTACTATCTGACCCTAGGCTAACCTATGGCAACAGAAATAATAGGCTAAAAAAAAAACCTTAAAGGTTCTGACCTATAGTATTTAGTCACAGTATGGGAGTAAGTTTACACCATACTGGCCATAGGTCAGCCTAGGGTCGAATAGTAAACTTGCGCCACAGTATGTTTATCTGTATTTAACATTTAACAGTAGATTGTAAAACAACATCGCTGCCTGCAAAAATAAAGGACTAGGGTCGAATAGTAAACTTACGCCCAAGTTTTTGCTTCAAGAGTGGGCCTAATGTTTTTTAGGCTGCACGGAATGATTTCTATGTCATATTACATTTTACTTTTAGTTTGTTATAAACAATAATTGATCAAAAATTTTGTTTTGAAAAGAATTCTTTTAGTTTAGCTCCAAAAAGCTAACTCTACGCCAATAAGCACAGTCTTTCTAAAAATATTGATCACGGAGGCAATTTAGATATTATAAACACATAGTCTACTTATAAATAGTAAATATTGAATGTATAATAATTGCTATAATTAAGCAATAAAAACAAATAAAAAGGTTGTCAAATAATATTATTATCAAAACAGATGAATTAGGTGTCTAAAGATATCTTTAAGAAAAAGTGAGGCACCGGTAATTGTTTACTTACTATTTACTTTGTTAGAACCAAATCTTCCCGTATTGAGATAGGCCTATATGTTTGTTTTTATGCATTCTAACAATTAACATGATGCATGTATTAACATGATTGAATTAACCCGGGAAAATAAATTCGCCCTAAAAAAATTGAAAAAAAATATAACATAAAGTTTTCTAACTTATAGTCTCTAATACCAGTACGGTATGTTTCAAGCAAACGTTCCCGCATTGAGATATGATATATTAATCCTATATATTCTAACAATTAGCTAATTAACATAATTCAAGGCACGGAAAGAGAAATACGAATTATTAACTTATTTTTAAAGTCGTCATCTGATGAAGAACTAGTGTCGCTTGCTGACGGTTCATCACTTGCTACTGGAGATTTACTTTCATCGATGCATAGCCGGCCAATTGCCTTATCTTACCTTATCTTGTCAGCTCTTGAAACATGTTTATTTGTCTATTTTAGACCATTAATGATAAAGGTTGTTTACTATTAGTTGGGTTGGTTTGCTTGAAACATACATGGGACTAGATACAGTAGATAAGTTAGGACTTCAGGCTATTTTTTTAAATTTTTTTATGGTGAATTTATTTTTCCGGGTCTTTATTAACCCTTGAGTCGTGACACCTTGAAAAACTTAATTAAGTCGTTTCCCTGGGTCCCAGAGATCCATTTTTAATTATTAAGAAAACAAATTTTCAACTTAGATTTTAATCCAGTATTAGTTTCTACACAGTTTTGGGGTGGCAAAAGACAACTACAATGGTTTTAGACAAACTCATCAGTTTATTTATAGGCCTACATGTACTAGTAATAAATTTATAAAAGTTAAATTTTTTGTCTAGAAATTGTATAATATGTGCTTAAAGTGAAAAAATATTATGAATTTACATTACTTCTTGGTGCTAACAAAATTTTTTTTTATTGATTAAAGCCTAAAAAACACAAAAAATATTATTTTCTAAAAAAACACATTAAAGATGTAGTTTTTTTCTACCCCTAAAAATTAGTTAACAGAGTTCTTAGCACACTCATTGCAAATAGGTTGATGACATTTCTCACAATGAACACTTGTTTTTTTTCTTTTTTTGAAGGGCAAGTGTACCACCTCTTCCTTTTACTTTTTTCCAATGGATTTTGATGGGCTGGAGGTGGACCATTTGGTTTTTCAACCTTCAAAACTCTGCAGATACCCATCTTCAGATCTTCTTGTAGTGCCATGTTGGCCAAGCGGTCTTGCATGTGCGGTTTAACAAGAGCTATAGCTAGGTTCTTCAAAAACGCTGGATTGTCCATAAATGCATTATATATAACAAAACTGTTAACTCCAGTAATGTCCATGACATAAAGAATTCTCATTGGCCAGCGCAAAGTTTTGCAAGCAGTTGAGAAACTTGCTATCATTTTGTCGAGGTTATCGACCCCCCTTTAGTAAGGTTGTAGTCGCAAATCATAGTTGGCTTGTTTGTGTTTTCACTTACACTTTTATCATGGTGCATTGTCGATAATAGAAGGACTGCTTTTTTTTGGTACATGAGACAAAAGTGTCATTTCACCGTTGAAACCATACAATGAAGAGCTAACCTGTCTGTCCCGATTTGCTGGAAATGCTGTTGGTATTTCAGGTTTATTTTTTTTTTTAAAGTTCCAAGGTATGGCAAACCTTTTTTGGTTAGAAATTCTGCCAAAGGAAGAGATGAGAACCAGTTGTCCCCTGTTATATTACGGTTGGTATTGAAAATGCATTGGCTCAGGCGAACCACAGATTTTGTCGGAGCACTGCAATTATTGTACTCATTATTCAGACCATAACCATCAGAATTTTTACCTGCGTATATATACGGATTGTAGCAGGAGGAGCTACGGGCATCACAGAGCACATAATTTTTATGCCAAGCCTTGCAGGTTTTCTGGGCATATATAGTTTAAACTTACATCTACCCCTGAACTTAGCGAGCATTTCATCAACACGAGCTCTTAACTTCCTACAGAAAAGCTCTTACGAAAGTTCTCTATCAACCCATAGAACAGTTTTGAGACCGCTGCAGTTGGGTCATTTACTTTTCTTGCAGCTCTGGTAGTTGCATCATCAAACCTCAAACAATACAACAGGATTTCAAGACGTTTTTGTGACAGTACAAACCGAAATATTTCCCTACCATTGCCATCTGTAGCATATAAGCCCACAAATCTTCCTTGTTAGCTTTGACTGCTGCTCCATAGTACAAAAGCTTAATAAAGCTCTCAGTTCAATGAAATTAGTATCTCTTAACTCTGGACGATTTTGATCTGTATATTTTGGTCTTATTTTTGATAATTTAACATTTGTATGAATAAGAGTTTCGTTGACCATCTCAGGAGTAAATAAATGATCAAATATGTCTGTAGGACTAGCATCATTTCCCATGGCTCTAACATTACCTTTTGCATGAGGAAGTTTGATAATGTTATGGTAATTTGGCCCACCTTGTCTCGTTGGTTCTATTGTACTTCATTTCACTCTTATTTTGTTCTTTCCCGCAGGTTTTCCATAGTAGACTGCTGGCTCTTCATCTTGACTCTCATCCTCTTCTGGATCGTCTCGTAAACTATCTTGAGAGGCCTGATAAGTTTCTTGTTGCTGTAAAACCTTTTGTAAATCCAGTATTCTGTTGATTCACTTGTTTCATCACTCAATTCATTATTTTCAATTTGAATGTAACCGACAACCCTACCCTCATCTTGTTCAAAACCATCCTCTTCTAAACCATCTTCTGAATCACTAACTTCATTTAGCAGTCGTTCTGTAGTAGATTCAAAGTTTTTGTCATTGACATCCATTGTAACTGTACAATAAGAGCAAAAACTCGTCATATTACCATGATAAAAATCCGCACTACAGAAAAGTAACATAAGTCACTACCCTTGGGTCCCAGGGGCCCGATATTGCAATAACTCAGAAATCACAACTGACACAGATCTACCGTCTTATACCGCGGTCAACTCCGCACTGAAACGAATTTATGTGACAGTGGCAAGCGCTGCGAGCGACTAGCGGTGAAAGGCCAAACTAAAATAAAAACTCTTGTGCCCCTGGGACCCAGAGTCTTGACTCAAGGGTTGTACCAACTTTAAGAAATATTTATATATTAGAAGCGCGTGGGGAACCTATTGCAGATGGTAAATGTCAGAAAAAAATATCAATTTAAAATTAAACCAATTGCTCTTACCTTATAGTTAATCCAAAACCAAATAAACTGAGTAAACTATTCACAAGAGAAAATAAATACAAAATTAATATCAGATTTGTTGATTATTAAAAAAAATATTTCGAAAGAAAATATTTAATATTTATTTATTTATTATTATTGTTTATGTTCACCATACCGACTATTGTTTATTAAATAAACTTGTTGAACTTACCGTCCAATAGTCCAATTTTTCACGTCCAACGACGGCCGTTTGAGCTATTCAGCCATTTTCAAGTTAAGGACCATTGTCCTTCATCATTAATAAAAATAAAAACACATAGTACACTTAAAAACACTGACTTATAACTTACACCCGCGAAGCCGACAGTCTAGCCGTGGACAGTGAACTTACCACACGGACATTAAAATGTGCGAGCGTGTATTTTGTAATTGTGGACTCGTGTGTATAAGTGTTTTTAAGTGTACTATGTGTTTTATTTTTATTAATGACGAAGGACAATGGTCCTTAACTTGAAAATGGCTGGATAGCCGAAACGGCCGTCGTTGGACGTGATAAATTGGACTATTGGACGGTAAGTTCAACAAGTTTATTTATTTATAAACCTTTAAAAGAAAACAACAAAAATTTATATGCCCTTATGTACAAAAATAAGAAAGATGTTAAAGAAAATTTACATTTACAATATTAATTTAGTTAAGTTCAAAAAATCCCTCCCTAAAAAGTAAAATTTGAGAAACCCTCCCTATTTATAATCAAAATCAAAAAATACAGTTTGTTGCATTTACAACAGTAGGCTACAGATTATAATTGAATATTTAGCTATTCTACAATGTTACAAAATTAAATACATTTACCATGGTTTTACTAATGACTTTTATTTCGTTGGCCAACCTTAATTCTAAGCAAAATTAAATAATAAAAATAATGGAGTTTAATTTTGAGCGTCTCTCGTCTCTCATGTAATAAAAAAAAAAAAATCAATTGAAATTTTTAAATAACCCTTTGGGGTTGTAAGGTCCAAAAATGCATGCTATCCCATCCAATAAATTACAAAAAAAAAAAAAAAAAAAAAAAAACAGAAATTACAATTAACAGCCTTTAGCACATAATTAAACAATTTTTTATTAATTTTATAGCCAGTTTGAATTTATATATAGAAATTCTGTGGTTCCTTTGTTCGACCTTTTAGGTATTTATTTTATTTTAAACCCTATTAAATATAGCACTTGCACAGTTCTTTATTTTTTTGTAGACTTGTGTCAACTTTGAAGACTGATGGTTGATCCAAAATACTGGGTGTATACTTCGACCAGTTGGAACTGCCGGACATAAAGCATGATTACAATTTTATACCAGTCATTACAAAACCTATACATTGCAAAAAAAATCATGCCTACACAGCAATTTGTAATAACTTTAAAGACATTTTGCAATAGGTAAATTATGTAAAACTTCTGGCTAGGCAGAGATAAATTAAACTGATTATCTTGGCTATTTGTACATTTAATTTATTGTAAATGAAAGATTTTAATTATGACTGTAAGCACAATTTTAGACTGTCAAATATTTTAAATGGCTGTTAACAATAGGCTGTTAGAAAAATAATAGATCATAATTTTAAATGATTTCATTTAGTTAATCAGAATTAACTTTTTATAATAATTATTTAAGCTGTACAAATATCTTTAAAAAATACTTAGACAAATTGAAGTGAAACAAAGACCAAATTTACGTAGCACATGTTTAGAATTAATTCAGACAAAGATAATATAGTTAACTCAGTTTGCAATTAACATAAATTTTTATTTAAACATAGGATAGAGCAAAGATTTGTACCTGGATTTAGCGAATAACGATTACTTAAGCATCCTGGTCGGAGTTTGAAGCAAGTACGTTGACGTTTAGAGTTTTAAATGTATAACATAGTTTAGCTAGTATAGACCGAATCACTTTTACACAAAAACTAACACTTAACTACACGAGACATTTGCGGTGGTATTATTTCACATTTAATTATAATTTTAAAAACCGCATGGTTTTCAGACGTTTAGTCCAGTCGTAGCGTTTAGAGTTGAATGCGGGGTCAGGTTCTTTTTTAGCCGGTCAATTGAGGTTGAGGATTTCGTTATCGCTTGGCTATGCCATTACGTCAGTCAGCTTTATTTGTATAGATTAGATTGTAATTGATCCGATAGATCGAGTGAGGCTAAGCTTTAAAAGAACGATTTATCATTAAAGGATATTAGTTATGGAAAACTGAATTATTTATTATTATATATTTATATTATTAATTTTGGATGTTTAATAAAAAAAATGTTTTGTAATTCCACCGGCTTATTAAAAACGCTACAGGGTTAATGTTAATTCGTTGTTAGAATAGCCTACATAAATAAGAAACATATCTCAATACGGAAAGATTTGGTTCTGGCAAAGTAATAGTAAATAATTACCAAAAGTGAAATTTTGTAGAATTCTATTAAAATCTGTGGTCAATATGTCATCCACTAGAACCATTTTTAGTTCATGTCTAGTTTAGTTAATGCCAATTACTAAACTAGTGGTGATAGTTTTGCACTAGTTTTGTTGATTGAGTTGACTGCTAGTTTTATTTTGCGTAAGAAGCGTCAATATTTTTTTTGTTGTAAAAGTTATTTCCGGAAGTATTATTTTTGCCTCTTCCCAATTGATCTTATGATTTCGGAACAAAATATGTTTGGCTATTTTTGATTTAGTCTACTTGCATGGTTTAATCGTGTTCTTTGTTAGGCCTACTTTCGAAAAGTCATGCATTATTTTCTTCATACTCAAATTGATGGCAAATGACCGAACAAATAATTGTAAAAATTACTTCACTATTGTTGTTGTTGTTGGTGGTCTCCCAGATAGAGCCGGGCATTTTGTGAGTTATTTCTTAAAGCTTGTCCATAAAAAAAAAAATATATTCCAATCTTGTCTTCATTTGAGTAATTCATTTTTAACAGTCAGAACTTATGGCTACCTTAATCCTCAAAGAGCTGGCTATAATACTCTTTAGTGCTCTAGGCATTTTTAAGGCAGCGTACATGTATATTTAAAAAATTATGTATACAATTCTTACTAAAAGTAAAAATAGACTTATTATATATCATTATAATTAGAAAAGCATGAATTTTGTATTTAATCTTAATATAGTTGTCTTACTTTTAATCCTAGATTTTCACAGCTGTTTGTTTTGCACATTTAAAAAATTTTAAAGTTATTTTTTAGATACCCACCCATTAAAAATAATTTTAAAATGTCACTGTATGAATTCCAAGATATTCAAAAGTTGCACAATTTCATGCTGAACAAAAAATGTAAACTGTAACACTCTACTCTTCCAAACAAATTATTTTTGTTCATTACAAGAAACAAAAAAAGTCTAGCGTCTAACACGGATACAGATGTGTGCACTAAAACAGTTGACTTTACAATGCTACCAAAATTACATTTTTTAAAGTATCGATTTTAAACTTTATACTCTACTGTAATAGATTTCTGACAAAACCATATAAGAAACTATTAGATTGGAAGAAAAATGATGACTTGAGACCCATTTAAAAAAAAAACTTGTGTAGAAAAGTTGTAACTGCGACTTTATCACTGCAGACTGATTTATAATGATCACAATTGCGACTTTAGCTCTTGGAGGGATAACGAATATTATGAACAAAATAAGGGAGCTTTTGCTATACTTTCAAGTACATGAAAACTAGCGCTTATTAGTTTAGGCATATGCCCTACAAGTTAGTAAAAAACAAGTGAGCTGCTTGCCACATTGGACAACTAGTCTCCTTTCCCTCTTGCTCATTATGTATAATTAGCAATGTCATCTTGAAACTAGGTTAGAGTGGTGGTGCCTGTTAATTTTAAGATTTAAATACTTTTTAACATGGTAGTGGTCACTTTGAATAGATAGGTTATGATCTTTTTACTGATGTTAAAAGCTACTTAACCTCATGGAAATTGTGGTTATTTGGTTAGTATTTATGCATTATACAGAGAACCTAATTATCCAGCTCGTTTGTGGCAGTTAGATTATAGTCTTGAAAAAACCATGAAATTTTTTCAAATATCTCTTAACCCTACAAGTGGTTAAGTATAACTTTCAAATGGCAAGGGGTTTTGGCACTCTTTGCAGTAACTTTTTCAAAAAATCATAATAAATATACAATATGGACTTTTTTATATCATTGTTTTCAGAATAAAGTACACTATTGAATGATACAAATATAAAATTTATTTACCTATTTTTTGTACAAAAACCATTATATACAAAATGTTCCAAATTTAGATAGGAATTAAAAAAATTATAGTTTTTACACAGTCTTATGTACAAAAAAAAAAAAGTTATAGCCCTAATCCGAAAATATGTACCGAGGCACAAAACTAGTCAGAATCACTTGATGAGGCTTTCCTCTTTCTTCCAGCTTTTGTAGATCTCCAGAAATATCACTTTCATTGTCACACTATAACTAGTATCACTATCATAAATTATTTCTCTTATATCACTGATTCAAAGTTCATCATGATTCATTTAGGTTACAAAAACAAAACAACAACGCCAGTAACTTGTCAACGACCTGATGCGTAGTGTCAAAATCTTCGTTGTACACATCATTCACAACCATTACAAATTATGTAAAACTTGTTGGACCCCAGTATCTAGTGGTTGATGGTTGCCATTTACTGCACAAAGTTGTATGGAGACGACACTTTTCCGTAGCTTTAGCTAACATTATGTGTTCCATATTTGCATAACAGTCAAGATATAGCTGTCATTTTTGGTGTGACAAAAAGAACACCAACAATTGTGAACTACTTTGATGTGCTCCATTCTTTTTCTGATTTAATGTTTCATGAAAAACCAGTGTTACAAAGTAGGCCTACACGAGAAAAGCTCAGAACTACCCTAATAATGTAGGCCTAACCATTGCCAAAAAAATTTCCTTGCAAATGAAAGCAATAAGAACTACCCTAATAACGTAGGCCTAACCATTTATGACAATTTGCCTTGACTATTCTACTATAATTTTCTAAAGCATACTTTTGTTGATAAATCCCACTTCTCACACGGCGAGTTTTACGACGATGATGGGTGTTTAGTGGATCGTACAGAGAAACAGGTGCCTGATTTTAATAACAGAGCTCAAAAACTCATGGAACAAATAACATTGAACCTGATAGCATAATAATTTCAGATTGTTGGAAGGGCTACTGTTGAGACAATGTGAAAAATGCGGGATTTGCTTACTTCAAGATAAATCATAAATATAACTTTGTTAACACAGGCTAATCCATAGCAAGTAGAACGTATGTAGTGATCAGTGAAATGGCGCATCAAGAAACACAGAGGTACGGCTCGCTATTATTTAGAAACTTATATAGCTAAACACATGTGGCGATCAGTCACAGTTGGTGTCGGCAGGAACACATTGAACTCACTCTTTGCTGACTTTTGGAACTCACTGAAAAAAAAACTTGTAAATAGTTGTAATTTTTAGCCAATGTCAGATTGTTGCGGTTTGTTCTCAATTTTTCAAAAAAAAAAAAAAAATTACATGACCATATAGGTGCTCTTTATAATGCATAAGTACCATTTGGGTTATCTTTCCAGTTTATTTTATATCTCCAAGAGCCAATTTAACTTTTCAGTAGATTTGTAAGTACTTAGTGTTAGTAATAGTTAGGTTTACTTCAAAATAACTAGTATACATAGTTATTTCATTTATTTTGTTCCAGTCACATAGCACACTATGTTTAAAAAAGTTCAAAATACTTATGGAAGAAAGGCAAAACCTAACACAAATGTAGCCCAACGTGCTTTCCAAGCTTTTTCTTGTGAAGAGGAATTTGATCGTTTGGTGAATAAAGACACTCAACACAAAACAAACGACTTATTTTCTGGGTAAGTAGTTAACATTTTACTGTAGATTTTATTACTGTTGAGAGTAAATGAATGATACTTGTTAAAAGTTAAAAACACTTATGGGAAAAAGGCAAAACCTAACACAAATGTAGCCCAATGTGCTTTCCAAGCTTTTTCTTGTGAAGATGCATTTGATCATATGGCGAATAAAGACATTCAACACAAAATAAAAGACTTATTTTCTGGGTAAGTAAGTAGTTAACATTTTACTGTAGATTTTACGACTGTTGAGAGTAAATGAATGATACTTGTTAAAAGTTAAAAACACTTTCTAAAATTGCTATTTCAAATTTTGGTCTTAGTTATTAATAACATACTAATAAGGTAACATACTAGTCCTTGAAGTTGTTGTGTAATTAAATCACATTAGATTAGTTTTGAGATAAAAAGTTCTTTTTTTTTTAAACTACAACAAACAAGCAGAAGTATCTAATTTAAATTACAATCACATAAATTGGCGCCCTGAAGTTAGCCCTACGAAAGCCTACGCTAGCTCTACCGCTATAAACCTTTCAAAAAACATATATCCTGTCGTTATGTTTTTCCTATATTTAATAAAATATTAGTATAAAGTAATTTTTAATATGTATGAATACAATATTTATAAAGATTAATGACTGCATGTATAAAACTTCAATAATTAGCGTTAAATATGCGTCACAAGTCGGAAATCTCGCGAAATAAAATACATTTTCAAAAGACTTGTATTGAACAAAATAATTGGTCAATCTTAACCAAACTC
>JAGFPH010001131.1:246789-260708 GCA_018207615.1 Philaenus spumarius
TTACACTGTAAAATCAGTCCGGATGTATGAAACAATGCATGTCATAATTGGTGCATCTTATTTTTCGAATAACAGTCCCGGAAACCAGCCCTTAAAAGGTTTAAGCCAGTCAGACTTGGTGTTGTATTTTTGTTTAGTGAATAATTATAAGAACAACAGTGGAATCTAACCAAAATGTTTTTTTTTATATTTATCTTAGTTATACAAAATAATAATTGCATGTAGTACTTTCAGAATCTGTTGGCACTGTTCATTGGATGGCCAACTAACTTAACTAACTCGGCTATGGCAGTTAACTTACTCTCAGTCGAGAATCATAATATAAAAGCACATTTCACAAAGTAATTATACAATTAATTAATAAAGTTCACTTTCACTACGATTAATTCATAGATGAATATTTTACACTTATAATATTTATAGAAGTCACTCAAGGCTTATAAAATGAAAATAAGCCTTAACATAAACAACGTATTCTTCGAATGTGAGTGGTAAAAATGGAGAAAAGAAAAGATATGGCAATATTTCTAAATGCATTGACAAAAAAACTGTTGCTTACTAGAGAGGCAGGAAGCATAATAAGGTTGAATTGGACAAGTCTGTGTTTGTCATGATGACCAATCAAAAAATGTTTGCTTTTCCGTAGTTGTATATAATAGTTCAAAGCTTGAAATAATGACTCTACTAATGTTTGGTACATGAGATTCAGTGTGGCCTGTAAGATATCAGAAGTGGGGAATATAGTACACAAAGGTAGTGTACAGCCATGGATCACTTGGAATCTTATGATCACATATCTCACATTAAGTTTGAATGTATTTAAAAATAAACATTTTTTCTTAGGTGCAAAACCTAGGTGCTTATTAATACCTAAGAGACATTTTAACATTGTTATCTATGTTTATCAATCCTACTAGATCAACATTTTCAGATGTAGTGTATGGCATTCACAGAAAAATAAGACGTTTAAAATGATGTAAAATTTGACATAATATGTCATTAAAGATTTTCTTCCGACTTCTGGCCTACTCAGGGGTTTCAGACTACATGGAAAAGTAATTCCCAAACACCAATTACAATGTGTAAAGTTTCACAACTGTCTGGTTCTGATGTTATCAAGCCGTACTGTGAATTGACTTAATCTAGTATATTGTTTGTTTCCAGACATCATTTGCTCTAGCTGTCGGTGAAGTGTGTTTTCAATTCGAACATAGGGACCTTCACTTGGGCAATGTTCTTGTAAAGAAAACAAAGGCCAAGTTTTCCAGGTTTACCTTGGATGGTGAAACTTACAGTATTCCTAATTATGGAGTCAAAGTAAGTTGGTACAAACTCAAAAGTAAAATTATTCATCAGTAAGGTTAAGTTAAAAATGTTGACTAAAAAAAGAATGAAAATTAATTACAAATCTGACAGATGAGAATGTATCAATTACACAAATTATTTCTACAAAAAATGTATAATCAAGAGGTTTTGTATATTAGTAATTGCTATATCATTATATTAATACATAAACATCGACATTTGTAGAACCTTTTTTTAGTATTTATTATAAAAGGAGAGGAATGAAACTTATATAATTTGAAAGGTACTGCACCATAGATGTGCAGAAAACAAAAAATTATGTGTGTATATATTGCCTTCAAGACAATTAAAATAAAATAAACTAGACCTAACTTAAATTTCTGTTGCTAAGTTGGTTATCTGCATCAGCTGTTTTATCTGTTATTTTATGCAGTTGGTTGCTATGGAAATTATGTGTAACCTATTGCCGTTAATACAAAGTAAAATAAAATAACTAGGCCTAACCTAACATTGTGTTTCTAAGCTGGTTATCCAAATGTGCTATTGCAATGAATATAAGCATACAATTATTTTTCTACACACATGATTTTTCCATACAAAACTCATCAAACAATTAAATGAAATCATTCGATCCTTTTGCCTTCCCCGCACGATAAAATATTACCAAACAAGTAAAACAATTTTATCCAAGAGTTTTATTCATTGTTATGTAACAGGGCCCTTTACAGCCCTGTGACAAGTTGTTATTGTGTAATTATTGTTGTTATCGTTGTTATTTGATCGTGAATTGTCTGTAGTGTGTGTAAATTAAAAGTTTAATTTTATAGCTGTGTGCGATCGTATGAGCATTATGCGAATGCTCTTTGTTATCCAGGCGATGATAACCACGTAGGTTTTTCGCCTTTAAAAACCAAAAAAAAATCCAAACATATAGGTACTTAGTGTTGTTTACATTTATTCAAATTTAATTATCTCTTATCTTTACTTATTTCTTAAATTATTCTACCGTTTAGTAGTTAAATTGTTTACTTTTAAGGAATTTCATATGTTTACTAAATATTTATCATTAATTCCATCAAGCTTCCTCTTTTCCCTTTCCCACTCTTTTCTTCTTAGCGTCAAGATTCGAATTGACAATTTGCATACTTATAATAAATTTAAATTAATTAGGTGAAAAAAATTGAATTTTGTTACTTTACAATCAAAGTTGATAAAATTTAGACCACAGGAGACACTAGTCCACATAAATAAATAAATGGTTACAAGTCTTTTAATCTGTCAAGTCAGTATAAGGGATCACTTTTGGTAGTTTATATCTTTCACTCAGTAACCATCCACGCAGTGGTGATTATGTGTTGTAGTCTGTACTGAACTTATAAACTGTGGGGCATGTAGACAAAGCGGAAACTGATTGTCATAAAGAATAATAAAGACACATTAGAGGCAGTTAAATTAATTACCAGGTGAAGTTTTGTGAACTGTGGCAGTTAATTTTGGCTTTTGAATCATGAAACTAGTGTTTAAAATTACTTTATGTAAATAATTTGAACTTTGTTAAAATTTGATGATAATATTGGCTATTAGCAAGCTATTTTATACGCTCAATTATGTATAAAACTTTAAAAAAATTACATTTTAATAATTATCAGAAATTTTAGTTATGCAAAACTGCTTTTCCCTTTTTTGTTAAATACTTACAGTACTACAGTAGTTTAACTTATCTTTACTTGTAATAATTACCTTTCCTTTTTTTTTAGGCCACCATTATTGATTACACACTATCACGCATGTTGTATGCTGGATCTGTGAATTTTAATGATCTGAGCTTAGATCCAGACATGTTTAAAGGCACGGGAGATTATCAGTTTGATATCTACCGAATCATGCAACAACTGCTCTGTGATGATTGGAGTAGATACGTACCGGAAACCAATGTTAAATGGCTGGATTATTTGGTAGATAAACTTTTAAATGGTGTGAAATACAATAATACAAATTCCAAATTGCATTTAAAGTTTTTAAATAAGCTTAGAGATTTAAGAATTGTAATGGGTGATTTTCAATCAACTTTTGATTTTGCAGATTACTTAGGTGTATATAAAGAAACTGCAGATATTATTTCACAAGATGAAAACACAAATTCAAGTTGACCCATTGGATTGTATACAAAATGTAGATATTAAATTTATAAAATAATTTTGTAAAGTTTGTTATGTGTAAAATAATATAGTTTTGTTTTATAAAATAGCAATTTTTATTATTTTCTATTTTGCAAGGTTGTGCTGTTTTATTTTACACCTAGATGTGGTCACTTTCTGACGCAAAGTAGTTTTTAACTCTAGACAATGTTTCATAAAAATTTTCCATAAGATTTTGATGAAAACCACTTTTATATTGCTGTCTACAAAACAGTTATCAGTTTTTAACGTAATCAAAAATGACAGCAAACATTTTATTCTTCAGTGAAAATCACTTATCAAATTGATTTAGCTACACCAATTAACTATTTTGACTTACAACTCAATTGCACATAAAGTATTAAAATTTTTCACCTTTTTTTTAGGTTAGTAATCAGAAGCGCATTTTCTAAATGATTTTTGTAGTGTAAAATGTTGAGCTGCCAACCAATGTTTACGTAACTCAAAGCAATTTGAAAATTAAATATACTGGTTAGGTGAGTCAAAGTTAGATGTGGTTTTATTCCATGATTTAAAGCAGACTTAACAGTTTTTTTAGGATTGTGTACTGAAGGGAAATTTTACAAGTAATTTACAGAAGGTAAAAATGTCAAATAGAAGAGAAAGAGGAAATACTAATTTTGTATGTTGATTTTCCTATATTATATGAAAAGTTAATACAAAATTAAAGTTTAATCAAAGAAGAAGGTCTTGGACCTAATCAGCATCCAAAAGTGTTTTCACCCGATTGTCATAAAAAATATAATATTTTTTTAAACAATTGATTCTGATAGCGAGGTAAATATCATACTAACACCGCACCTCTTACAAAATCTATTAAGGTATCAATTTAATTAAATGATAAAATGTTTTGTAAATGGAAAATGCCATTATTTTAGTTCAGATAATGAAAAAGAAATAGTAATTACCATAAATACAAGAGTAAATACCATACAAGAAAAATAAATATACAGGGTGGAGAAAAGTCTCGAAACGGTTTAATGTTTAATATTTCGAATGTAAAGAAAATTTGAAGGTAAATATGTTGAGGAACTTACTCTATGTAAAAATACTATTTTATTAAGATTTCATAAAAAAAATATATCCGCCATCTTGGATCCGCCATTTTCAATGTAACTTTGTTTTTTTTTTAGTGAGAAGAGGTAGTCACATGATACATCATTTCGATGTAGAATTTCAAGAGAAACCCAACGGTGAAATTTGCACATCCATATCTTTAACCGATTAAAAATGGCGGCCAAATAACAATGAAATCGTGTTTTCCTATTTTGCTGTAGGCTATTTTTTTTTTTTAATATTAATTATTATTCTTTTTGGATTTATAATTAAATAACCTTTCAAACGATAAACAATATTTGGTTGAACCATCGGTTTAATTTGAATTTATATGTAAGTCTATTCACTTTGCTGGTTCAAATTTATTTGTAATTTTGAATGTAGATAAAAGAATTGGTTGGATATTACCTTGTATTTGATGGCTGTCTTTTAATACATTTACACAACTGATTATTGGTTGTACTTTTTGATTATACTACCCTGGAATGTACTGGTTATTTTTCTTCAAGGTAGGAACAATATGTTCACGTTTTCTTTATACATTTTTTTAAATGTAATTTGATGAAACTGGCAAATACGTCTGCACTTGGTGAGTACTAAATGAGAAGTACCAAAAAGGACGCCCCAATAATTTAAGCGATTGCGCTCTACAATTAACTCATGGCCACTACCATTATCGTGTCTAATATTCTATGCTTAACCAGGCATACTTCTAGGGTCACGTATACCATTATTTTTCCAAAATATGTTTTACTGTTCTAAAAATCTGTAGATTTTATGTATTTTCAATTGTTTATCAATATGCCCAAATTTAAATTACTTATAACTGTTTTTAAACTCGAAAATGTCCATTTTTATATTTTGTATACACAATGTACTTTCGTCGACATCATCAGCAAGCATGATCGATCCGCGGCTTTTTATTGTCAACCATTTAACTGATTTAACCTTTCATAGTTTCTTTTACCATGAAAACCAACACTACTTTCTTAGTTATGTTACAATATTCTTTTAATTTTCTAACACTGATTACTTATTTAAACTATATACAATATTTTTAATCAATGTTTTTTCTATCTCACCACTGAGGTCTTGTCCATTTTTGTTGGGGATGGCGTCAGGAGTCGATCTGGATCCATTGGGTTGGTGGATGCTCATGTGGGAGTATCCTCCCGTCTGGATCGGAATTTCCGGGGACGCCGTCTCGAGGGTCTTCGTGTGCCCTGTCTGGCGGGTTCACTAATGTCCATTTTGGTATCTGGTACGTCTGACGTGGTGGTTCCTGTAATTTCAGTGGTTCTGTTAAGGATGAGAGGTGGGGTGTGATGTTCTTAACTGAAGCTTTTGGACCCGGTATCACTACTGATTTGAGCTTTGCTTTACGTCTTGTTGGTGGTCTCTGCGGTCTGCTGGTTTGGATAGCTTGCCATGTTTAATTCGGCGGAATGGTTTCTTGGTTTCTTTTCTTTTGTTTATTAGTGGTTTGTAGCTGTCTTAATTCTTGAGGGGGTGACGCACAATACCCTCGGAGTGGCGGCGTGGTTAACTTTATTAACTTCCTTCTGCCTGGAGTTTTTCTGAAAGGTTCTAATTCCTCCTGTAGGAAGTTCTTAAGACGGATTTCATCCGGTTGATTCTTCCTTTTGAAGTTCGAGATCGTATTCATGCCTGTATACTTTGGTTCAGGTTTCTTCAATCTAGCTGTTCGCTGACACACATTTATTTCTATATTAAGTTATTGCATTGCATCGAGTCCTAGCACCATGTCTTCCGTTAGATCTGGTAGGAATAATGCCGTTATAACTCTTCTTTGGTGGTCTATTTCACTATCAAATTGGTACTTTCCTGGTACTACTGCAATAGTACCATCGGCTAACTGGGCTCCTGGGTATTAGTTTGAAACCGGCCTTTTCACAACCAGAGGCCAGATTCCGTTCAATATAGGTTCGGGTGGAACCGGTATCTGCGAGGGCCTTTTAGATTTTTCCACATAGTCCAACATCGATGAATATCCTAGAATCATGAATCTGATTGCGCTGTCTAATATTCATGACCCTGTCTGGAGGTCGAGTTGATGGCATTGATGCCCTTACACCTTGCTGCTGACCTGAACTCTACTGGCCCGTTGGTGGCCACGCTCGTGTAGGATATTCCATTCTTCTACATCTACAATCTTGGGCTTTTACTCCGTTTGTACCGCACATATTGCAAAACATCGCCTCTGGTCTAATACATTGCAGGGATGTGAGCTCCTTTTGTTGATAATTCCAACATGCTTCTGGTCCCTTTGCGCCTGCTACGGCTTCCATGGTCCTCTCTGGATATCTTCGTCTGTGGGGAGGTTTATACGCTGTTTCAGGACAGTACGCTTGCGCTGCATTTGGTGAGGGGCAAAAGGTTTTCAACTCTCTCTGAATTTCTTCATATTCTTCTGCCCTTTGATGTTATTGATGTTATCAGCTAGTGATGTTATTTCCTGTTGACGTATATATAATTTATAAGAAGGCAGCATATTTCTATATATCTGACCTAATTGATCAGCACGCGATATTCCACCTCGCCTTCTCATTAATGTCCTTAGGGTCACGACAAAATCTTTAAAGCCTTCTCTCTCTCCTTAAGTCCGGCATTTTATTTCTCGTTCCAAATTCTCGAAATATCGTCTGGGTAGATATTGTAAATGGAAGTCCTGTAGGAAATCTGCCCACGTCAGCCAATCCAACCGATTGTTTCTGTACCACAGAATAGCGTTTCCACGTAATAACTCCGGTAGAGCCTTCACTAGCTGTGATCCCGAAATATTGTAGCTTTCCTGTAGCTCGTGGATCCTTTCCAAGAAAGAAATCACATTCTTCTCATCATCAAAATTTATATTCCATTTGCGCTCTATATCGCAGATGGTCCCTTCGGGAATCGTAGCTGGTTGGTCGGTAGTCACTGGAGACATCTCCTCCACTGTTAGTCCTGCTAAGCTTCCTTCTCGAGTGGGGCCTCCATCTCGAAGGAATGATACTAACCGAGCCCGTTTCTCTTCTATTTTCCCCGATGGTCTAGCTTGAACTTCTGTAACTCATTCGAGAGTTCATCACTCTTTAACCCTAGAACCGGCAGATCGCACGAAACGTGCGATCATGACAACACATTTGTAACGCGTGATTGTATTGAATATTTGACCCACTAAAAATCTTCCAATCTCAAAAAAACAAACACCATTGGAAAGGTAATGTTTCAAACTTTATTTTTTGTATTTACAATTTCTTTCTAAAACATATATTTACATACGTAATCATCGTTGCAGTTTATTAGTTTTCTACAAATCAATCGGCGCCCGAAAATTCAAACAAAACATAACGAAATAACTCAACTTTCGTCAATCTCTAAAACCCGCCCAGTAGGTTGTCTTAGTTAAAACTATGTACCGATGGATTCATCACAATTTCCCCTATCCAAAACATTCATCCAATCAAAAATCGGACCAATAGTATTGAAGCTAGAAGGGGTTTTGTAGACCCTTGCAATTGGTCAGTTTTCCAAAAAATAAACAGCGTTATTTATTTCACGTGAGATCTGTATGACCTCAATTGTTTTTTATAGATATTTTGGTATCTTTGTAAAGATAATTCTTCAAGCTAACTTCCCCTGTAACCCAAATTTGATATATTTGAACAGTTTATTGTGTAGGACCGTGGGAAAGTGACTGCTAATACGGTCTCACCTAACGTTCAAATCTGTAGCGTAACGGACGTTTTCAACATAGGGAGACATACGAGAATGCGCGCGCATCTTGTACAGACGAGAGTTTACTATATTTTTCTAACTTTTGTTATTCAAATACTTCTAAGTCAAACACTTTTATGAAAAGATAATTTACAAGTATACAGTTCAGTTCTTTGATTTATTCTCTACATTTTGTTATAATAATATTTTATTTTTGGGCACAGCATATATTAGTAAATAACGTTTCTAACTTGGCATACTTTTGATAGCAGACTTGTAGTAAGAACATAAAATCTCGTGTTTTCAAAATAAGAAATTTGAAAATGTTAAATGTTTTTATACAGTTCTATTGAGAACTAAATTACAAAACTTTTTTACATTTATGGAAAAAATTACAAAAAATGTTTACTACTTTTTATGTAGACTTAAAGTTGAACTTTTATTTTTCGTAACTAAACATTTTTTGTTTCTTGAGCTAATAACTTTCTAAATTTTACATCTATAATTTTTTTACTGGCATATACAAATTCTTTGAACCTTTCTCTACAAAAAAGCTATGGAACACTTTTGGATTGGGATTCATTTACTATTTTTGGCGAATTTTTGAATAAATGCTTGCACACGCCAAAAAATCTATTTTCGTTAACATTGCCGGTTCTAGGGTTAAGTAATACACCCATCCTACCCTGACATCGCCAGCGGGTGGAGGGTCGGCTGTATCAGACGGGCTATGGGTCCCAGTGACCCGATTACCTTCCAGCAGAGGTATTTGCTTTGTCCATCTTCTATTACTGTCCCTGTTCTGGCGCCAAATTTGTAACGCTTCCTTCCTAATGAGGCAAATTTGCCCAGGATGCTCTGTCGAAGAAATAACCCAAGGTTCGGCGAGAAATAAATAGACTGGTTGGTTACAAATAATTTTATTTTTGCCTCTGGTAGGTACAGGGAAATTTTATCAAAATCGTTAGAGCCGTTTGTAAGAAATTTTTCTTGCTTTTTGGCCACTTTTGAGAGTAAAACCCCTTAAAATTCAAAAATGAAAAAAACGCCTAGAGATATTCCAGAACTACACCTACATACCAAATTTCATCAAAATCGGACCGTTGGTATGGTCTCCAGCTCTGAACACATCCTTACAGACATCACCAAAAACCCACTTTTTGGGTTCAGGGAGCACCAAAACAAATAATTCCACTAAAAATATTTTTGGGTTCAGGGAGCACCATCACAGATAATTCCATTAAAAATTCAAATTCGAACGAAAACAATACTTTCTCCATATACTACGTATAGGGTGGAGAAAGTAAAAAATACATTTATATGCATTACAAATGTTCAATGTGAGCTCCATTAGAAACTCTGCAAATATCAGAATGGTGCAAAACTAAACGGTTGGCACTTCTGTTTCCGTGATTTCAAACAGCTTATTGTTACAACAATGGAAAGGACTGTTGAGTCCAAAAACCTCGGCAGTCAAAGCTGGTAGGGAACTTCACATACCACAGTCCACTGTATGGCGTGTTTTATGCAAGCGTTTGAGACGAAAACCGTACAAGCTGCAGTTGTTACAAGAATTGAAGCCTACTGACAAGCCAAAACTCACAGATTTTTGCCATGATATGATTAGACAATTTGAAAATGATTGCTTTGCTGAGAGGCTAGTGTTTAGTGATGAGGCTACCTTTCATCTCAGTGGACAAGTGAATAGCCATAATGTAAGAATATGGCGGTTAGAAAAGCCAAGAGAGTTTATCGAGTACGAGAGAGATTCACCTGAACTGAATGTTCTTTGTGCTCTTAGCAACCATAAAGTGTACGGACCTTTCTTTTTCATTGAACGAACTGTAACTGGAATCTTTACTTAGATACCTTGTCAGAATTGCTCATTCCTCAGCTTATAAAAGATGTTCCAGGCGTAGTTTTTCAGCTAGATGGTGCTCCTCCACATTTCAAGTCTGAAGTGCGTGAGTTTTTGAATGATAGGTTGCCAGACCGTTGGATTGGACGCTCTGGAAATGAAGACAGTCCTTTGATGCGCTGGCCGCCAAGATCACCTGACTTAACGCCATGTGATTTTTTCTTGTGGGGGTTTATCAAAGACAAAGTGTACTACCCTCCTATGCCCCAAACCCTGCAAGAATTAAGACATCAAATAACAGAAGCCGTGCATTCCATAACTCAGGAAATGCTACAGAATGTCTGGGCTGAGTTGGAATTTCGCCTGGATACTTGCAGAGTTTCTAATGGAGTTCACATTAAACATTTGAAATGCACATAAAAATGTATTTTTTTAATGTAAATTAAAACTTGTTAATATTAGAAACAGTTTTATTCTGTTTTCATGATTTTGCAACTTAGAGTATGCAAATGAATTAACCTTACTTTTGCACCATTCTTTTTGAATAACCCTGTACTTACATATTCATCAGTTATTTTGGTTTTATAGGTTAGGCCTATCTTTTTCGTTTTAATATTGTTTTTACTTTCTCACTATACTATAGTATAGAGCAGGGGTGTCAAAGATACGGCACGCGATCGCAATGTGTCACAGAAAGAAGAATCTTGTTTTTAGGTTTTAGACTTCACTCGATTCCTCTACGGAAATTTTAAAATGCGCACACTACATTTATAAATAATTTCAAAGGTAGCGCGTGCCTAGACAAGCGATAGTCTTAGTTAATTTTACTTAATAGACAAATCTGTTACTACTATTTAATATCTCTCTCTATCTCTTTTTTGTTCAAAGCTTTTACACCCGTATAGGCAATTTCGTTTCCGTTACATAACGTGCATTTCTTCTAAATGCCCTCTCCATTGTCTAGGCGCCAAATAAACAATAGAAAAAAGGTTCTAGCAGATACATGGCTAGAAAACATTCGGGCGTTGTAACTAAATTAAAACAGAAAACATCAGGGAATTTTGTGGGATTTCACTGAATCATTGGCATCCAAACATTTAAGAATGGACCATGTCATGCAACCTATAATTAAAATAGTAAATTTTGTAAGGAGCAGAGGACTAAATTACCGACAGTTCGTTGGCTCAGTCGAGGTGTAGTTTTAGAAAGATGTACATGACCCTATTCAAGCTTTCATGTTAGAAAAAGGCAACCCAATTGATTATGACAATGACTGGTGGGTTGATTGTGCCTTTCTGGTAGATATGAATAAACACTTGACTGATGTGAATGTTACAGGGTAAAAATCTGATTGTCACTCAAATGTATTCAAGCCTTTGAAACAAAGTTGAGGCTGTGGGAAAAAACTGGTAACAAATCAAACTTTGGATTATTTCCCTCATTTAAAATCATTTGGCACAGTGAACAAAAAAAAAATTGGATCAATATTCTCAACTTCTGCAAAATCTGATCACGGAATTCAACAATCGTTTTGAAGACTTCCACAAAATGAATGGAATGGAATTCCCAATTTTCAACAATCCATTCTATTTTGAAGCTTCACGGGCACCAGTTCATTTGCAAATGGAGTTGGTAGATCTTCAATCGGACAGTATTTTGAAAGAAAAATTTAAAGAGGTTAACGCTCTTACATTTTATACACAGTATTTCAAGAGTTCGGATAACTGCCCGGAATTAAAAAAGTATTCAGCATGCATTCTGTGCATGTTTGGTAGTACTTATTTATGTGAGCAGATGTTTTCCGTCATGAAAATAAATAAGAACAAACATCGCACAAGACTTATGAATGAACATCTCCAATCAATTCTTAAAATAATTACAACAAACTGATACCTGACATCAATGAGCTTGTAAAAAACAAGAGAAGTCAGGTATCTGGATCTTCAAGCTAAAAATAATTACCCTCTTTTATAACTTTGATATGATTTTTAACAACCGTATATTATATACTATATAATTAAATAAATAAAATGTTATAATAATTCAGTACATTTTTTTATTTGAATCTGTCCCGCCTACACATTCTAAATTTAATATATGAATATGGGCCCTCTGCAAAATTAAGTTTGACATCCCTGGTATAGAGAAAGTATAGTGATCGCAAAAAAATCGAATTTGAGATTTTTGAGGAAATATCTGTTTTGGGACCTCCTGAGTCCAAAAAAGTGGTTTTTACAAAATGTCTGTCTGTATGTATACAAAGCTAGAGCGAAAACTATTCGATCGATTTCAAACAAATTTGCACCAGACATGTCAAGTAGGTCCGTATGGATGCACGAAAAACGGTTTTGAAATTTTTTGAAAAACAACCCTCTTTTTGGCAAAAAAACCCCAAAAAATCTGTTATTATTTTTACTTTCTCCACCCATACCATAGTATATGGAGAAAGTATTGTATTTGTCAAAATTTTGGAGTTTGAGTTTTTGGTGGAAATATCCGTTTTGGGTCCCCCTGAACCTAAAAAAGTGGTTTTCGGAGTGATGTCTGTGTGTATGTGGATGTTATCAGACCTAGAGCCTAAACCAGTCGTCCGATTTTTATGAAATTTGGTATGGAGGTACTAATCTACGGTATCTCCAGGCGTTTTTTCATTTTTGTTAATTTTTTAGGGTAATTTTCCCATAAAATAACGGAAAAAATCAACTTTTCTCAAAAACGGCTCAACGATTTTGATTAAAATTTTATGGTTTATTAGGGACCTAAAGTACTATAAACTATAAAATTTTAATCAAAATCGTTCGAGCTGTTTTTGAGAAAAGTTGGTTTTCCGTTATTTTATGGATTTTTATAAGAAAATTACTCTTAACATCAAAAAAATTTGTAATATTTTTTATTAAGTTCCTATAATGAGGGAGAAAGTATGTTTCAGTTTCCTGATACCGTTTATTTTATAAAAAAACGACTCTTAACGATTTTGATAAAATTTGGCTTATTTGTAGCCTTTAATGACCCTACCATATGCAAAAAAATTAACTGGGTGTGCTTAAGACCACACGTTGGAAGTGATAACTTCTATGACTACGGGGATTTTTAACTCGGTAAATGTGTACAATTATAAGGATTATAAAACTGTAGGCCTATTTGTTCAAATTGTTTATTTATATCCGTTATTATATATTTAAAGAAAGGTAAAAATATTATCTTTTAGTTACCTTTTATTTCATATTGATAGATCAAATGATTTAGAAGTTGTTAATATTACAGTAAAGAAATTAATAATCAAATATGTTATACAAAGATGTACGAATGTTTGCGAAGTTAAACAGTAGGTATCCTTCTTTAAATTTGTATAAACGAATATATTGATGATCAAAGGTTAGTTTTATATACAGTTTATAACCCCAAAGCAAATCTTATAACGTGTAGAAGCCCATATAACTTATAGTTATAGAAGCCTACATTAGTTGTATAACTAATATATAAGAAAATTAACATCACAAGAAATTTTAATGGTTGAAGTTGTAAACATAACCCCAAAATATAATCTACACTGGGTTTTGTTTAAGAATTACAGATGATGGACGAAATCAGCTGTTATATTATATTAACTAATTCTTATGTGTTAATTTGATTGCTATGCTAATAAATGTAAATAATGTATTAATATTCCCTCTCCACGATCTGACTTGTGTCTAAACAAAAGCGTGACGCGAGATCTCGCGAGAAATCTGGCGTGATGCGAGATCTCGCGGGAAATCTGGCGTGATGCAAGATCTCGCGAGAAA